>CM055405.1:30899016-30951473 GCA_029228625.1 Pseudolycoriella hygida | reverse complement strand
CGTTTGGAAAAAAAAAGTGGAGACGGACGGACGGACATTTTTTTTATTGCTGATTCGTCATCTCTAGACGATAATAGATGCATCCCCCCACTCCCACCTCGATCTACCCCATTGTTTGTAGTAAACGTATAGGACCTCTTGTACTTCGTACGGGTCAATAAATTTCCGGTTCTTCGGACGGGCTTTTCGATATTGCCATTTCAGCAATTTTCAATCGAGATAAATATACATAATAAGCAATTTATTACAATGGAAATACTTGCGACGGGAATCCTTGCATCAGTAATTCTTGCAATGGGATTCGTATGGATCCTCAGAGCATATGTTTAATGCGGATTTTGGTCGAGAAGAAGTTTAGAAATTTCGTATGGAAGAAATTCTAAATTTTTTTAAAATTTTGGCGTTTCTTTGAGTATGGTGGTCTCGTTTTTCGCAACTAATCTTAACGGAACATAGGATAAAGACTTGTTTGAACGTGTTTAAGGCAGAAGAAAAGTATCTATTTGATTATTTCCGCTGGCAATATGTTATAAATAAATCGTTTTTTGCTGCTTCGATTTTTCTGGAAATTCGGTAAATTCAGGAAATTTTCGGGAAATTCGGGAAACTTTCGGGAATTTCGGGAAATTCAGGAAACCGGTTTCCCAAAAATAGGCACTGATGTAAGCTGTTATCATTACATTGGATTCTCATCTATATGTTTGTATCAGTATAGCATGAGAGGAAATGTATCCACGGGCTAACATTACAATTTCTCTCAAGCGTACAAACACACCATGGGAATAACACAGTTTCATCCTTTTGATGATAACAACTATTGCATTTCACTGACTCTGTGCGTTTTGGTGAATAGGTTGGCCCGAATCTCAATATGACGAAAGCTCATTGAATTTCCCTTGAAACCCACCGTTTTGATATGCGCTTTGATGAACTGATGCTGTGTGAGACATATCGTATGAATATCGGTGGAAAATTCCAAGTTTTAAGTTTTTATTATTAGTAGCTAGAGGTTGTGGGGATTTTTTCTATTGACCGTGATTGGTTCAGCAAATTAGCACAACGATTAGCAAGAAAACAACGTACCGAAAAGACTTTGAATTACTTTTGTATTGGTGGATCTACAGGGATTCAATGTTCAGTCGTTAGACCAGAAAATGTTTTGAAATAAAATAACAATCAAGAAACTTACCTTTTTAGAACATTGGACACAAATCTACAATGCATAATACAACAGTGCAGTCCGTAAGTTTTAGCTCCAAATTTCTTTGAGAGCTGTTCATAAAGGACGAACCTTTTTTCATCCAAGAGAAAAATATTCCCTTTCAATATAATCTCTGCCCGAACCACCGTCCTATATGAATAGCCGAAATGTACAAATTGAAACCTTATGGTGATAACGAATATATTTCTATAGATATTTCTCCAAGACTGCGACTCAAGAAATTTTAGCAGAAATGTTTCCGAAATTATCTCCTCTTGACACTGGGAAATCGTGTGATGCCTTGGGAATGTTATCCATGTTTTTGAATACAGGCAATAACTATGAGTTATGGTTCTTTGACTGTATGGATCTGTGGAACGCATATCACAACCCACAATGGAATTACGTGAGTAGCGACAAATTTTTGTTTTCAACAGAAGGAAAGAAAAACTTTTGTTCAGGACATCATGAATTTGGTTGCTATGGTTGCTAACGAAAATGTCGGCCTAATCGATTGGGAGCCCTACATACCAACAATGTTTACGAGAATTTTGCGCTCACTTAATTTACCAGTTTGGTTTAAAAGCATGAGAAGTGGACGCGGAACAACCTTATGGTCGACATCAGTAGCTCGTAAGTAAAAAAAAAAATTTCTTGAAAAAATCCAAATATCTAAATGAATATTTTTCTTCTGTCAAAGTATAGCGAATTTCATACGAAATGTCTAAACTCTTGAGGAATTGGAATTTTATGGATCTCATTGTGAAATATGTTATTTTGACAGAAGTCGATGTCGCATTAAACACGCGAATATCGACTGATTTTGAGTTGTTTTTAGACTTGTACCGTCTAAAGTCTATGTAAGGGTCTATTAGCTTTGTTCTGGGGGGAGTGTGAGAATTCCAAAGTCCCCCATGGAGGGTGGTGAATGTCAGTCCGTTCGTAAGCATCTCAACTCGAGTAAAGAAAGTTAAAATTAAAATTTTTTCGAATATCGAGTTTGTCGAAGTAACTTTTTTTATATCCAATCCAAATACAAAATGTCAAAAAAAGGCTCAAAAAAATTTGTTTCAAACAAACCAACACGACTAGGGTCGATCTTAGAACCCAAAGGAGTTACAAAGGCCTCTGACCTATACTTCCATTGATAAAAAAGTTTCTCTCAATTTACTCCACCACATAGCAAAAACAATTTTTTCGAGGAAAGGCCTCCGACCGACCGACCATTGCCCTTAAGAAGAGGCATCGGATCCACACGTGCCTTAACAAAAAAGTGAGCCTCTTTTTTCCCAGCAACACTCCACAAAAAGGCCTATGAAAGGGTTATTCACGAAAAACGTTCAAATATCGTGTAGGGTCACGTAGCGTGATTTAAGCCCACACTATAGATTTGTCTGAATCCTAAAACACAGATCTGTTGATCTTTTGTTTTTTTCCCGTTCTGTTGATGACAAAAGGTCCTAGGCCTGGGACTTCAGAGGGTCGAATAACACAACCACCTAACGTTATGCTCCTTAGAAGGTGGAATATCGGGCATTCACAAATTATTCCTCCTCTAACAGGATCGTCCAAAATGTTCATTTTGGTCAAGTGCTTGTTCAACCCACAATGACCCGTAACCCGTAATTGCTCCTACTACTCTCCTGATGCTGTCCATTTTGAGAAGCTTCTTGGCCCACTTCTCGTCGGGCGGCGGAAAGAAGAGTTTCGTGCGCCAACTCTTTGCGGACTCAGTCCGCATCCAGTCTTCCACAGCCTTTTCACACATGGAGTATGGGATCGGGATGTGGGGTTCTGGGCCCTCGATTGCAAATGCTGAACCCTGCTTAACCAGCTCATCTGCTGTCTCATTACCGTCTACACCAGTGTGCTAGTGCCAACGCTTTAGAATAGAAGAACGAAAGTCGTCCGTCACCCACCTAAATCCAATTTTTTCGAAAAATGATCTTTACAAAGGTTGATCTAGGCTCGATTATCTACCAGAAAAACAACTACACAAGTCGAAAAAAAGAAATCAATCTGAAATGAAGTTGGCTAGTGCCCAGTGACCCAGACAATCGTGAGCTGATTTCTCAGTCCCAAACGGTTTAGGGTCACTTTCAGCTCTCTAATCAGTTTTGACGTCGTCACCTATGATGCAAGTGCCTTAATTACCGACTTGCTATTTGAGCAGATGCACTCAGCAGGAGCCTACAGCCCGAACCACTCAACAGATTTTCACTAATTTAATTTTTTTGATTTTCCGAGGTCCATATCTTTCACTCAAAACCTTAAAGAGCGATTTCGTAGACACATTTTTGACCATTTTCTCGATCATAACTTCGAAAGTTTTAAGCCGATTTTGTTCAAAATCAATTCCATAATCAATTTTTCGACTATTTTTCAGGGAAATTTTTTTTGAAAATCAGATAAGTACTAGAGATCTACATCCACTTAGGCGGCCTAGATGCCTAGAAAAAAGTTTTTGAAAATCGTTCAAATATTACTCGAGCTACTCGTGTTGGCAGACGAATGGAATTTTTTTTCCTATTTGTCTTATTTAGACTAAAAACAAAAAGTTACCAACTCGTATGTCAAAATTCGACTGTATGGTTGCAAATATCGTGGTAACGTAATAGAGCCCTTTTCGAAACACTTCGTTCTTCGTCGGGGTCTAAATTTTTTTTCTGTAAATTGAATTCGAGGGGAAACGACTCCCAAGTCATTCAATCATGATTTAATTTCCGTATGACTTATGAAATCATTTTATGATTTTTGGTGATTTTTGAAATCATATAAATTATAAAAATCAGTGATTTTTAATGATTTCCAATGATTTTTGGAAGATTTTCAATGATTTTTAGAAGATTTTCAATGATTTTTGCAAGATTTTCAATGATTTTTGTGATTTTTGATGCTTTTCCCGGATGATTTTTGATTTTTTTTCCACCATACCGTGATTTTCCGGAGTCATTTCCCCCTCGATTGAATGCAGATCTTCGTACGGGCTTCTGAAATGAAATTTAACTTTTTTGATTTTGCGCTTATGCACTCAGCCAGGGCCCTAAGCTGAGTCTCTACTAGGGCCCATTCCTCAAATGAGGAAGTTTTCTGTGCAATGTTGTGGAGAAAAGAATTCAAACTTTTTTGTCCTTGAAAGTGTGGGTCTGTTTAGGGCCTTAGGTTGGCCCTAAGTTCGACCCCATCCCAAAAAATGTCTTTTGCTGTGTTACGGAGTAAATGAGGGGAACTTTTAAGTCTACATGAAGAAGGATTTTTTTTAAATTATTTTGAAATTTTTTTTTCCAAAATTGTTTTCGAAAATTTCTCGCAGTTGCTTCGGACGGGTTTTTCAATAGTGCCCACTTCATAAGGCAAT
Source organism: Pseudolycoriella hygida (assembly GCA_029228625.1). Taxonomy (NCBI): domain Eukaryota; kingdom Metazoa; phylum Arthropoda; class Insecta; order Diptera; family Sciaridae; genus Pseudolycoriella; species Pseudolycoriella hygida. Next base: position 30,946,914 of record CM055405.1, on the reverse strand, counting down.
ATCTATTTAGATTTAGTTCGAGTCTTTTTGTAACATCTGTTTTCTTTACCCCATCTATTCTGATGCGTACGGGTCACTTCCACATGTTTTCTATGTAAATCGGTTAAATTCTATCAGATTTTCTTCATTCTTTTTCTATTTGAAACGTATTAGAAGGCCTAACAGTATTTAAGAATAAATTTAGGGCCTTATGTCGGCCCTAGCCAATAAAAAAATTATGTTGTAGACAAAAATTGAGGGGATCACTTTTCCCATTGAAGTATGAGTCCAAGGCCTTTACTTACGGCCATAGGTCGTTCCTAAGGTCGGCCGCACTCCCAAAAAAAAATTTTTTTGCTTATGTTTGGAGTAAATTGAGGTGAACTTTTTGTCCATGGAAGTATGGGTCACGGGTCATAGCCCTCTCATTAGTGCTCTAGGTCAAGATCGGTGCTTACACAAAAATTTGTTTGGATTTGGGGAAATGTTTTTGTGTATTAGTAACTTATGCTTTTGTCTTTCTTTAATGTTAGTTTGGATAGCTTCTACACTTGGCCCAAAAAGCTCAAGCCAGAAATACTTGACAAAGTTTATCGGCACAATTGAATCGTATTTACATCCAGCCAATTCCGGCAAATGGGTTACTTCAATTTCTGACATAATAGTGCAACTGACGAAATATTTCACCGAACGACTTATACGAGAGCGTTATCGAAAACACCCATGGAAGCGGGAAACTGCTGGTAATGTCATTTGTAAACCTTTACAATCGAAACAGAAACAAATTGACTTTTTTTTAAAGATGAACACAAATTGACCGAAAAATGCATCGACGAGTTCGTTGAATGTTTGAAGCCTGTCGCATTTCAAGCGATGTATTCTCGTGTCACTACAGCAGACGTTGGAAAAATATTTAAATATCTTGCCGATCTTCGACCTGAATTGATTATTCCTGGCGTCATTGATCGAGTGTACACAACGCTTGATTCGCTGACTGAACCGCATAAAATGACAGCGGCGTTACAATGCTTGATTAGTGTGTCTAGAGCTCTATGTGCTGGTCACAATGGTTACACAGTTGGTAAAACACACGTCGTTCCAATATTGTTTTTAACATTACCCGGCATCGATCCAAACGACTTTCGCAAAACATCGATCACATTGGAGTTTTTAACGTCGTTCGCATTGCTCGTTCCAATAATCGATTGTTCCAAAGCTGGTCAGTACTATGATGATTTAACGGAAGACGAAATTATCGTTTGTGATCAGACAGCAGAATTCGAAACATTCGTCCTTCAATATTTGGACAAGGTGTTCGTGTTCATCGAGGCAAGTTCACAAGACGTTATCCGAATGGAATCGGATCAAGAAAGTTTGAAATCGAGGTTGGAGAACATTGCTGAGTCCGTCTTGCAGTCGAGTACGCATGGAATCCTTGGACAATGCTCAACGGTTTGTAATTTTATTTAATTTTTACTTAGTAGGAGCGACAGTAGGGCCACGGTGTCAATAGGACATTTTTTCAGTTGTTAGAACATCCCTCACCCTCCCCCTCCCCTTACTTATGGAAGTGGAACTAAATTGAAAATGCATTGAATCAAGTTATCGGGAAGATATAAAAAAAATAAAGGATTCCGTGATATCTTTTTCCAATAGGGAAAAATGATCGTACATTACGCTGTACATAGACAGCAATCGGAACAACGATAGCAACGGGTTACACAAGTTAGTATTGATTAAGCGTTTCACAGTCTCTGACCTCCCAAACCTCCTGGATTTTAATCATCGCTAACTGCAGAAATTTTGATTCGGATCGAAATACAAGCTTCTTCCTCGAAGATTAATAAATTTTCCCACAGATGTGTCATAATTATTATTTTAACTTTTTTTTGCGCAGACCTGCAGCATATATTATGTTCTTAAATATTTTCGAATGACAAATTCATGGGTTTCCATGCGTAATTTGCACTCATGGTGATTCATTATCTCAAAAACATTCCATTCCATTCCACTTGATTACATTCCACTTGATTCCATTTCACTGGATTCCATTCCACTTGATTCCATTCGACTTCATTTCATTCGACCTCACTTCATTCGACTTGATTCCATTCGACTTGATTCCATTCGACTTGATTCCATGCCACTTGATTCCATTCCACTTGATTCCATTCCACTTGATTCCATTCCACTTGATTCCATTCCACTTTATTCCATTCCACTTTATTCCATTCCATTCCACTTCATTCCATTCCACTTCATTCTATTTCATTTCATTCTGTTCGACTTCATTCCATTCCACTTCATTGCATTCCACCTCATTCCATTCCACTTCGTTCCATACATTTCATTCCACTTCGTTCCATACATTTCATTCCACTTCATTCCATTTCTTCAGCGTTCAATTTACCGTAACCACAAACAGCGAACGTCGCATTTGAATTGTTTTCACGTTTTCTCTTGTTAATTTTTTTAGGAAATAAAATTGTCAGCAACCCGAAAATTGGTTGATTTCGTAAAAACACATCTTTTTGAACCACGTGTATCGGCCCATCTGGTTGCCAGCCTAATTCGCGTTTTTTGTCGCGTAGCTGGAGCTGAGATGAGAAAGCAATTTGTGCCTTATCTGATTACAACGATGCATTCATACATGGACGAACATGACGACATAGCGGAAATCGATAAACAAAGCGACGAATTACTTTACTACATCATTCTACTCGCTTCAGTCGTACGTGGTGACCCGAAAGAAGTTTTACAATTTGTTCCCGATTTGATTCCTATCATTGACAAATTATCCAAATTCAAGTGTAAGGTAGCAAATCGATACTCGAATGCTGTCCTCACGAATGTGTTAAGTAATGTGAGTACACTACAAACTATCGATGTGCGAAGTTGTCCAGAGAGTTTCGAGAAACCGTTAAGTGAGTTTTTGCCAGTTCGTCATTGGGCCTACAAATCCGAAACGCCAATAAAGTGGTACGTACCGGACGAGGAAGCACGCCAATGCTGCGAAATGGTAATTCATCGCTATTTGGTGCCGACTTTGCAACAATTTGAAGCGTATTGCAACGGACAAATTTCTCTAAGTAAGGACGATGTACTGCGGGATACATCAACGGTGTTAGCATTGTTGAAATGTGCAAACTTTTTACCGAATTGGACGGACGAGCCGGCACTTAATTGTAACGATTCCGAAGGTGCACGGTTACATTTAAACATAATGGTCGGATTCGAAGACAAAGCCGTCCGTATGCCAGATGGATCAAATGTGAGGAAAGCGGTGATCAAAACGTTTACCAAACTACAAGAGAAGGTTTTACGCGAATCCGAAGACGATATCAAATCATTAAAAATGATAACTTTACTGTGGGAACGAGTTCACATGCGAAAGCATCATAACCTCGCATACGAATCACAAATAAAAAGCTACAAGAGCTTGAAAGCTTTCCAGGAATATAATTTGACCAAACGACGGCGAGATATTCGCGCCATAATGGCTACGCGTGTCCTCGTGCAACAGGATTGTCGTGACGAATTATCATTGCCACAGTTTACCCAAACGCACAAAATTGTTATGGAAAATCTGTTAAAATTATCAACCGCTCACTACAGTGTCGTCCGTGCTACAGCTCAAGTACGTGTGCTCTCCATGTTGAACATTTACCCGTACTCGTACAAATTCATATTGGACGACGTAGAAAGCTATCTGGCACTGGATTCGAATCAGAACCATGAGAGCTTTAAGGGAATTTTATATGTGATTGGTGGCACCCGTCGTGGTCGTTTAGTCGTGCGCAACAATTTAGAAGCAGTTGGAAAAATTTGGCTAGCTTTGCTGAAAACAAATTTATCGGAAAAGCCGTCCGTTGTACGTTTGTTGGAGATGATAATCGATGCAATTAAAGCCGAATTTCCGACGCTATCCATTGAGTTGCACATTCCAGACAGTTGTGTTGACGCAGCTTTACAGTTAGCCACCGACAAGTCAATCGTAACTGTCGATGAAATAGAAGAAGGTAAACGACTTTTAGAGCAACGCAATGCGCATCAACTGAAAATGTACTATGACACTTTGAACTCGATTCTGGAAATAACTCACAATAATTCACTGCACTGGCGGTATGGTCTGATCGCGTCGAACATGATAATGAGTTTAGTCCATCCATTTGTCAAATATCCGGCAGAAGTAATTCGGTACAGTGTCCATAATCTTATCAACGAATCGATTGAAGAGCGTAAAATCGCTACTCAAACCGTTCGCCACATTTTGAAGCAACAAAAAGCAGAACACATCAAGATACCCATCGATCCATTTGAAAAAGCTGGTGTTGCCAAACCAACTGGTACATTGAAGCCTGGCATACGTGACGATAATCGTTGGCTTTTGTATGACATTGACACCGTTCCACGCAATCAAAGCCAATGGGATGAACCAAAGTATTTGCATAAAACGGAAGGCTTTTTCGGCTGGTCAACGTCGTTGAGCATTTATGCTCCATCCGACCAACAGCCGCCAATCAACCGACACCGTGACCAAATGTCTGTTCCAGAACGAATAATTTTCGATTTTTTCTCCGTTGAATCAAATTTCGATAAATTGATCGCATTCTGGTCGTTGGAAGAGAGAAAAAATGACGAGAAATTTAGTCGTTCGAGATGTTTTCTCATCAAAGGTTTGGTTGCCATGTTTGGTGAAGCGTTTACAGATGTGTTGTGTGGTCACATACAACGACTAATCGATATCAAAGATGCCGAATCGAATCATCGTTGTGCGGCTGAATTAATGGCCGGCTTGATGAAAGGATTGAAACATTGGCCTTACGATCAAACGGAGAGAATGTATGGGAAATTGCAATCGTTGATTAGATCGGCACTAAGTAACATCACCGTAGAAACGGATATCTTTTGGGGTACCTGTTTTGCGACCGCTGCGGAAAATTTTGATCCCAGGCGACAATATTGGTTGCATGAGGTGAGATATTTGTCATCCGCAATCTCCTCAATATATCGTCTACATTTTTGTCTGAAATTTCCAGGTTCTACTAGAAGAACCCGTTCGTGAAACAACTAGCTTTGTCGATTGTAGCCGAATCTATTGCTTGCAAGGTCCATTCAATCAGCATGTATGGAGAATGCCGTCAGTGTCCCGTCGACTTTACCGTTAGTCCGAGTATCCCATTTTAATATTCGAAATTTCAAATATTTCATTCTATTGATTAGAATACCTTCGTCCTTACTTGGACCATCCATTCCAAAATGTTCGCGAACGAATTGGAAGTATTTTGATAAACATTTGCGAAGCGGACATACCATTTATTGGTGCTAATGATCCTGAATGTCCACGAATTGAAACTGTGATACACGAAATATTGTCGAAAGTACAAATTTTAAGTGGGGGTATGCAGAAGGCGAGAAGTGGCGAACAAAGTAAGTAATATTTGTGAGTTAAAAAAAAGGGAACGATCAAAATCACCCACTGTATTTTTGTGCCAGGACGATATTATCGCGCTAGAAATAATAATATCGTACATCCTGGCAATAATATCGTTCCGGAAATGATAATATCATACCACTGGGCGATAATATCGTTCCCGAAATGATAATATCTGACCACCGGATTATATTATCACTTCAAGAACGATATTATCATGCCACTGGGCGACAATATCGTCACAGGAATGCTAATATCATACCACCGAATGATAATATCATTCCAGAAATGATAATATCATACCACCGGGCGATAATATCGTTACAAAAATGATAATATACCACCGGACGATAATATATTTCCAGAAATTATAATATCAAACCACAGGACGATAATATCATATCACCGGACGATGCAATCATTCCAGAAATGATAATATCATACCACAGGACTATATTATCATTCCAAGAACGATATTATCATATCACTGGGAGACTACATCGTCACAAGAATGTTAATATCTTACCACCGGACTATAATATCGTTCTTGAAATGATAATATCATACCGCCGGACGATAATATCTTTCCAGAAATGATAATATCATACCACCGAGCCATAATATCGTTCCAGAAATGATATAATCATACCACCACAGGAATGATAATATCATACCAGCGAGCGATAATATCGTTCCAGAAGTGATAATATCATACCACCGGGCGATAATATCGTTCCAAAAATGATAATATACCACCGGACGATAATATATTTCCAGAAATTATAATATCAAACCACAGGACGATAATATCATATCACCGGACGATGCAATCATTCCAGAAATGATAATATCATACCACAGGACTATATTATCATTCCAAGAACGATATTATCATATCACTGGGAGACTACATCGTCACAAGAATGTTAATATCTTACCACCGGACTATAATATCGTTCTTGAAATGATAATATCATACCGCCGGACGATAATATCTTTCCAGAAATGATAATATCATACCACCGAGCCATAATATCGTTCCAGAAATGATATAATCATACCACCACAGGAATGATAATATCATACCAGCGAGCGATAATATCGTTCCAGAAATGATAATATAGTCCGGTGGTATGATATAATCATTTCTGGAACGATATTATCGTCCGGTGGTATAATGTTTTCATTTCTGGAAAGATATTATCGTGCGGTGGTATGATATTATCACTTCACGAACGATATTATCATACAACTGGGTGACAATATCGTCACAGGAATGATATCATACCTCCCGGCGATAATATCGTTTCAGAAATGATAATATCATACCACCGGATGATTATATCTTTCCAGAAATGAAAATATCATACCGCTGAATGATAATATCGTTACACAAATGATAATATCATACCACCGGACTTTATTATCATGCCATTGGGCGACAATATCGTCACAGAAATTAAGTTATCATACCACCGGACGATAATATCGTTCCAGAAATGATAATATCATACCACTTAGCGATAATATCGTTACAGAAATGATAATATCATACAACCTAGCGATAATATCGTTGCAAGAACGATATTATCGTACCAGCGGGTGATAATATCGTCACGGGAACGATATTATTAAAACGGGGACGATTCCGGGCGGAAAAACAGTAGGTGATTTTTCCCTATCCAGTAAAGTGGAACTGAGTTTCTTGCAACCTCGAAATGTTCATTGACATTTGTCTATTCGTAAGATGTGATAAAAAAAATTACACTTCCACCTTAGGTTCCGAAGAGGATACAGAATTCGATAAAGCCGTACGCCTTTTTAAGACAGGTACCGACACTTTTATCCATTCAGTCACTCAATTTTTTAAAAATGTTTTTGTCAGCTTGCCAGTGGTTGGTCGGATCGATAAATCGCAATACAAATGGCAATATCAGCGTATACTTTGAGCTGCTACCATTCGCCTGCTTGTTGGAACGTTGTGAGCAGGACATTGAGCTCGGAGATTCTTGCTCTTCGTTGCTAGCTATGATTTCGCAAGCGTTAACTTTAAGCAACTGCATGGGTTTTGCATTACAGAAAATCGGAGAAGTATCGTTAATGTCGTCATGGTCAGCACGTTTGGCTGTAATTGATGTGTTGCAAGTGTTGGTCTTCAATAACATGTCAATTGTTTTAAGTCGGGACGAATGGGTGGCTGAAGTTCAGACAATTGTGTTGCGCCTGTTGGAAGATTCTGTCTTAGAAGTTCGCGAGAAAGCGGCACAGGTTAGTAGCAAAAGATGGACACAATATTCCTTTCCTTCACGTAACACATATTCCTTTCGTTAGGTCCTCGGTGGATTGTTGCATTGTTCGTTTTTGCCAGCTACAGATAAGCTGCTCGAATTGTTTAAAAAGAAATGTCGAACGAAAGTCATTAAGAGTTCATCTCGACGTTTGTTAGGAAATTGTTCAGTTGAAGCGTCAAAATCTGGAAACTTAGTTTTAATCGAAAATCAAGACGCTGAGTCATCCGTTCGCATTCGTCATATGGGTGTCTTAGGTTTGTGCGCTTTTATTTCCGCCTATCCATACGATATTCCTGATTTCATGCCAGACGTCTTTGAGCACTTGGGTGCCCATTTAAATGATCCACAGCCCATACCGGTACGTTGTCAATGTTAACGTCAATTCCCCAATGAAAATATTTTTCCCTTCAAAATTTAGGCGACCATTAGGAAAACAGTCGGCGATTTTAAGCGCACTCATCACGATAATTGGGCAACGCATCAGCTTAAATTTAGTGAAAATCAATTGGCCGTTTTGAGTGACTTGACAATTCCTCCATCATATTATGCGTGATGTGGGACTTCTGAGTTCTTCTGTTAATTTTAGTGGACAGTTCGTATATACGTTAATTTGCGTTAAATTATTTCGACTCGTAAATTGGTGGAAACGTTTACATTGTACATATGGACGTCGTTTTATAAATAAAATTTTTAAAAAATTTTTTCTCTTAATTTTTATTCAATTGGAAGACTTTTGAAATGATTCAAGAATGAAGGTGAAAAGTGCGCTAACATTTTTTGTGTTATGTTTGTGTCTACCACACACATCTGCGTGGCAAATACCAACACTTTATATAAAGTGTTAAATGAGAGCAAAAACCAGTTGCATTTAACTTATCTCGAGGTCAGCTATCTAAAAATTGTGAATGAAAAAAAGAGAATTGAGAGTTAGGTTCAGTTGAAGCTTTCATTTTCACGCATGACCTAAAGATAAGTTAGAATTAAATGATCAAAAAAGGGTCTCCTTTAACACTCCACAGGAGTTGCGCAGATCTCTGATTATTCGCTGGGGCTACAACGCAAAAATCTATGCAATCGCCATCGTACGAATAAAACGAAAAGTGTACATTTTTACCCAGCAGGCACGAATCATTATTTAATACTCAAAAGTACCTTTGCTAACTAATTGCTAACTTTTATCTTGATTCAGAAGACGGCGATTGCATAGATTTTTGCATTGTGCGCCAGAGTGATCTGCGTAACCTGCTATCCGACACCTCACTGCGAAAGAGTTGGTGCCTAGCGGAAACATATTTAAAATGCTTTTTTGACGCAGCCGCAGCCATGAACGAAATAATGGCGAAAATGTTAGCTAGTAAATTGCAATTTCAGCAAAGAAAGTGCTTCCATCTCTTGAAATAATTGATGTCGGGTGCTATGTCTTGACAAATTCTCTATGACAATTTTAGTTCACACCATTCATCAACTGAACGTGTTGAAAAATTATTCCGCTGGTCGGTCCGGCATTTGTGACGCAACAAACGTTTACGTATTATCAGCGATAGCGCCACTTCAAGCGATACCATTAATTTTGGAAGCGGACTGCGTCACTCTTTACCTTTTATGAAGTTTTTGTTTGCGATTCAGAAGCTTGTAGCTCTTATAATTAAAATTCAAATTTTCTCTTCATTGAAAAAAAATATTTCTCGAAAAAAATTTTTATTCGAAAAAACTTTCTTTAAACAATTTTTCTTACAAAAAAAATTTTTATTTGAAAAAATGTTCTTAAAAAAAAATTTTTCTCATAGCGCCAAAAAAAATTGTTCCACCTTCGGAACACTTTGGGTCACCAACGGCTGCCTTCGGAACGCTTCGTGTCGTCTTCGGCATCTTTCCGAACACTTCGTGTAACCTTCGGCTACCTTCGTAACACTTCATATCACCGTCGGCTACCATTATAACACTTCGTGGCACCTTCGGCCACCATCGGAACACTTCGTGTCACCTTCGGCTACCTTCGAAACACTCCGTATAACCAATTCTCCTGATCAAACTCTACAACTCTGCAGAATAAACCAACGGTGTACATATTCTATTTCGGAAGATATCAAAAAATCCAAGATGGCGCCGCTTTGACAGCTGGCAGCCATTTTCTTAGGATTCAAAAAAATTCTTCTCACTGATCTCTATAACTTCGCCGAAGAAACACACTCTACCTTTTAAGAGGTTTTTGTTGTGATATCAGTCGTTTTGGAAGTTTTCAGTTGTTATAACTAAAATTCATGTGAAAAATTTTCTATTTTCCGAAAAAATTTTTCTCCAACAAATAGTTTTCTCAGAAAAAATTTTTCTCCAACAAAAATTTTTCTCCAAAAAAATTTTCTCCGAATAAAATTTCTCCAAAAAAAAGTTTTTCTTCAAAACAAATTTTTTCAGAAAAATTTTTCTCAGAAAAAAAAATTCTCCAAATAAATCTTTCTCCGAAAAAAATTTTTCTTCACGAAAATTTTTCTTCGAAAAAAATTTTCTCAGAAAAAAATTTTTCTCCAAAAAATTTTTTCTCCAACACCTTCGGCTACGATTGGAACACTTCGTATCACCTTCGGCTACCTTCGAAATACTTTGTGGCACCTTCGCCTGGCTTCGGAACACTTCGTGTCACCTTCGGCTACCTTCGGAAGACTTTGTGTCACCAATTCTTCTCAGTGGTTTATATAACTTTCCTGAAGAAACCAACTGTCTAAGTATTCTTATTCAAAATTTAAGATGACGTCATTTTCACAGTTGGCAGCTATTTTCTTAAAATGTTAAAAATCTCTCTTGACCAAACTCTATAACTTTCCAGAAGAAACCAACTCTCTAAGTATAGTGTCATTCCGGAGCTAAAATTCGGAAACCGAAAAAGCATAAACGAAAATCTATGACGAACCGCTATGACAGCTGGCAACCATTTTCTTAAGATACAAAAAAATTCTCCTGATGAAACTCTATAACTGTCTAGAAGAAACCAACTCTCTAAGTGTTATCGTTCCGAAGCTAAAATTCGAAAATCAAAAAAAACCTTATTTATTGCTTGGGAAAATTCAAGATGGCGCCGGTTTGACTGCTAGCAGCAATTTTCTTAAGATCCCAAAAAATTCTCCTGACCAAACTTTCCCGAAGAAACCAACTCTCTAGCTATTGACACTCCGGAGCTAAAATTCGAAAACTTCGAGCATTACCTAAAAAACCCTGGAAAATGACCACTTTTCCGCATGCCACGGCTTTTCCAGAATTTTCCCGGAAAAGCGGCCTATGAAATTTTTCATTTGGGCCGAGACTGACGTTCTCTGAAAATTTCAGGAAAATCGGCTGTCTAGTTCTCCAGATCGAAAATTATTAATAGACAGAACATAGATAGATAGATAGATAGAACATAGAAACCGACAGATCAGAAAAAAAGTTTTCGTAATGATGAGAGCAATAGAAAAATCCAAGTTCCATACAAAAATGTCATTTTCAAACCTCGAAATCTCAGCCAATTCCCCAACCGATTTTGATGAGTCTGGGCTCGTTGGAAAGCCGCTGCGACGTAGTTTTTTTTAAATAATATGAAGGAGGAGGGGGAGAGGGGAAAAAACTCAAAAGTTCGCCTATATATAGCTCCTTGTCCCCCTATGACGTTTTTTGGGTTTGTGAACTTCTTTTTTGGGATGGGGCGACTGCGTCACGCCCTACGCTACTACTGCGGGAATGATATAGGCAGGCGCGGATATATTTTGTTCTTCTATTTCAAAGCATTGATTAGAAAGAGACAGATGTAGATGGGCAAATGGACATATAGACGACGCTGCCAATCATTCAAAAATAACAGAAGGATTTCATTTTTACCAACACCAATTTGTCAAATATGGAAAAAGAAATATTTTCGAATTCTTTCGACATAAAAATTATTTAAAAAAACTAACCTTGCTTTTTGATAGCCTCGTTCCTGCCTTCCTCCCGTCCGATTTTTTTTTCAGCAGGCCTCAGCCCATTGCTGATTGATAATTAGACTCCCGGGGGAAGTCGTACGTCTGTATCTGTTTTAGTCCAAAGTCTTAAAAGTTTTGCGATGTCTGCAAATAGAAACTCGTTATTTCTTTAAAAATCAATAAGTGATTGACCCAAGGTGTGTGAGTTCTAAATATATCTGCAATAGCTGAAAATTTATTCAGAGTTACATATATTTCTCTCTGGTCCCGATATTTATGACAAACAAAGATTTTATGGTTAATAGAATCAGCTATCTGGCAATCTTCACAAAGAGGGGAATCTTTCAATCCGAACAAATGTAATTTCTTTCCACATAATCCATGTCCAGTTATCATTCTATTAACGATTCTAATCGCCATTCCCGACAGCGGTAGTCCTTCAAACCACGGCTTCAGGTTGACCCTGGGCATGATTTCATAAAAACAGTGTTCTCTATTTCCCATCTCGGCGTCGTATCTTTCCTGCAAACGCATTATGATTTCTTTCTTGACTACAAACAAGGTATCTACATAACTTAAAGGCACTATTTCTTTCTTCCCACTTTTAGCCCCAGCCTCAGCCAGAGCATCAGCTAACTCATTTCCTTCTATGCCGCAATGAAACGGAATCCATTGTATTGTGATTTCCTTATCCTTCATTTTTTCCACCATCCTCCAGATCGCTATTATCAAATAATTCACTTCTTCTATATCCCTATCTAGCCCAATAAAGCTATTTCTTGAATCCGTGTAAATAACAAATTTTTGGACCCGTACGAAGTACAGAGGTCCTATACGTTTACTACAAACAATTTTATTGTAACATGGGGTAGATCGAGGTGGGAGGTGGGGGGATGCATCTATTATCGTCTAGAGATGACGAATCAGCAATAAAAAAAATGTCCGTCTGTCCGTCTCCAAACCGACCCTCGAAAAACCATGTTTTTGGTCACTTCCTCGACCATATCTCCGGAACCACTTGATCGATTTTGCTCATCTTCGAACTTGAATCATAAGGGACATGTACCTTTCAGGGAAAAAAATGTTTAGGCTGATCGGTTGAGCCGTTTGGAAAAAAAAGTGGAGACGGACAGACGGACGGACATTTTTTTTTATTGCTTATTCGTCATATTTAGACGATAATAGATGCATCCCCACCCCTCCCACCTCGATCTACCCCATGTTACAATAAAATTGTTTGTAGTAAACGTATAGGACCTTTGTACTTCGTACGGGTCCAATAAATTTAAGCGAACACGTGTTTCAGGCTTTTGGGGAGGTATGGTCCAATCCTGATATATGCCCACTTCCATAATTGGGCAGGATGGCCCAGATCTCCAGAACTATGAGAGTTAGAAAGTTGCTTCCAAAGGCGAAGTTGTAAAGTATAAAATTTTAGAGAACACGTGTTTCAGGGTTTGAGGAAAAAACGACTTAGTCCTTGAATATAGGCTTTTCTAGATTTGAATGGTCTGAGACGTACTTCGGTAGGGCCTTTGACATCAGCTTGGGTAATTTCTATGGATCTTTGAAATTCTTACAGTTATAAAAGAACAGAAAACGTTGGATTGTTTGCTTATTTGTATATTTAGGTACGTTCGAGTCACTTTGCCACATCTATTCTGTTTGTCACATCTATTCTGATACGTACGGGTCTTTGGTTATGTTTTCAAATCATTTTTTCTAATCTCATCCAGGCACTTAAGTATCGCTATTAACTCAAGAGACGTGATTTGCAATCTGTCATCAACCCCCATTGATATGTTGATATCGTGCCCGTCCGTGATTCCAATGCCGCCACCTTCAATTCCCTTGGTCCCATCAGTATACATTCTCACACAGTCGAAATAAAAAGCCTTATCATTAACCTCGAATATCCTCCTCCACTGCCTGGTGTTAAGATTTGCCTTCTTGAGGCCTTCCCTTTCAGCCATTTTCAGTTCTCGCCTAACTACCAGATTTCCCGGCCTTCCATTTAATCACTTTATCATGACCGTCAGTGTTGACAACTGTGAAATATTTTGTTAGTCATAACAAAAGTAAATCTTATGATCACAAAGTGGCGTTTTGTTACCGTTGCACTTTTTGAACTTCAATACTCTATGAGAAAAGCAAAGAAAAACCAAACAAAAAAATTGAAGTTTTCATGTGATATTATTATTCCTTATCGATTCCATTGAAAATATAATTCATTTTTCGCTTCGCATTGACTACACATACCTCTGGCGTACTGTAGATTTTTTATAGAAATATTTTCCTAGATAATTTTGACGTTATGTTTCAAGATCATTGGGAAGTGTTTCTTTATACAAATCAAAAAATCGTTCCAACGTAATTTTGTTCCCACACCCTGGTATTTCCATGGCCTTTGGATACTCTTCATTTGACATTCTGTAGAATATCTGCATGTAGTGTTGGTTCTCGTTCGGTTTATACAATTCAAAATGTAAACTGCAGGCAGTTGGTGGAAAGTGTAACTGAAGTAACGTCAAAATTGCAAAACAGAAAAAGGAAATTACACGCACAGTGAAACCTACCTCAAATAAACCTAAGGAATTCAGAATATTAGAAATAGTATCATCGTGTGCGGAATAAAGCCAAAGCGAACGATTCGGTTCTAAAGCTGAAAAAAGCTTCTTTGTAAAACGGTCCATAATTTCCTTTATCAAAATTCCTGATTTCAATCGGGCCAATTGAGGATTTGCACTTGCTAATGTAAAATTCAATTTAGCGAGATGTTCAGCAATTCCATTTGGTTCCATCACCTTTTCCGCCCAATCTGGTAGTCTGTGGATCATTTTTTGGACGATTTAGTTTTACAATTGTGCAAAGTGCGTCGTTCAAAAAAATAAAATTGTATCAGACGCTACTTTTATGGCAACGACGCACAGTTCAATATTCATCATGATGGACTTACGCCAAATGACGACTTTTTTCAATGCTAAGCGTATTATGAAGATAGTAAACGTCGCTAACTGTTTCAATATCTTCTCCGCTCTTTTCCGTCAAATGGGTGAAAAAATCCGCATGTTCTCTGTAAATTTTCTGTAGTTCAGGAGATTCGGTCAGAAACTTTTCATATGCAGCATCGTGTTTCTCACATAAAGTTCCATTTGCTGAATACAGTGGCTTGGTGTGAACTGGTATCGGTTGCCACAAAATTTCACCGTTGAGTTTATCGTCGTCGTCAGGTGGGAATAGGCCTGCCAAACACGCCTGCGCACTCATTATGGTTCGATCAATATCCGTTGATTGAATGTAAATCTTATTCGGTGAGTATTTCTTTCCGAGCAGTTTATCATATCTGCGTCGAAAATATTGTCCCAGTTTGAAGAGTTGATTCTTACCCTCCTAATTAATGATGCGCATGAATGAACTATTCTGAAAGAAAATTTGTTTTACGTACATGCGTAAGCTGTCCGAATCCTTCTGGCCAGTAGGACTCATCGTTGTAAGGATCATTGGGATACGCATCCAAAATATTACGTTCGCCGTGACGAAAAATCTTTCAAGAAAGTTAATACTTCGTTAGGTGATGCGAAGGGTATACAACGCAGAGCGCTAGTGTGTTCCCTAGTGGAAATATCAGCGTCTGTCGACAACAGGAATCTCTGTGAGAATTTTACACACAAATATTTTTTCACTGAGACCCGTTCAGACCTTGAGAGTTTCCACTTCGACAGATTGATACTTCACTGGGGTCTGTGGGACTGCGGTCGTCGGCGTCGTCCTTCTACACACAAATTGGATTACTTACTACACTGGCGAATATTAATGGATCACTCTCTTGCATTTCACCAAAGTTACCGGAAAAGTATTTTCACAAAAATTTTAATTTTTTTTATCACTTCATCTATATGATTATGTTCAACGTTAGATTAATCATCATATCAACTGACAAAGATAAGAAAATTCCAACGAAAACTTATTTTGAAAATTTATGTGGAACAACTTTTCATAAAAATCAATTCGTTGAAATTAAATTCAAAACGACCCGTTCACTTGCGAGTCAAAACAACTACTTTCTGTTTGTATAAACACTCATCCCATTGCGATTTTCTTATTCATTAACATTCGAAGGCCAAAAGCGTGTTAGAATCTAATTTTAGTCCGTCGAATTGGAGGTGTGCGTCAAACAATGTTTATAAATAACATTCACTCATCGACAAAGTGATTAACCGTTTAGCGACGCCGACGGTTAAAATGTGTTTACAAGATGCAATGTTACGAAATATATATAGGGAAAAGTTCAACATTTTGCTGTGATAGATTGCAATATCTTCGGAAGGGGAGATACAGATGAAGTGACTATTCGCACTCGGGTGCAAATAGTGTAAGTATTATTGTGGATACGATTTGCACCCGGATGTAAATACAATGTTCCCTTTACAAATGCTATAAGAGCGCGTCCTATAAAAAAGATATTTTTCCAGAGTAACTTTTGTTAAGAAAAAATTGAAAATGCTAAAATTAAGGAAATAGCGAGTACATTGCATCGTATTAGTTTATAATTTGACATCTGGCTGCGTACTTGAGCCCATAATCTGCGAAAAAAGAAGGCAGTCTGGTGCTTAGCATATGTTTTTACCAAAGAGTAGAAGATCTATACTTCATAATAGGTTTCAACTCGGCATCAGGCTACGTCCTTGAGCTATGACACTTTGAATGCAGAGGGCAGTAGCAGCCTGGAGCCGAATTGAGACTTCTGTGATGTATAGAACTCACTCCTGCCTCCACTTTAGTAAGAACAGATATTCAGCACCAGGCCGCCTTATTTATTGACAGCTTCAGGGCTCAAGTAGGTAGCCTTCGATGGTGTTACTAACTAATAATCTCTCTTGATTTTGCAATTAGGCGTAGTCAGAATTTCAGCACCAGGCTGCCTTGAAAGACGCCCTTGGGTGCAAATAGCATATACAATAGGGTGTTTTTCCAAATATTCCCAAAATTTCCCAAAAAAAAAATATAAAAAATTTCCAAATAATAATTTAACAGTAAACTTTATGATGAAGGGCATCTCTTTCCAGACAAGTTGAAAATTCGAAATTTTGGATTGTCTGCTCAGCAAAATTTTTATTTTTAAATTTCAATCTTTATTAGGCTCCAATACCTTCATTTTGGCAATAATTTGTATTTTCTGCGAAGTGTGATGGCTGAGATATGCACTAGGGCTACCCTCGTAAAGGCCCTCCTAGCGCTCAACAAGAAAGGGGTAGAACAAATCTTTCTCGTATCGGATAATGTAACATAATGGCATTGTTTTCAACCGGTTATGAGCGTTATGAGGGACTGAAATCAAAATTTCCCAAAAAAGTATACAAAAATTCCCAAATAATAGGCTCTGGTATAGACTATAGACAAATTAGTTTTTATGCTACCGAACTATTACTGAAGAAAGTTACACCCCTATAGTGTCGCATAAAACACAGACTCATTTTTCCTGTGGTTGATAGTGGTCATGAAAATTCGTAAAAACTTATCATGTGAAAATGGCGGCCGTCTGCAACTTTAACTATTTTGCGCATAATTTAAATTCAACTTTTTTTGTTATCATTTATCAAAACATAGTTTTTTGGGTCGAAGATTTTTTCTGGAGGTGAAGGTTTTGATTCCGAATAATTTTTTGAGAAACACTCTAATATACAATCATACAAAAGTGTCGGTCGACACTATTTGCAATAGAGTTGTGCGGGCCGACCTTTCTGAAAGGCCGACCCGCACCGAGTCCGATCCTACATTAAAACCCGAAACCCAACCGCCCGGAAACCCCTGGTAGCTCAGCCCGACCCGAGCCGTACCCGATTCGAAATTGGAAGTCAAAGCCCGACCGACCGACAGTGATTCGCGTCGAGTCGAGTCGAGTTTGATTGCGTCAAACTCAAGCATAAAAAAAGGGAGGAAATACAGTAACAAACCGACAACAACGGTTTCTTTTGGCTTTTTCTCGCTTTATTTTCCCACTTTTCCATGCTTTACTCGCTTCGAAAGTCGTTAAATGGCAAATTCAGCGAAGTTTTCTTTTGTGTTGTCTTTTGTTCTTATGTCATGTTGAACACGTCCCGTAAGGTACTGTAACTTACGCCCGAAAAGCAAAACAAAACATTCACAAAAGAACATATCATCTTACCTCACAATCGATAAAATGTAAACTCTGCTATGTATTATCACAAAATGATCACTGTGTAAATTTTAATTACACCTTTTACACAAAATAACGCTTCGAAATGTTTATAGTATATTACAGAGGAACACTGTTATAAGTAATATTACAGGTGTGCGATGTTTACGGTAACGAGCCCCGGAGGGGCGAGTTACCGTAACGCACACTTGTAATATTACTCATAAACAGTGTTCCTCTGTACTATGTTTTAACGTGTAACCCACAAGGTAAGTTGAAATCTACAAAACATCTTATTTCATAAAAATCAATTCAAGTTTCAAATTTTGTTATGTTCACTCTACGAACGAATCAAAGTTGCCGCGTGCCAATTCATTCATGTTTCTATAAAATGACTTTAGTTGTCGGTTAAATTTTTGTTTAGTATCGAGATTTAATTCAAGTTTTTCATCTTTATTGAGAACTTATAGACTGCTTTAGGGAATGAATGTTTTGCCGAGAATTGAGTCATGTCATAGGCAGGACAATCGTTTCAGTAAAATACCACAAAGTTAAGAAATTTGAGAATCACAAACTTTTACTATATCAAAACAAACACGTCGCATAAAATTTACCGACTACTCTGATTACACGTACGTTATGAGCCATTTACCTATCGCATCGCACACTGTGTAAATCAACTTACCGAGTGGGTACACGTTAAAATTTCGTACGCCTCACAAACGTGCAATGTTCTTTTATCTAAAATGATTACCAAAATATACTTACGACAATGACATTGATAACTGATACATTACAATATACATCATTGTTTCATGGTCGATGTGATATGGCTTTTTTAGGATGCATCATTTTCAAAATTTCTTTTAATATCGAACCCGAATCGTAAACCCGCCCGACCGAAAAAGCAAAAACCCGAAATACGACCGACTGGGATTTTCTAAGGCCGAAAGCCCGAAACCCAAACCATTGCAAAAAAGTTCGGGTTCGGGCCGGGTTTTGACGATTTTTTTTGAATATCGGGCTACCCGCTCACCAATAATTTGCATCCGGGTACAAATAGCATCTACAATAATAGTGAGATTTTGACCTCTCCGGCCGCGTTTGGGCGCCAGGGCTCTAAAAAGGCGCCATATAAAGCCAATATGTGTGTTTGTGTGTGTAATGTGTATCACAACAAAAAACCTTTTTAAAAGAGAAACGTGACGCAAGTCCTCGTCACTTCTTCCAAAACAACTGATATCAATTTGGGTGACGCTTACAGCTTTGGAACGCAAAAAAATATTTTGAAATATTTTCATTTTTGCTTAAAAATATGAGTCACAAATGTTGTGAAACAGGAACGGAAAAGTGAAAACCGACAAGTTTCTGATTTGTATGGTAAATTCGTATGATAAATCAGAAACTTGTCGGTTTTCACATATCCGTTACTGTATCAGTAGTTTTGGAAGAAAAGAGGAAACAAACAAACGGCGAAAAAAAAATTCCGGCGAAAAAAAATTTCAGTCGAAAAAAATTTCAGGCGAAAAAAATTTCCGACGAAAAAATTTTCGGCGAAAAAAACTTCCAACGAAAAAAAAAAATTCCGGCGACAAAATTTCCGGCGAAGAAAATTTCCAGCGAAAAAAATTTCCGGTGAAAACATTTTCGGCGAAAAAAAATTGAGGCGAAAAAAATTTCCGGCAAAAAAAATTCCGGCGAAAAAAAGCGGCAAAACAAATTTCCTTTGACACGAAACATCTATCTCCAACAAAAAAAAATTAATTTTTCCCTTTAAGTCCGTCCCATAGCAACTTCGGCCATTTTGTTGGTCACCCTGACACACTACACACCCAACCTAACAACAGCACATTTTGTATGAGAGAAAGGTTTGGTGTCGAAATAGAGGTTCGGTGTCAAAGGGAAAGTTGTTGGGTTGGATTTGTAGTGTATCGGGGTAAACACCGAAATGGCGGAAAATAGGCGGGGGCTCAAAAAAACTCTTGATATGTTTTAGAGGAAGTTGTGAGCATCATTTTCGCCCATAGAAGTAGTAGGCGCCGCGATTTTTTTTTTAAATCTTATGGCCAATGATTGAGATGATGTCAATTTCATGGTTCGAAACACTTCGCAACACTTAGCAGTACCCTCAACTTCTTACCTTACCAGATATCACTGATGACATGATTGAATGTAGTTTCCTACGAGTTGTACTAAGCTTTATACTAAAATTAAGTGTAGCATGAGAAAGAACTAAGTAGAACCTTTTGTAGAAAAATATATTTCAAATAAAGACATTTAAGTAATTGCATTGGACCAACAGCATAAAATTTAACATATTTTCCGTTCTTTAAAATTAATTACAAGATAAAATTCCACCTTTGACTGCCCTCAATGTCAGAGGCGCCGACTTGTCAATAGGAATGACGGTACATTTTGATGAATTGATGATTCCTATTGACAAGGAGGTGCCTCTGCTCAATGTACCCAATTCGAATAAAGAAAAAATCACCTTTTTCTTAAATTATGTAATTGTGTTTTCATAGTAAATTTAACAGAAACAAAATCTCTAGCAACATCATCCCGGCCAGTTACGATTTGCAGCTTGCATTTAACTGTTTAAATTGAATGCGGAATTTAAAGCAGTCAAGTTTCGTTCGTCGATAGCCGGTTGTAGGTCCATTCTACCGGATAATGAAATTGCCATTCGTAACGTACTCCAAATGGTTTCAGACATTTGATTTGACGGCTTTGCTTGATGTAAGCCCGATCGAGTTAACGACTCCGACTGCAAATTCAAAGCAGTTAAGAAATGTTCAGCTGCTTCCTTGTATGCTTTCAAATTGATGCAAATGATTCCGACATTGTACCGAGCTCGGATGAATCCCGGCTGAATTTCTAACGCTCGTTGATAAGCGTCAACCGCTTCTACCGAACGGTTACCATTTGCATAGCTAGCACCTAAACAGAAACGTCAAAAATTTCAAAATTGACGCAAAAATTGTTGTTGGCATTTTTTTACCTAAACGATTCCATGTTTTCGCATTTGGGCGCACATGCAACGCGGCCTGGAAACAATCAACAGCCTTGTCATATTCAGACGATAAGTTAAATAACACTCCTAGCGCTTCCTGAATATCTGGATCGATTTGTGGATGTTTCTGTTGCACAGCCGTTAAAAACAATTGTTGCACTTCCTTCAGATTCGGTCCTTTGATGATCGAACTGGTTAACATTTCATCATCAGCGGATGTCATTAATGGTGGTACTAAATGTCGATAATTCTCATTTGTTTTCAACCAGTTAACGAGCATGTTGAGCGCTTGATTTTGTAAACTTTCATTTGTAAATGACACAGCCAATGACATCATAACATTGGGATTATTTGGATTTAGATCGAGAGATCGTTTTAGGGCTGCTATTGCATTCGGGTCTTTCTCGTTTTCTGTTCGGATGAAATGATAAATCACTTTCTATCGTACACGGAACGTACACGGAAAACATAACAACATTTTTTATGCTGCGAATATATTATTTTATACCATACGTACGTATAATTATACACAGTGTAAGTATATTACGCAACCTGTGTGCATATTATGGAAGTATTTCAAACCAACAATAGATAGAGTCCATAAGACGTCGCGATGCGTCGCTTGCTTATGCTTTCCACATACAAAATATACTTAAGCGGTGTATAATTATACTTACGCATGGTATAAAATGCTATTTTCTAATTTAAGTTATTCAGTTTTTTCCATGTGGAGAAACCACTCAAAACCTAACGACTACAAGGTAAAGCTGTGAGTTGTTTCGCAAGTGTGGTGTCTGTAAACCTACCAGCCTGACATGTTCCTAGCAGTTCCCAAATTTCAGCATTATTTGGTTCCTGCTTTACAGCAGACTCAAAGCACAACACAGCACTGGGAATGTCACCATGAGATAGAAAATATTTTCCTTTTTCGAATGCATTCTCCAAGTCGGTCATAGGATTCTCTTCGTCAAAGGTATATTCCTAAAAAAAATTTGTCGTTTTTTGTCATTTGAGGTTAGGAATGTCCAGAAATCATACTTTATATGGATCGTAATAGTCAGTAAATTCAGACAGCCACGGATGCCCCTCTTCATTCGACATTTTTTTCCATTCATCTTGCAGCTTATTCCAAAATTGTGTGTTGTAGTTTTCAGTCATTTCAGCTGCGTAAGATATTTTATGTTAACGTGGAGCATAAACTCACGGACACCGTACCTTCGGTCTTCTTCTGAGCATCAAAGTCTTTAACCCAATCCTCAGATGTTCCCCCGACTGCACCATTTTCAAGTCCCATCTCACCGTCTCCGACATTTTGCATAAATTTCATAAATTCGGAATATTTGAACTGATCGGAGTCTTCAGGTACACCCAACGGCACATCGGTGGTACCTAGCGTTGTATCGTGGACGTTCTACGACATATATGACCCCTATAACTAAACACATCAACTTTGTTGAATTCAAAGCTCACCATTCGCTGAAGTGATTCGTTTACATCGAAAAATTCCTTAGTCCACGTTTTATCAGTGAATGTCTGTGCCATTACCATATCGTATGGGGGAGGTGTATTCTGATTCCAAATATCATTCAACATTTTGTTATTACCGAAAGAGTTTTGGTCGCTTAAGTGTGGCACATTGCTCGAAGAAAATTCATTAGCCCAATCGATTCCACTGTTGACTTCCTCAATTACAGGTGGTGCGCGTATGATGCGATTCGGAAACGAATGGGCATCGATTTCTCGCATTTCTTGCAGTAGAGAATCCATGCGAAAGGTCTGTGGAGGCGCTATTTGCCCAAGGAATTCATTCACCAACTGATCCGATCCATAGTGCTGCGATCGGTTCAAGAAAGATGCACTAGTGCCTGGACCCAATCCTTCGTCTTTGAATGCAACATCACGTCGAATCTGATTGCCCAGACGCATCAGCGAATTCGCGCCAGCACAGTCAGGTTCAACAAGATCTCTCAGCGACATATTTCTGTAGAATATGAAAACAAATGACAAAATGTGTAAATAAACATTGAACGTAACACATACGATAAAAAGAAACAATTGAACTTTGACTTATCTACGAATACGTTATCACATTTTCCGCAAACTCATTCACATTAAACTACTTACTTTCCAACCTATCCAAATCAATTCGAAATTGTAGTTACAACAAAGACCCTTCCGATTATCCCAAATCGTAACTATACAAAAACGAAGCTAGCGAAATTCATTTAAATCAAAATAATAAACCTTAGCAACATAAAGCAGTGTCCTCTTGACAAGACATTGACTCTTCTTCATGTTTTCCGTTGCTCGGTATTGACTAGGTTGACCATATAGTATCATTCGTCTAGTCGGTTTAATCGGCGCAAATGGTCTTTACAAAATGTTAGTCAAATCTCTGCCCTACAACGCATAAAAACCTAGCGACGTTATCAGATGAGAGATTTTCATATATTTTCTCTCACAAATTCTCATCGCTAAGTTTTTTATGCGTTGTAGGGCAGATCTACGCGTTTGATGATGTATCGGCTTACGACACTCCCCTTCATCTGATTTCTGTCTCGAATACATCCTGCTATATCTTCGTTCCTAATATGATTCTTACACTGCTCTCTCCGATTTTCTTATATGAAATAAGTCTGTTGGGAGCAAAACCCGGTCTATTCCAACTGTCAAAGTGACGTTTTAAACGTCAAACAAAAATTTCAGGGTTATAAAATTGTGGGAAAAAAATGGGGATTGACCGTTTATTTCAACTGTCAAACCAAATCAAAATCAAACCAAAAAAAAAACATTTCGAAATACCCAAAGCCTGTTTTTTTCCTCAATTCTATAACACTAACAGAATTGAGAGAAAAAAAGAGGGTTTTGGATATTCCGAAAAATTGGTTGTTGTTTGACGTTTAAAATGTCATTTTGACAGTTGAAATAGACCGGGTTTTGCTCCCATCAGACTCAAATGTTCTCAGAAAACTCTTGACAGAAACTTCCAAGTCATTCATGAGGTCCTCTACCTTCACCTTGACCCTCCTATGCGGGGGCTACCGCTACTCGAATCTTTCGCTTTTTTCATTGCACAATTTATGGGACATCCATAAATTATGTCACGCAAGAGGGGAGAAGGAGGTGTTGGTCTTGCGTGACAGATTGTGATAGAGGAAAGGAAGCGAAGCGTTTCGTCACACAACCTAAATAAGATGTTGCACAAATAACATAAAACCGGCAACTAAGACTGGCCGCGATCGAAATTTCAAACTGTAAAATTTAATTGAAGCCCGATGGACATCACACAATGAACGGGTGGACCTAACCGACTGGCAGCGGTACGCCGAGGTCTGATTGTCCCGATTGAAATGTGAACACGTTCACTGGTTCGGAAATGTACTTTTCGCAGCTTAGACCTGTTCTAAATTGAGAATTAGAATGTGAAATTCCAGTGATAGACGAAGATACAACGATGAAATGTTCATGTGTAGTAGGCAAATAAAAAAATTTTTTTCCGAAATTTTATTTTATTTTTGCGTTACGTCATTATGGGAGAGATGGGAGGCGTGATGATGTCCTCGCGTGACACTAGCATGACAGGGAGGGAGGGGGGTGTTCAAAAAATCGACCAATTTGCGTGACATAATTTATAAATGGCTCCAAAGTTCACGGCCTGCGACGCAAGCTTCTTAGAATTCAAGTTGTGCTTGCGTACTGTTATTCTCCCAGCTCTGCCATAGCGTGAGTTTGTTTGCAAACGTTTGAAATCACGGGGTTTTGGTCTATGGCTATTTAGTTCGGAGGTATTTGGCCGGTTCTTAGACCCGTACGAAGAACGAAGTTCTTCGAAAAGGGGTCTTATGCGTTTACCACGACGTTTGTAACCACCCCAATTTCGACCGGGGAGTAGGTGGGGAGCATCGATCATGGTCCTTAGATGACGAATCAGCAATAAAAAAAATGTCCGTCCGTCCGTCACCGCGATAATTTGAGTAAAACTCAACCGATTTTAAAAAAACTTTTTTTCCCTGAAAGGTAACCAAAAAATCTTTTATGGTACTGAATCTGGGCACTGTCGGCCCAAGGGCCGCCGAGCAGGGCCGTTTAAAAGGCTTTTGGTTTTTTGTACATAGATTTTGTCAGTAAGGGCTGACCATTTCTGATCGATGCACACAGGTCTCGAACGAACCCTTTGTGCTACCCAGTCATCATTAAAATCTTTTAAGAAGCCCTTTTCAGGATCTCCTCTCCATCTAAACACCGGCTGGGCAGTTGTACACCTGGCATATGACCCGGGCTCCTACCTTCCGTTCATACACGGTCAGGTGCCATCCAACTACCCAGCCCCCGCCAATTAGGTCTAGTCTTATTCTACGAGTTGTATGACTTTCCTGTTTGATTCTCGACTTTTACGAAACCGAGCCACGTACCATCCACATTGCAGGCCCTGCTCAAGAGCCGGCAATCGGGCATTGAATCCAATCCAGGTGTAGTACTATGAACTTATAAAACTTTTCGACTTTCCTGTTTGGGTCTCCAAGGCAGAGCCGCAGACCCTGCGGTCTGACATCACTCATCCACCCGTCGACCTATGCCTCCCTGTAGCGCTAAAAGCTTTGTACATAACTCGAGTAAATCTTTTCCAATTTTCAAAATTGTTTTTGTTTGAAAGAACTGGGCATGACCGACAATTTATGGAAGAAACGTTTTTGGATTTAAGCCCGTGGACTTAGCTAGGGCACTAAAACAGAGTCTGTGCAAGGGCCATTCGTGTTTTTTCTACATAACTCAAGTAAATCTTTTCCAATTGTCATAAACTTTTTTTTGTTTGAAAGATCTGGGCATGGCCGACAATTTGTAGAAGAAACTTTTTTGATTTTGAGCCCTTGGACTCAGCTAGGGCACTAAAAACGAGTCTCCGCTAGGGCCCTACATTTTTTTTGTACATAACTCGAGTATAAATCTCCTCCGATTTTCAAAAACAAATTTTTGTCTCACATTTTATGGAAGGAAGTTCTTTGATAAGATGCCCTTAGACTCAGCCAGGACCCTGAAACTAGGCCCAACGTGTTTTTGTTTACATAAGTCGGGCAAATCCTAACCGATTTTGTTGATTCTTTTTCCATTTGAGAGGTAACCGTGTTCCGAATTATATTCATAAACAAATTTGTGCTTGTACTTGGGGCTCAAGTGGGCCATCTTGTCGGTCCTAAGGTCGGCCCTAACCAAAAAAACATTTTTTTGTCATATTGTAGAGCAGAATGAGGAAAAAATTTTTGTCTATGGAAGTATGTGTCGGAGGCATTTCCTTATGGCCCTAGGTCGGTCCTAAAGTCGGCCCTTAACAAAAAAATTGTTTTTTGCTCTGTTGTAGAGAAAATTGAGGCGAACATTTTGTCTATTTGGAGATCAATTTTGTGCTTTCGGGAGGGTTCTTTTACACCGTTTCTTCGGACGGGTTTTTCAATATTGCCCTATCGCCAATTTCCAATAAAATTTAATGTGGACGTAACTGCACATACTTAAGAGTTAAGGCAATATTTACTTACGTTCGAGTCTTTTCGTAACATCACCTCTGTTTGCCACATCTATTCTGATACGTACGGGTCCCTTCGTATGTTTTAGTTTGGGGTTGTTTCTGCCGGGGTTATTTTGACCAGAGGATATTTCTCCCAAACGCCCTGGTATCCTAATTTTAGTCATTGTGTTAATAACCTAAAACGCCTAAAACACAATACAAGCACAGCTTGCAGCGCTCCAATTTACGCACTCAATGCACAATAAAAATGCAAATGTTTCATAAACTTGAAAATTTAAAGTTTTTGGAGGTGATGGTATATAATAATATTGTGTTGGGCTATGTAGCATTTACTATCACAAAGAAAAGCTTGACTTACGTGCAATTGTTATTTTTCCATTGATGGGTTTTGGCTTGTAGGTACTTGTAGGCATGTAAGAAGTATTTGTGAATAAATGGCGAAACGCTTCGGATTGAAGAATAGGAAATTCAGTCAAGCAGTTTAGGTGATATAGGGGTAATAATGAGAAATAGTTTCGGAAATTCAAATCAATTTACTCTATACTTTAATGATATTAACAAGCTCCGTGCCGTTACGTTGCGTACGGGTCTCTTTGCATCTTGTTTCAAAGTATTTGCACACACCTTTTAGTCCAATCAGATTAAGCAAACAGATGAAATTATGTCAGTAAATAATTAACAGTATAAATACGTGGTCTCAGTTAATGTAGTACCTTAAACGACGAGTTATTTAACTTTTGTTTGTTTGACATGAAGTTAACAGCAGTAATTGCGTCCTTCTGTTTGGTGATTTTTGTAAAATTGCCATCAGCTGCATCCCAAAGGCAAATTGGACCAGTTAGACATGCCAATGTAAGAGACTAACATTTTCATTTGTTTTTATGGTAACGCTGAACTCCAAATAATTTTTATCAGTGTGAATGCAGTGGAACACTAACGAAAGGACCACAAGAAAATAAATCCCAAAGTAGAGACTTTCGGCTGACGTGTAAGCGAACGGAACTCGTAAGGGCGAGAGGAAGAAACGAACGAAGAAGCGAAACTGTTTGGCAAACCTCATGTAGTTATAGCGGTGATCCAGTTTCCTGCAGTAGCTACAAAGAACAGAGACAAAAATTCTACGAGGGATTGTTGAACGTTATGGCAGTTGATTATTGTGACGAAATTTTACGAAAAGGTGAGTGTAAGGATGTCACTTATAATTCTGACACAATTTGTAAACTCGTTAAATTCACTTTAAATAAATAAACTTACCCCGGTGTAATCACTTTTCGATTTGTTACCTAGAAATCCGTCGACCCTTCGACAGGTTTCATAAATGCTTTTTCGTTTACAACTTATTTCACTTGGACCCGTACGCCGATAGCATTTTTCGCGTTGCAGCGGCGTAATATATCGTTTTGACCTTAGACTTTAAACAACTAATTCGTCCGTTTATTGTACTTCTGCTTATGTCAAAACGAACTACATAGTGTACCAAAACCCGGTCTATTCCAACTGTCGTTGTCCTCAAAGTGAGCACAGTAGAAACAGCTACTCTTTAATAAAACATATGCAGGGGACCCGTACGTATCAGAATAGATGTGGCAAACTGAGTTGATGTCATGAAAAGACTCAAACGTATCTAAGTAAATAAAACCTTAGCTCTTAATTGTATGAAATTACGTTCACATTAAATTGTATTGGAAGTTGCCAAGAGGGTAATTTTGAAAAACCCGTCCGAAGAAGCCTCGGACAAATATATAAAAATATTTCCCTCCATTTTCTCTACAATATAGTGAAAAACCATTTTTGGACCCGAAGAACAAAGTTCTTCGAAAACGGATCTTATGCGTTTACCACGACGTTTGTAACCAGTCGAATTTCGACCTGGGAGTAAGTGGGGAGCATCGATCCTGGTGTTTAGATGACGAATCAACAATAAAAACGTTGTCCGTCCGTCTGTCATCGCGGTGACTGGACTAAAACTCAACCGATTTTCAAAAACTTTTTTTTCCCTGAAAGGTAATTGAAAAAGCTTTTGGGATTGCATTTGGGCAGTATCGGTCCAAGGGCCGCTGAGCTAGTGCCGTTTAAGTGGTTTTTTGCACATAAAATCAATAAATCTTTCCCGATTTTGAAAATCCTGGGCATGCCTGACATTTTACGGAAGAAACTTTTTTGAATTTGAGTCCTTGAACTTACCTAGAGCACTACAAACGAGTCTCCGCTAGGGCCCAACGTGTTTTTTGTAGACATAAATCGGGTAAATCTTATCCGATTTTCAAAAACTTTTTTTTGCCTGAACAAGAAACACGAAGTTGATGAAGGGATTGAATTTAGGCAAAATCGGACGAAAACTTTCGAAGTTTCGGTCGAAAAAGTGGTAAAAAACGTGGTTTTTTGAAGGTTGATGGAACCTTTTCACTTATATTCCGCTGTCGTATGGCGGCCTAGATGTCTTCTCACAGTATCCAAAACTAAGTTATCTCAACTACAAAGGTTAGCCCTAATCGGTATTACAGGAGCGATGAGAACAACTCCAACTGCAGCACTTGAAGCGCTGCTGAATATTGAACCGTTGCATATTGTTATTGACGCCGAAGCACGTTCCTCAGCTCTCAGATTGAAATTAGCAAACTCCCTCGTAATATACTCCCAACAACCACTCGAAGATATGGAACTTAATGGTGAAAAATTCCCTTGAATTCGAAATGCCGTTACTTACTTACTTAACCGGCCCTACAACCCATTAAGGGTCTTGGCCTTCTCCA
Organism: Pseudolycoriella hygida; assembly: GCA_029228625.1. Lineage (NCBI taxonomy): Eukaryota > Metazoa > Arthropoda > Insecta > Diptera > Sciaridae > Pseudolycoriella > Pseudolycoriella hygida. The sequence continues at coordinate 30,917,834 of CM055405.1, read as the reverse complement.
ACATGCTTCTCCAACCGGACCTATCCTCAGCTAACGTCTTCCAGCTGGTTACTCCCGCAGTTCTCAGGTTGGCAAAAGCTGCATCGCACCATCTGGATTTTGGTCTGCCTGCACTTCTTTTGCCTTCCGGTTTGGTGATAAAAAGTTTCTTCGGGATACGATTGTCGTCCATACGCTGCACATGACCAAGCCATCGTAGTCTGTTAATTTTTGTTGTTCTAACTATGTCCGGCTCTCCATAAAGCTGCATAAGCTCATGATTAAATCGTCTGCGCCATCTGTTCATATTTTCGTCATATACTGGTCCGAAAATTGTCCGCAGCAGTACCTTTCTTTCGAACGTGAGCAGCGATTGTTCGTCTTTCTGAGTCATGCACCACGACTCCGACCCATACGTAACTATTGGTCTTATCACAGATTTGTACAGTGCGCATTTAGAGTTTCTGCTTACTGATTTGGACTTTAAAATTTTTATCAGGCTGTAATAACTCCGGTTGCCAAGAGTTATCCGTCTTTTGATTTCGTCCATGATTACGTTGTCAGAATTAAGCAGAGATCCAAGATATACGAACTTGTCTACCACCTTAAATGTGTGTGTGTCAATTGTTACGCTTTGGTCGTGTTGTCGATTCGATGGGGAGACAATCATGTATTCGGTCTTTGTGTCATTAACCTTTAACCCGAGGTCGGTACCTTTTCTGTCCAAAGCCGTGAACTTTTCCTTAACAGCTTCCATGTTTCGGCCCAAGATATCCAAGTCATCAGCGAAGCCCAGCAATTGACTGGATTTGGTGAAAATGGTGCTGCTGGTGTCGATGTCCATGGTTCTCACTGCTGCTTCAAGGGTCAAATTAAAAAGCAGCGTCGCGAGCGGATCACCTTGACGTAGTCCTTCCTCAATGTCGAAAGCGTCTGACAATTTGCTTCGGATTCTTACTCGGCTGTTAGCTCCATCCATTGTCAACTTTGTTAGCGAGATTAGTTTTTTGGGAACCCCTAATTCCTCCGAAATGCCGTGCGAATCTATTATCCCGACATACAGATTTCAATCATTCACATTTAGCCTTCCAAGTCGCGACGATTGGAAAAACTGTCATCCCTGCCACCGACAAATCGGCTTGGTTTACCGACGGATCTCTTTCTGAGGGCTCCTCTGGAGCAGGATTCGACTCACCTGATTTAAACGTTACAGTCAGCTTACCACTAGGTAAACTCATCACTGTTTTCCAATCAGAAATAATAGGCATAACAGGATGCATTAATCAAATACTAAACACGCTTGGAAGCTTACCGGGAAACCAACAAATTTTTATCTGCTCAGATAACCAAGCAGAATCAAATCCTTAGGGGGATATAAGTTTACCTCGTCGCTTACCCTGGAGTGTAGGGATCTAATTCAATCACTCTCCACTCATCACCAAGCTACCCTAGTATGGGTACCAGGCCACAGTGGTATCTGAGGAAATGAAAAAGCCGACGAACTAGCTAGAGAAGCCGAATCATCCCCTTTCATGGGATTCGAACCAAGTGTCAGCGTGGCAGCTACAACTCTCTTTAATATAATAACTCGATGGAAAAAAAACAAATTTTTTACTCAATAGAAACTCCTAAATCCTAAACTGCATCCTCATCGAAAAGTTCACTAAAGAACTTCTTTCATTCTCCAAAAAGGATGTCAAAAAAGTCACTGATATATTAACAGGACACTGCTCCCTCAACAAACATCTGCACACAATCGGCTATGCTAACAGCCCGCTTTGTCACCAATGCAACTGCCCAGCCTATATCATGGCCCACCAAAATCGGTACTAAATTTCATCAACAAAATGAAAAGGTCTAACCTCTAATTCCGTTGGTATGCACAACAGGCCCATTGACGGCTTAGGTGCAAGGATTGAGACTAGTTGTCTCCATCCAACTCACTTTATCCTATCCTATATCTCTGCGAAATTAGCACGGAAATCGCTCTTCAAGGTTTTTTATGAAAGATATGGACATCAGTAAATCACGAAAATTAAATTAGTGAAAAAATTAGTGAGTGGTTCGGGCTGTAGAGTCCCCAGTGTGGGACCAACTCACGCTATACGACCCTATACGATATTTGGTGGTGAACTTTTTGGTTCATGGAAGTATTATGGATCAGAGGCTTCTCCTAAGTGCTCTAGGGCGGTTCTAAGATCGGGCCTAGTGCAATTTTTTTTTTTTCAAATTTTTTAATTTTGGGTTTATTTTAAGTGTTTGGAGAGGTTTTTAGCTCCGCTGCTTCGTACGGGTTTTTCAATATTGCCCTTCCGGCAATTTCCAGTCCAATTTAGTGAGGATGTAATTGCATATACTTAAGAGTTAAGGCAATATTTACTCAGATCTGTTCGATTCTTTTTGCAGCATCTATTCTGATACGTACGGGTCCCTTGCATATGTTTTTGAATAAGCTACCAATGTAACCAAGTAAAAATGCAGTTGTAGGGATTGCTGCCAATGGACATTTATTCATCGTCAATGACTTCATTAATCTGTCCAGGGTATCATCGATTGCTTGATATTGTACCGCTTGATCATTTCCTATAGCAAAATAATTTATGAGAACAACTAAACAACTAAAGAACACCCAAACTTACATCACACAATTTAACATTAAGATTGGAAATCAATTGTCGAGTTCCTTCTCCAAAGTTCGCACCAACCTCGCCTTGTTTGACTGGACGAACAGTCGGATATCCGGATTCGTCCTCTTCAATCACAATTGCGTCATCACGGAACAGAAATGAAATTTTGAACGCATTCTGTACGGTACACATGAAATTCTGTGGATCAATTATCAATTTGTAGTACGGCAATGGCTCTTCGTTGTTCTCTTTGTACAGCTAATCAGTAAATGGAAAGTTAAACACTTGTTGGAAGTAGGAATGGAAATGGGAATGAAAATTCGTTGTAGTTACCTTGTTAATGTGATTAATTAGCTGATTTATGGACTTTGCTTGTTGCTGGTCTTGCTTTTCTTGTTGAGTCACAGCTGACGGCTTCGCCTGCTGACTCTGCAAAAACATGAAACGTTATGTTATGTTTCCACTGAGTCAGATGCGTCCTAAGGTAATACATTTTTGGTTTGTGCAATTACACGGCGCTCCTTCACTTTTTTCGGCGGTATCACACTATTTTCTTCAAATGTTCCGAAAAGCGTTTGCGAATAGGTAAATGTTTTCGAAATTGTTCCTGCAATTTCAGCTAATTTGTCCCAGTCTTTGTTGCAACCAATTAATCGATTCTGAAATTTATTCACTTTTTTCATCACGACCATATTACGTTTTGTATACTTACAATAGCCCCTACGAATTCGTCATCTGAGATTTCTGTATTTTCCAGAGTTTGTACGATCGACGCTAAGAGCTCATGAGCCATTTTCGTGACTTGAGCATCCATAACAACTTCGGTGGTGTTTTCAATACGATCTTGAAATCGCCCTTGGGCATTGAGATCATCAGCACATTTTGCGACATCAGTAATCTTTTGAAGTGAAACCACAGCACTTTCGTTTTCAGCCTTCGATTCTATTAATGTCGGTAGTGTGTTTACATTTAATGTTGGAAGAATATTCGAAAATATTACCGATTTTAGCACCGCGGTCTAATAGTTCCTTATATCGATTTCGTCTTGCTGTGCTTTTTAGACGGGTTTCTTGAGTTCCCATTATGATTTCGTTGGCGTAAACTTTAAAAACTATTGACAAACTGAAAAGAACGCTTTTTTAGCTCTAACTGTAAAAATAAATAAGGCGAACTGCGCGCCGAGTTGACATTTCACAGCTACCATACATTGATAGTCAGTAACACGAAAATGTCATACTCTCACTTCGTTGCTGTCGAAAGTTGTCAAGATTAAAACAAGAGCAAATAGCTCTCAAAAAGCTATTTTCATAGTTTTTGTATAAATAGATTGCCTTATTCCACCTTTTACTTAGAATTTTCCAGGGAGGTGCGGAAAATTAATGAAAAAACAAGATTTTTCCTAAATATTTAATGTTTCTTAGTTGGTTTTTATATTGATTCTATACATTTTCCTATCAATTTGTCAGGAAAATGGATAATTTGGATGAAATTTGCGGGGTCTCCACGCAACCTTCCAATGTCAAATTTCATCCTATTTCCTAAAACGAACCGAGTACTAGGAAATAGGATGAAATTTGATGTGATTCGGACGATTGGATCCGAAGATATGTGGAAATGAAGCTATGTGTAGGAAGTCCGGTAGGATAATTTTCCTATGAAATTTCATAGGAAATTTCCTAAAATCTACTATTCACTTCCTCCAAGAAGTATCTAAATTTTCACCGATTCAGACATATGGTACATCGTTGGAAAGGTCTAGACGAAATCTAGGATATAGGATGAAATTTGACAATTTTTGTAGTGCTGCAGCGCTACCAGAAGCGCTACAGAAAAAGGTGAATTTTACCGAAAATTTCCTAAAATTTCATCTAAAAGTTGCCCAATCTTACTGAGAGGGGCCTCGTTGGAAACATCTTGAATAACCCTAGGAAATAGGATAATATTTGAATAAGAATATTGGCAAAAAAGCGCTGAGCCTGCGATTCAGTTACAAATCGTCTGCGATTTAGTTCGAAATTGCCTGACAGTCAGCGAGTTAGTTCGAAATCGCCTGCGATTTAGTTCGGAATTGCCTGCGAGTTGTCTCTGAATCGCCTGCGATTTAGTTCTGGATGCCCTGCGATTCAGTTCGGAATCGCCTGCAATTTAGTTCAGAATTGCCTGCGATCGTGTTCGGAATCGCCTGCGATTCAGCTCGGAGTGTCCTGCGAGTTAGTTCGAAATCGCAAGCTATTTAGTTCGGAATCGCCTGCGATTTAGTTCGGAATTGCCTGCGTGCAAGCTCTAAATCGCTTGCGGTTCAGCTCGGAATTGTCTGCGATTTAGTTCGGTATCGCCTGCTATTCGGTTCGGAATCTACTGCGATAAAGTTTGGAATCGCCTGTGATTTAGCTCTGAATCGTCTGCGATTTAGTTCGGTATCGCCTGCTATTCAGTTCGGAATCGCCTGCGATTCATTTCGAAATCGCGTGCGATTTGGTTCGGAATTGCCTGTGATTTAGTTCGGAATCGCCTGCGATTTAGTTCGGAATCGCCTACGATTTAGTTCGGAATCGCCTGCGATTTAGTTCGAAATTGCCTGCGATTTAGCTCCGAATCGACTGCGATTTAGTTCGGAATTACCTACGATTCACTTCGAAATAGCCTGTGATTAAGTTCGAAATTGCTGGCGTGTTAGCTCTAAACCGACTGCGACTCAGCTCGGAATTGCCTTTAAGTTAGTTCGAAATCGCCTGCGGTTTAGCTCCGAATCGCCTACGATTTAGTTTGGAATCGCCCGCGATTTAGTTCGGAATCGCCTGCGATTTAGTTCGGAATTGCCTGAGAGTCAGCTCGGAATTGCCTGCGAGTTAGTTCGAAATCGCCTACGATTTAGTTCGGAATTGCCTGCGATTCCGAACTGAATCGTAGGCAATTCCGAACTAAATCGCTGGCGATTCCGAACTAAATAGCAGGCGATTCCGAACTAAATCGCAGGCGATTCCGAACTGAATCAAACAAAAATTGATGAAAAAAGGAAAAGATTCACTCGAGCTATGTACAAATAACACGTATGGCCCTAGCATAGACTTGGTTTTAGGGCCCTAGCTAAGTCCAAGGACTCTAGTTTAAAAATGTTTCTTCCATAAATTGTCGGCCTTGCTCAGATCTTTCAAACAAAAAAAAACTTATGAAAATCGGTACTCGAGTTATGTACAAAAGACCAAAAACCGCTTAAACGGCCCTAGTTCATTGGCCCTTGGGCCGATAGTGCCCAGATTCAATCCCATAAAAGATATTTCGATCACCTTTCAGGGAAAAAAGGTTTTTGAAAATCGGTTGAGTTTTACTCAAGTTGTCGCGGTGACGGACGGGCGGACGGACATTTTTTTATTGCTGATTCGTCATCTAAGGACCATGATCGATGCTCCCCCCTGCTCGCTGGTCAAAATTGGAGTGATTACAAACGTCGTGGTAAATGCATAAGACCCCTTTTCGAACAACTTCTTTCTTTGTACGGGTCTAAAAAAAACTGTCAGTGTTTCGTTTTAAACGTCAAACAAAAAATTTTTTCGAAATTTTGTGATCCTCCTGAAAAATTCTACTTCTACGACAATTATTTTCGCGATAAATAGTTGTGCCAGCCAATGAGAGACAACAACATATCGTTAAAAAAATTTTATCGAATCGTTAATTCATCGAAGAATTCTATCTCTCATTGGCTGACGCAATTATTTATCGCGTAAATAAATCGTCGTAGAAGTATACTCACAATGTCCAAAACCTGTTTATTTTTCCTCAATTCTATTAGGGTTATAGAATTGAGGAAAAATAAGCAGGTTTCTGATATTTCGAAAAAAAAATTTTTGTTTGACGTTTAAAACGTCACTTTGACAGTTGAAATAGACCGCGTTTTGCTCTCAATAGACTCATATGATATATCGTACACTCAGTTTTTAGACGCAAAAATTAAAATTTACCCTAAACGATGTAATAAGAAATAAAAGTCAAATTTTCGCAGCGTAAAAACTGAAAGTACAGAAAAATTGTTTCGTCGTTGGGTCTGGCATTTGTGACGCAATTTTTTGAACTCAACATAATTTTGTTTAAAAATTTTTGTTGCGAATCGAAGCTTAATGCGTCACCCCTCTCTGATTTCAGAACTTTTGTAACTGGAAGAAAATAGTTTTACCTTAGTTGATTAATACGTCACACTTTTCTGATTTCAGAGCTTTTGTAAGCAGGCATAAAGACTTGCGTCGCACCTCCTCTGTAAGAGGTTTTTTTGCGGATTGAAATGGAATAAAATTTGCCCTGCGACGGATTCAAAACTCAAATTTTGAAAATTGGAAATCTGGAATTACCGTTACAACGTAGAAAGACATTTGGCCAAAAACGACAGCTTATTACGTTAACATCAAGAGTAAAACAGCGACCCAAAAAAATTACCGAAAAAACTCGGTAACGAAATTCCAAAAATCAGCTTTCAGTATTTCCGGTTCACCAGCTTTTACCGGTACGATTCCCTAGACGATTAACTCTTCTTATCTACAAAAAAAAAACATTTGTTTAACTAAAAACACTTTAATTAAATAAAAATTAACGGAAAATACATTATTTTAACTGCCACTGCGTTCAAAAAATGTCCTTCTTTGACATTTTTAGTGATTTATTTGAAAATGATTTCTATGTACAATGTTCAATAATAGCAACTCTTACAATATTAAAAAGTAAAAATATGTTATGTTGAGTTAACGAATTTAAATATATTTTTATTGACATCTTTATACCTCACTTGACGTGGAAGCCTTTCTTTCCATATCTGTCACATTTTATTCTTATTCCTATATTTCACACGCTCCATTCTCTTCTTATTTATTTTACATGAAAATCATATCAAAATTTTGTTCAACGGATGAACAGAAAGGTTTGTCCGGATAAGTGAGGTGTTTTACAAGAAGTTTCTTATAATTTTCCAGTCAAAATCATTTAATTTATACACATTGAATTGATTTTGCATATTTTTACCTAATTTAGAACAGTCTACGCTTTCCTCAACGAGGATTTAAATAGTTTGCTGATTTTCTTAATAATAATAATAATTATTCAATTAATTTCACTCTGCTAAGTAATTTACATTCCTTACTTCTCAACTTTCAAGTTATGTTTTACACTCAAAAATTGACTCCCTTATAATAGTAAAAATCTTAGAAGAAAAATATTTAAAATTCACTTGGCCGTTCCACTCTGTATCGGTTGTATTTTCGGTACGGTGTTTTGCTGACGTCATTATTTTGATGCAGAGTTGTTACGTTGCTTACAAAATCGGAATGGTGACCCATAAACCATTCGATGCATTGACTTACTTGATTTTCAGTAACATTTCGTTCCATCCAACTGGATACATAAATGTGGAATTTTTTTGCCCTTCTTGTTGTTACAATTGGATGCATCTGAAATTTAACAAATTCGTTGATTAGGTAACTGAATTTTTATGTCATATTCTCTCTCTCTCTCTCTCTCTCTCAAACGGAGATCAATTTGAATGATCCATTCATTTCAGTCTATTGTCATATTCATCTCTATTCATCCGCAGTAAATTGACTGTTTTGAATTGTTTAAAGTCACATGGCTACAAAGTCTAAGGCTTGATTTGCGCTTAGATTGGAATACATTTTTTACATAATTTTTTCAACCAATCAAAATTCTAAACGGCGTTCTCAACGGAGAGAGTTTTGAGTGCAAACCAAGGATAACTGTGACATCATGGCTTAGAAAACTTGTTTTACTAAACGTGACAGTCTTTTTTTATTTTCTTCTTTATTTATCATCTCAATGAATTGTTTTCCAACGTGAAATAAGTTGCAAAAGCTAAGTTCATGACAAAAATATCAGCAAATTTCATTCATTTTACCAAAATCCATTGACTTTCTCGCAATGAAATTCGATTTTTTCGCAACTGCAGCCAAATTCACAATTAGTATTACTTGTGAAGATCAAAACAAAAGACTGTCCCGTCACTGGAACAATATCCTTTGTAAAGTAGCGATAGCTACTTTATGTTTTCACCTTTCATGTCCGTCTGTCCATCTGTACATCATTCCAAAAGTGACGTCGAAAAAATGAAGTCGCAAAAACGACGTCACAAAAATGACCTTTCAGAAATGACGCCACGAAAATGGCGTTACAACGTCAAAAATACGCTGTCACAAATATGACGTCATAAAAACGAAGTCGCAAGAATAACGTCACAAAAATGACGTCGTAAATATCACGTCTCAAAAATGACGACACAAAAATTAAGTCAAAAATATGACGTCAGAAATAGGATGTCACAAAAACAGCGTTGTAAAAATGACGTCACAAGAAAGACGTCCCAGATACGACGTCAAAAATACAATTTCACAAATATGACGTCCCAAAAATGAAATCGCAAAAATGACGTCACAAAAATGGCTTCTCAAAAAACGACGTCACAAAAATGATGTCATAAATATCACGTCTCAAAAATGACGGCATAAAAATTACAGGAATGGATCATAAGCTTGTGCAGCTTTCTCATTTCTCTTTTATCTCTCTTTTCACATATCCGCGTATATTTTGTTCATGTAAAACCGGTTTTTTCCGCGAAAAGAGGTAAAACAAAACATTGCACAATCTTATGATTCTCTACTTGTATGTCAAAAATATGACGTCACAAAAACAACGTTGCAAAAATGAAGTCACAAAAAAGACGTCCCAGATACGATGTCACAAATATGACGTCACAAAAACAACGTTGCAAAAATGGCGTAATAAAAAAGACGTACCAGATACGATGTCAAAAATACGATGTTACAAATATGACGTCATAAAAATGAAGTCGCAAAAATGACGTCACAAAAATGGCCTCTCAAAAAACGACGTCACAAACATGACGTCATAAATATCACGTCTCAAAAATGACGACATAAAAATTATGTCAAAAATATGACGTCACAAAAACAACGTTGCAAAAATGAAGTCACAAAAAGACGTCCCAGATACGATGTCACAAATATGACGTCACAAAAACAACGTTGCAAAAATGACGTCGTAAAAGTGACGACACAAAAATTAAGTCAAAAATATGACGTCAGAAATAGGATGTCACAAAAACAAAGTTGGAAAAATGACGTAATAAAAAAGACGTACCAGATACGATGTCAAAAATACGATGTTACAAATATGACGTCATAAAAATGAAGTCGCAAAAATGACGTCACAAAAATGGCCTCTCAAAAAACGACGTCACAAAAATGACGTCATAAATATCACGTCTCAAAAATGACGTCATAAATATCACGTCTCAAAAATGACGACATAAAAATTATGTCAAAAATATGACGTCACAAAAACAAGACGTCCCAGATACGATGTCACAAATATGACGTCACAAAAACAACGTTGCAAAAATGACGTCATAGAAAAGACGTACCAGATACGATGTCAAAAATACGATGTCACAAATATGACGTCGTAAAAGTGACGTCACAAAAATGGGCCTCTCAAAAATGACGTAACAAACATGAAGTCATAAATATGATGTCACAAAATGAAGTCACAAATACGACGTCACATAAAAGACGTCACAAATACGAAGTCACGAAAGAAGACGTCAAAAATACGATGTTACAAAAATAACGTCACGTATGCAACGTCACAAAAATGACGTCAAAAATACGATGTCACAAAAATGACGTCACAAAGTCATTTTACAGATATAAGTAAAAATTATTACGTCACATACCCAATCGCTACTTTTCTATATGGCTCATTCCAACGGTATGTAATGTTAGGAACGTTATTTTCACCTTTTTTACTCTTACTACATAGTCTTTTAAAATTGAGACAAAACATACCGTTCCTAACATTACAACACATCTACTTTGTAAACATTGTGACTTTGCTTGCGTTCACCATTGTTTTCCATACAAACTGGTAACTTTTTTATAAAAGTGAACGAAAATACATTTGTGTACACTCAGAAACTGCAGAATTTACATTATTTGCAAAGGTAGAATGGTTCGTGGAATGAGCCATATACATATCAATGATTTTAATTTCCGCACCCAGTGCATCATAGATGGCACTAGGTTTGTGTGCAATTTACCACTGACGCAGTAAAGACTTCGGTAACGAAAGGATCTCTAAGAAGAATCCATATGAGCGAAAGCTTACAGAAAATTGCGGAACTAGTACAATGAAATGATCTAGCCTCTGACCCGGACAGGTTGTGACGGCGGATTATTATTATTATCAATGATTAGTGTAGATTTGAAATGACCATTGCCAATAAACTGTCACTCGGGTGGTTAAAATTAACTTATTTGGTAAAGCAATTCAGTCAATAGTACATTCGCTCTCTCTCTCTGTCTCTCCATCTCTACTGTGCTTCTCTCGCGCTCTACGTTTCACTTCAGTTTCTGATCCGTTATGCCTTTTGGTCGTAACCATAAACAGTAGCGAAGCATAAACGCGAGAGCAGCACTACATAATGTAGAAGAAAAGACGAGTGAACTGCTATGAAATGAACGATGAATTCAAAATAAACTCCGAATAATGAATGAATAAAACAAATCGAATTTCGTCAATCGTTCCAGGCAAACTGTCAAAAAACATAAGGTACTGCCATGAGAAAAGATGGACGCGTTAATTGAACGAGGAATCGATCTTAGTTCCTATCCTTTGTGACCAATCATTTGAAGCAGGGAAGTATTATCTTCCAATATACCCCAATTACACATGAGATGTGTACGTACGCGCGGGGGGGGGGGGAAGATATTTTGCTGTATGTGGGAGAATGTGTAGGTGCACTTGCCGCGAAAGTAAACTTTCGCTTCCTAGTAGGGCAAATACACACACCAATATACTCTTTCTCTCTCTCTTATAGAGCAAATCTAGATGCTGAAGTAACAGATTTTTTTTAGTAAAACTGTCACAATGCAGTGTGAACTTCTCAAATTTTCTTTTTGAAATTAAAACGAGTGGATAGACTGGAAGAGAATTTTAAATCTCATGGAATTCAAGTCAAGTCAAGATGGCGGTGAGTGCGCACGTGGTTTGTTTTGCTCTGAGTAAGTTTTATTTATTTTTTGCCAGTTACGCGTTTCGATTCATAATTTCTAAGATGCAATATGAATTAAGGTATGTTGTTGCCATAATCTTTCGAGCTACACAGATTTGCTCAAGGAATATCTCAATTTTTCAATTCCACAAAATTCTCAGTTCCGATTGTTTTTGTTTCGTTTCTTTTAAACCTCTATTGGATATCATCGCTTATATTATGGTTACCATAGGGCTTCCCACTGCCCCAACAATATTTTATCAGGTTTGCATCTCAATTAAAGTTTTCATTCTCATTTTCAAACATCGTAATGGTGACATAACCTCAATGCTGCGCGTTTTTCGGATGTTATGCTGTTCTAATGTGAAGCAATCGGTGTTTTGTTGTTTCGTTGTTTGTTATTTTGAAATGCAATTTCAAGTCAATGTGATTTATAATTACGGATACGGGCTTCGCTATTCGCATAGCTATCGCTTTGGCAAAATATGGATGAGCTTGCGCATAGCACTTTAGGCACGTGTGTTAAAGTCCCCATTGAGGCTTGTACTTCCGGTGCGGTTCGGCTTACCAGGCCGTCCCACTGTATTCACAAGCGGTAAAAATAATTTGGCTCAGCCTCGGACGAGTGTTGGTCACGGGGTACGACCAGCACAGGACATAACAGGTACCCCATCGTTGACGGTCAGGCAATGTAAAAAGGTTGGTGGTTTGTTTATTGGAAGTCTAAACGTGAATGGGGTTTTCGGTGTCGCAAGAATGAAATGGTAGAATTGGCTGAGGATTACGGTGTAGATATCTTAGCATTGAGCGACATTAGAACTAAGGGACAGCGAGAAGAGCAGGTGGGCGGCTATAAAGTGTTTTTGTCTGGCGTTCAGTCTGGTAGGGCAAACTGGGGAGTTGGAATGGCTATCAAGCAGGAATTAGAAAAATTTGTCTTGAATGTTCGCTGCGTAAATGAAAGGATTATGTGGATATCTATTAAGTTAGCTGGGGGTATTTATCGGCTGGTTAGTGTTTATAGCCCATGCGAGGGTAGCAATGCTGGCGACCTCGACGCCTTTTACGAGCAGTTAGGAGATGTTGTGGCAAAAAGGCGAAGTGAGTGTGTGGTTTTGTTGGGCGATTTTAATGCGAGGATAGGAAACAGTAAAACCAATGCAGGTTATGAAAGGGTGGTAGGCAAATTCGGGGAAGATACTTTGAACTCAAATGGGAAGCGGTTGTTAGATTTCTGTGATTTCAATGGGTTAGCAGTAACCAGCTCTTTCTTTAAGCACAAATGGATCCACCGGTACACTTACGTCAATGAAAGTTGGGATCATAAGTCAATAATTGATTACGTAATTATAGAACAGGACAAGAGGCAGGAAATATGTGACACGCGTGTTTTCAGGGGTTTCACCTTCGGCTCGGACCACTATCTTTTGGGTGCACATCTGTCGGTTGGTAAACTCTGTCAGGCTAAAAGGAAGAAAAAGGTAGTTCGCAGATTTCGCGTAGGAAAGTTCAAGGAGGAGGAAGTTAGGGCTCGTTTCATGGCAAAGTTCACAGAAGGTTTTGAGGGGCTTCCTTCGGACTGCGGGGACATCGAGGCTGAGTGGGCAAATTTTAAGGAATTTGTTTTGAGTGCAGCTGAGGAATGTCTGGGTAGTGTCTCTAGCGGAGGTAGGAACAAAAGGACGGGTTGGTGGAACGCCGATATCAAAAAGGCTGTGTTGGAGAAAAGAAAGCTTTATTTGGTTTGGTTACAGGATAAAACGGATGAGAAGAAAGGAGCTTACAGGGCTTGTAGTCAGGCGGTTAAGGCTCTAGTTAAAGAAGCAAAGGACCTCGCGTGGAAGAGGTTCGGAGAAGAATTGGAAGAAGCAGGTCAAGGAAAGGGTAAAAAATTCTGGTCGACGATTAAGGATATTAGGCGTGGTGGTGAAAAGGAGGGCTGCGGTAGCATTTTGGGTAAAGATGGCCAGTTAATTACGGATAAGGGAGAAGTACTGGAAACCTGGCGTGATTACTTTCAGGATCTATTTGCATCTGTCAATCCGGTAGTGGCACCTGACAGAAATCAGTTTGCTAACTCGGAGGGTGAGGAAGAAATTACATTAGAGGAGGTGACACGAAAGGTCAGCAGGCTGAAGGCAGGAAAATCCGCAGGTGTAGACGAAATTAGGACAGAATTTATTAAGAATAGCGGGTCTGGTGGGATCCAATGGCTTTGTAGGATTTTTAATTTAGCCATGAAGTCCTCAGTAGTACCCGCTGACTGGAGCTTCGGTGTTATTGCTCCGATCTTTAAGAAGGGCAACCGTAAAGTTTGTAGCAACTACAGAGGGATTTCACTTTTGAGCGTGGTCGGAAAGGTTTATGCTAGTGTGCTAGTAGATCGGGTTAGGGTTATAGTGGAAGAGGTTCTGGACGAGGCTCAGAGTGGTTTCAGACCTCTGAGAGGGTGTCAGGATCAGATCTTTTGTCTTAGGCAGGCTATAGAAAAGCTCTTTGAGAGGAATATTGATCTGTACTTATGCATCATCGACTTAGAAAAAGCATTTGATCGGGTACCGAGGCAAAAGCTGTTCGAGGTGCTTAGCGAATACGGGATTAATGGAAGTTTATTGGGCGCCATTAAAAGCATCTACTCAGGGAACAAGGCTGCGGTAAGGATAGATGGTGAAATTAGTGAGGCTTTCGAGGTTAATGAAGGCGTTCGTCAGGGTTGTTGTCTCTCTCCTCTTCTGTTCATAATTTTCATGGACAAAATCATCAGGCAGGCAAATTTGCAGGGGAATGTGGAAATTTGGGATGTAATTATGAAAATCCTGGCCTATGCGGATGATTTAACCCTATTAGCAGATAATGCCGATGATTTGCAGAGGGGGATTGACTGCCTGAATGTAGCATGTGAGGAGTACGGGATGAAGATAAGCGTCGGCAAAACCAAGGTTATGCATGTTGGCAAATTTAGGAAAGACGTAGTGTGCAGTTTAAATGGGGAGCAGTTGGAACAGGTTTCTGAGTTTAAATATTTAGGAGCCATGTTTTCAGAGGATGGCAAGTTAGTTAGGGAATTTGAGGAAAGGAGGAGAATGGGAAATGCGGTGGCCAGTCAGTTGAGGTCTCATGTGTTTAACAGGAAGGAATTAAGTAGTGGCACAAAGTTAGCTATTCACAGATCAATCTTCAGGCCAACAATTTTATATGGTAGTGAAAGTTGGGTGGACTGCGGATACCTTGTGCGGTTAAAGACCCCACACCGGAAGGTATAAACGGTCTATAAAGTTTGATGATGATGATGATGATGATGATGATTGCTCCCGCGGACAAAATTTTACAATTCAGAGACGTTGGATTTCGGGAAGCGATACCAGTTATAAATGAAGTTGTGTCTCAAATAAAAAATTTACGATCAACATTTAACTTCGAACGAATGCTGAAGAGCGCTGAAGCGATTTTCCCAGAGGCTATCGATGAAAGTAGACCGAAGCGAGTAACGAAGCGCCTGGTTGGATTGTCTAATTTCGTTATCAACGAAAAAATTGGCGAGCGAAATGTTAATGGGAACATCGAGTTAATAGATTTCAATTCGGTTATTGAAAAATATATTCCTATCTGAAATGAAACGAAGGTTCGACGACAACTGCGATATTTTGTTAGCAGTTTCCGAAGCTGATGAATTTTGTGTTGAAAAATTAGGTAAACGGCTACTTTCGACTGAATGAGAGTATTTTTCTTAGTAATTGAATCTTGAGGCTTGCTCACAGTTATATTTCTTACAAATGAAAAATATTTGCTAGATCTAAAATTGGCATCAAGATACCTTCGAACGAGGAGTTGATCGTCGCGAAAGCCTACATAGAAAAAAAAGAGCAGAGTACAAAGAAGCTCAAGAGAAATGCGAAGAAACCGCTGAAAATATAACTTTTAAAGATCGCTTCAACATCTTATCGGCATTATTCAAAATGAAGGAATGAAGGAAGCATTTCATGAAACATATAAAATGATGGCAGCGGTCGATACATTCGGCAGTAGTACTGCTGTGTGTGAATGTTCGTTTTCAACCTTAGAGAGGATAGGGACCTCTAAAAGAATCTCAATGAGAAACGATAGACTACGGCACTTAACTTTTTTAGCGTTTGAAAAAAAAACGGTCACGTAATTTCTCGATTGATAAAGTAATGAAGAGATTTAACGAAAATCCGAAGCGTAAATTATAGCTGTACTAATATATAAGAGAGTTGATAGTTGATAGAGTTGATATGTGTGTATATACGTCAAAATTAATATAGTTCAATAGCTCTGAGAGAAGTGGCTGGCAACGTGTCCGCATGTAGAGTAATATTCCGCTTGGTGCGCCAAAGTTTTTGCAACTTCAATTTTTTGGACACCCCTACACAGAATTCATAGTACATGGGTGACGGACAGAAAACGAGCAATTGATCTAACCCGTCCCATAACCTTTAAGCTGTAGAAAAAATATAGTGTATGAGACAAGCATGACAGGTCTAACAAATTTGGGACAAATTTGGCACTTTTTGGGTGACGCGGGGAAGACCCCCGCTGGAAATCTTTATTTTTGGGTTATGGAATTTATGAATGGCTATTGGCCCTCAAAACATTTTTGCACATGGAAATATGGGTCCCTAAGATCGGCCTACTGATCACTTTTTCTTTATTTTCTTTTATTTGACTGCGGGTTGGAAGAAGGTACAGGTAAAGATCTTTTATAACTAGTGGGTTATAACAGCGAAGAAGACACTGCACGACTTCACACTTGTTATGAGAATAGAAAAAACAGAAGAATAGGAACGGCTTCGAACCTTGAGAATAACTGGTTCTAGTAACATTTCTAACAACCAATTAACTTCGTTTTGTACAAAATAATAAAAAGCAAAGTTAAGTTGTCCGACTCATTACTGAAACAAAGATAACAGCGGAAGCGGGTCATGAAATTATGATCGAATGAACTCATCATACAATAATAGCCCATATCGAAATGATAAGAAAACGAAACTTGCTTCGTATAATTTCAATTGCAAATTTGGCATATGAAGAGTTAATCATTGCTGAAGTGAAATGCTTGACCAAATGTCACTAGTTTTCCAGCACAACCTTTGTGCTGTATGATTGAAGTATCGGTTAGAGTTGAGTTCGAGGATCAGGTGCCATTCACAAAGTTCGCACGCCGCTACGGGGGCAGGGGAAGTTCGAAAAAAGTTTGCTGCCATACATCCTAATGTAAGGAAATGTGTGAGGGAGAAGTGGGGGTCAAGAAATTTTTTTTTTCAGTGTTCGTTTGTAAATGTCCCCTAACAAGTAGGTAAATTGGTAAAGCCGAATGCGTGCACATAATCGAAATCGTCAAAATAAACATATAGGAAAGGGATGCGTTTTTTCTAACTTGCACTCCATAGTAAATGATTATCATTAATATTTCGCTTAGTGGGCGGTTACTGGAATGTGTCATACAGAAATGGTTGATAGTCGACTAGACGCCTCAATTTTATATTGTAATGAAAGTTTACTTAATATTGAAGCATTGAGGAAGAGAATTTACATTCGATTTTTTCTTTTTATAACATTGAACTTTAGAAATTATCCAACTTTTGTATATTACTTCCCGCCTAAAAAACTTTTTTATTTTTCCCTTAACTTTCGTTTTTGCTTCCCATTCGAATTCCCGTTATCTGTGAGTTGTCACAAAAAAAATTCTGTGCCCCATGTGACATGAAACTGAACAACATCGAGATCGTATTATTTCATCAATTTGCCCAATGTTGTAACACATAATTCGAGAATACAATTTTTACGAACAAAAAACCGTTACAATATCGATTTTCAACAATAATTTCATCAATCACCAATCCTCATTAAACAGCTGGAATTTGAAAAAAATAACAGTTTCATCTTACCTGTGATCGATTGACTGATCTTCCTGCATACTGTCCATTATTCAAATTAAGTTTATAATAACAAAGTGAAAACTAAATATCTCAAAACCAATAAAAAACTACAAAATCAAACAAAGATTAACGCAGCGCAGAGAATCTGTTGAAATTTCGAATTTCGAATAAATTTGTCATTAACCATAAAAAAAATGAATCGCGATGAACGGTGGTTGAGCATGCGCAACTCTCAGCTCTTAGCTGCTATAATAGTAGTGAAGTGTCACCAATTGGAACAAAAACACACACAAGAAACACAGGGAAAAAATTTCCTTTGGTGCTGTGAAGAATCTCTTATGACTTACGCCGGACCTCTGAATTGATTTGGTAATTGCTCAAAAGGCTTAAATGATTATATTCGAATTAAAAGTTTGATCACAGTATTTAAGTATATAAAAATTAGAGAGTTTTACTTATACCCCCACATTAAAAAAAAACATAGTCATTCACGAATACTTTAGAAAAATACGTTCTAAAATTTCGCTTGAAGTATTTCGGGTAAGGCTTGACTTCCACTCGCAAAAGCACTCCGTCGGCGTTACGTTTTCCTTCCGTACGAGAGCTGAGAGAGCGCGATCTGTCGAGTGAACGGAACAAAAATTGAAAACGATTCAATCTTGCCTCTGTTTACGTACCGCTTTTCTCAAAAAGTTTATTTTGTTCATATAACATATAAATGATAAAGCTTACAACTAAACGGAGAGCTTACACGAAAAATTAAAAAAAAATTGATATTTTGAAAATTCCAGAATCCCACTTCAGTTTTGATGAATTCCGACTGCAATATTTCGACATAAGCCGTTGTCGCACTAAAAGCACTGCAGCATAACATTTGGCGGTCACCCAAAATCTCAAGAAATCTGAAGAAGCGCATCTTTAAGGCGAATTGTCTCTCAGTGTTGTTATATGGCTGTAAGACTTGGAGGGTGACGCATTTTGAAAAAATCTTCTGACCGGACGTCATTGTTTTTGTGGCAACAATGATTACGAGGATATAGTGCCAGGAATCAAAGAAAAACTTGGAACGAAATGAAGGTCTTCGCGCAAAACCGTGAGCGATGGAGGCAATTTGTTGATGCCCTATGCTCCCCCGCGTGAAAAAAGCAATATTATGTTTGGACCCGTACGGAGTACAGAGGTCCTATACGTTTACTACAAACAATTTTATTGTAACATGGGGTAGATGGAGATGCAAGGGGGGGGGGGGGG
>CM055405.1:30885606-30898516 GCA_029228625.1 Pseudolycoriella hygida | reverse complement strand
GGTAAATTTATTATTGAAATCAGCTGATCTTTTTGCAATGAAGTTAGCTTTAGTCGCAATTGCAGCTAAGTTCACGTCGAGTATTACTTGCAAATATCAAAATAAAAACTGTCAGGCCCCTGCGATTTCCACAATTATATACGACGTGATCTGACATTAAAATACATGATTTGCCAGCTGTTACATTTTCGCATTTCGTGTGTACGGTTTCAAATTTTGTGTGTAATAAGCTTAAATAGACTTTTCTGTCGTCTTCACCGAATTATATAAACAGAGAAGGTAACACAGATCCTGAGGGAATCACAAGAAATACGGAGTCCAAGTTTGCGGTGAATATTGTTTTTGTCATGTTGCACTCATATGAAATTGGCTTCGTCAAGTTGCTGTAATTGCTTCGTTTCTATATAATCTTTTTCACCCCATCACTAGCTGCAACTTGACGCAACCGAATTCCATATGTGTACAACATGTCAAAAACAATATTCACAAACTTCAGTGAAACTTGACAGCTTTCACCAAGCGATTAACTGAACGAAAAAAGGTCAAGCTGAACGCGCTCTTAAATTAGTTTTTTATCACATACCTGTACATTAGCGCCCATTGCATTTAATTCTAATTGCGAATCGATTCGGAACTCATGGGATCAAAAATACATGACGCTTGACATTATTTCGCGTAGATCACAGCGCCACTTTTATAGCTATGACGTTTCAAACGTCATTTTGACAGTTGGAATAAGACTGACTTTTGATCCCAGCAAACTCAATTCGAAATTTTCTTAAAAATCGAAACTCACCAGAACTTTCTAAGAATTACACACTGAACGAGAAAATTCAACACTTTGGGGTGAATAATATTAATATAATAATTACAAACATAAGATGCTAGACGTAATAGATTGGTCCCAAGCCAAAGGGCCAAGTTATCTGCAGCTATTGTACAAATTATCGCATTATGTTTCCTTCAAATGTATTAAAACTCTTGTCCTAAACATGGGAGCTGCAAAACATTTCACTGAGTTATTGGCTCTTAAAGAAATCATAACTCTCAAAGAGTAGAAGGGTAGTTCCACGGTGTAGTTGGATAAAATGTTACGTAAGAACGCTCATATCACTGTTTTCTGAATGAGATACAGCCTTATAATCTTCTAGAAAATTTTTTGCCATATGCGATTTATTGGGAAAAAATGATAACGTGACAAAAATCGCGGTGTGAGATCCGAGTTACATTTCCCAATGAAACTACACAGAAATAGTGGCTTTCGAATCTTCTTATTTACTCAGCCGCAGAAGCCGCTGGTGGAATTATTCACCAGAAAAACCTTAGGAAATTATTGTTGTAAAGAGTTAGAAAATCGTTTTATTCATTCGACTCAAGATGTTCAGCCGTAGACAACGTAGTCCTTCCACTATCGCTGTGAAAATTTCACCATCATCACTATCCAAGTAATTAACAACCATTTATGGTATTTGCATCCACACGTGTTAGCGTTTCCAACTACGCCATTCATTCATTTATCAGCTTCTTCCTGTTAGTAATTCTCACAACAAGTTTTAAAATTCATCGCTTCTTATGCCTGTGCGCCGGTCAGTCATTGGGCTTGTTGAACAATTACGATTCAATCGTAAAGCGAGACATATTTTCGCTGACAATGGAACTGCTGTTGTGATTAAAAAACACAAAGCGCCGCTTCCACTAAGAGTCTTTCTCAATTTTTTGGAGACCGGCGCCTTCGAAAAATATTGGCGGACGCACTGATCTAGATATCTGACGCAATTGTCAATCGTCAGTATCTTTGTGAGTAACAAACAAAGAAAATATAAAACTTACATCTTCAACCACTATTTTACATGACCCGCTAACCCGTTTACAAACACCGTTTCCACAAGCTGTAACGCGTTACGTTTTGATTAATTATTGTGTCAAGTTTCCGTATTTATGACAACGAAGCTATAAATTATTTGCCTTTGCTAATTTCCTAACGAAGTTCCGACGGCTTGTTTGTTTCTTTTTTATTTTGTTTTACTTTTGTTTCGAAATCAAAATAATTCGCAAAAGTAAATGATAGTCTTGTCATCAAAAATTGTACGAAAAATAAGCGAAATATTTTCATTCCATTCATTGTATTTTAGGAGGAAGCATACACTTTGTTCCTGGCTAACAACAATTGGTATTTATTCCTTCGATTGCATGCAATATTGTGCGATCGTTTACGTACCATGTTCGAACGTGCCAATGTACTAGCGGCTGAAGAAGCGAAATATCGAAGCAATCGCAGAGACAGTACGGCCACATCGCTGCGACTGAAACCAAAATCGGACATTCAAGTGGAAGATTACTATCCAACATTTTTGGAGATGCTGAAAAATGTGTTGGATGGAAATATGGACGTAAACAATTACGAGGATTCACTGCGAGAAATGTTTGGCATCCATGCGTACATTGCATTTACACTGGACAGGGTAAGACCCACCCACTACGCTAGCAATGTGTGACAATTTGTTAATAATTCAAAATTCTGGTGTTTAGGTTGTTGGCAATGCAGTGAGACAACTTCAACATTGTGTAACTGAACGGGGTGCTATTGAATGTGTTGAATTGTTTCATCAAGAGCAACGCAAAAATAGTGCTGGTGGTTACTGTAAAACCGCTCACAAACGTGTCGCAGCTGAATTAGCGTATCAGCGTCGAGCTGAAGCAATTTTACAGGACGAAAATTGCTTTAAAGTGTACATTGTAAGTTGTGTAATTGTCTTTCCCATTGTGAAAAACTATTTTTACATTAATTCTCATCCATTAGTATAAAATTGACTGCAAAGTGACAATTGAATTGCTAGACACCGAATCTGATGAAACGGAAAAATGTGTTTCGAATGCACAGACATGGAACAATTACGTTGAATGCCTGACGAATCCAATGGCATCAATGTCAAGTACAACGCGACCTACTGACGGCAATAACATAGCAAAGATAGAAATCAAAACGGAAAAATCCGATGACGATGTCGTAAGTGTTACTCATTCATTTTGTTTCATTCTTTTTAGTTTATTGAACGAAAAGATTTTAGTTTTTTTTTTTTATTTGCTTTAATCATAAACTAAGATTTGGACAAGTTTAACGTCATTTGAATCGTTAGGTGAATTGCACTTATCTCGTTTAGTGTTAATAAAGGCGGCTATGTTCTATTATTGTTAGAATAGAAAATGTTGACTTCCCGCTCTTTGATGAACGTAAAATTGGGATTTTTTTTGCTTAGTCCAATGCCAGGTTCAAACAAACGAATGGCCAGAGTGTCGTCCGAAGTTTTGTATTAGAGATGACCGAAACTCAACTAATTTTGTGGTTGGTTTCTTCCTCATTTATTTAAATGTTGGGTGCTTTCATAACCTGGAGTGGCATCTTGTATTTTTGAAAAATTATACAAAAATTCTGCCGTGCAAATCATAAAAACCTTTAGATCCTAGTTACATCTCATAGATGGCACTGGGTTTGTCGCACAGCTTACCACTGGCGCAGTAAAACTTTCCGGTAATGAAAGGATCTCAAAAAGTAGAACCACAAACAGCGAAACTAGTAAATAATGATCTAGCCTCTAACCCTTCATGGGTTGTAAGGCAGATTATTATTATTATTATTATTTAGATAAAAGAGAGAAAAAATTTCGTATGGAAAAATCCATACAAAATCTTTTCTCTCTTTCATCGCAAGGTCTTTATGATTTGCACGGCAGAATGTGCGACACCATCTACATACTTTACTATCTACAAGATCTACCAAAAATTCTCAGTGGCATTCGGAAAACATTTTTGACGCATAGAAAAAATTCAGCAAGGAGACTGAGAATGTGGAAGGAATTTTATTGGCGTCGGTAATCGGAGGAATATTTTTTTCCATCCTTAACCGGCAGCGCCATCGGTTTGTTGAAATGTGAATTTTTTTCCGCGTCGTCGCAATATTTTTAGGAGGTTTGTGTGATAGGCGGTCTTCTATCAATAATTGACCGGGTGCCTGATTTTTTTTATATTATTAATCGATTGAAAACTTAATTCTTAGCAAAAAATCGTTCTATGACATGCCTCGAAAATGTTCCGTTTTTTTTATGAGGGTCCTATCTATATACTTTTTTCACTTTTTCGTGATTTTTATTTTTAATCGAAAAACATTATAATTCTAAGTAGAAAACTGTTCTACTAAACCACTCGGAAACTTAAGGTTTCTTTATATAGTGGATTGAAAACAAGAAAAAAGAAGAGCTCCTAGCGGGGTTTGGGGCAGAGCCCCTAGCGGGGCTTGGGACAGAGTCCCATGCACGTAAGACCGTCTGCAAAACGTAAAAAAGCCAGCCGCAGGCGTAAAAAATAGGCCCGCCGCAGGCGTGGGGGTGAGGGGCAGAACCACCCAAACTCAAATTGACTCGTATCAATCAGGATTTTTAATAATTCACAATTTTTCATTCGGGATTATTGATTTCCGGGATTTTTGTTATTCGGGACGGGACTTTGGATTTTCGGGATTTTTGACGGGAGCCATCATAGATTTTTGTGGGCAATTTACCACTGACACAGTAAAAACTTCGGTAACGAAAGGATCTCTAAGAGAATCCATGTGAAGAAAAAACTCACAAAAAATTGCCTCTGACCCGGATGGGTTGTAACGACGGATTATTATTATTCTGTACAAAAGACCAAAAACCACTTAAGTGGCCCTAGCTTGGTGGCCCTTGGGCGCACAGATTCAATCCCATAAAAGATATTTCGATTACCTTTCAGGGAAAAAAAGGTTTTGAAAATCGGTTGAGTTTTTCTTAAGTTATCGCGGTGACGAACGGGCCGGGTGGACGGACGGACATTTTTTATTGCTGTTTCGTCATCTAAGGACCATTATCGATGCTGCCCCTTACTCCTGGGTCGAAATTGGGCTGGTTACAGACGTCTAGGTAAACGCATAAGACCCCTTTTTGAAGAACTTCGTTCTTCGTACGGGTCTAAAAATAGGCGCATTTGTAATTCTTCAAATGTCAATAGAAACTTGGGCCTTGCCTCGCAATATTCGATATTGCCTCGATATTCTAGCTGATGTTAACTTTACCTATTTGTATATTGGTACCAATACGCTGAGAGTGAATTCACTTTTTAATACTTTTAGTTCTCAAAGAGCGGTGAAATAACAGTGAAAGTTGTCGCATTCGAACGAGTTGTGCAATTCACATGAAATTTGGTTAACACATCCGGCAATGAGCTACAAAATGAAGCAAATTCGTTTATTTAAGATTCATTTTGTTGTTATTTTCTAAAGTAACTTGAGTTTAAGTCTTGAGTAGATGTCACTCTTGCATAATTGCCAATTTGCAGTCGGTTGCTAAGCCGTCGGCTTTTCTCGTTTTAACCCATTTTTTTTTTTTTAAATTCCACTTGCACTACACAAGTTTGGATATCAATTCAATTCCAAAAATCCCGTTCATGTTTCCAGTTTCTCCCCATCGAAAATGTCCTTTTTGTTGTACATTAGTAAATAACACTTACCTAGTAGTGAAGACATACTTTCATCGTTGAATGTCTTTTCGATAACACATCCGTCATTGCATTAGTCAATATCCTTCGAATGAAATCATCTCCCCTTATATGTACGAAATCGTCGTACGCTAAGATGTTATATGGATGTTACATATTTATCCATTTCCTGTGATTCATTGTCTCATCACTAGTTTATTTGCATAATTGAAAGAATGACTGAATTTAATGCAATGGGAAAGTTCGTCTTGCCAACTCCAAACAAAAGAAAAATAAATAAAGAATTGATCGTAAAACTATGGCTCATATACCGAATTGAACGGATTGAATAACAAATGAAGCAATTTTGTGCGTATTTTGCATTGACTGGAGGAGTTGTGATAACCAACTCATACCTTTCAAAAAATCTCTGACACCTAAATGTAACATACGCAGGTACTCAAACTAACGTAATCTTTCTGAGGCCGATCCTTAGGAAAAGTTTTTCAGAATCTTAGAGGTTTGTTGTGTTATGTGTGGGTAACAAAACCTTGCAAATTTTCTTAAAAAAATGTTGTAAGTTAATGTCTCACGGCTAAAGGAAATTCTAATCTTGACTCAATAGCTATTAAGAAAACCGTTTGTGAGCTTTGAGTTCGATTGACGTGAGCACAGAGAGCCCATCCTCTCACAAAATAAAAACATCTTTAGAAAATCACTAAAAAATGTTTGATTTTGAAAAATCCTGTCACACGATTTTTGAGAGCCCTTCGCTCAACTATTTTGACATTTCGACAATTTTTTTATCTGCCGAATTGGCATCTCACTTCGATCCAATTTGTTTATCTTAGTTGATTTTTCATATTTTTTTTCTTCTTCTTTTTTTGAATGAAAAGCATTTTTTTCAATGTTCTTTAACGAACCAATCGTTGGTCATTTTACTAATAACTTTTTCCAATTTTACTTTTTTTTCGTACCAGGTCAATCATGAGGTGTAATTACTAGAGATCTAAACTTGATCTAAACAAAGATCGTTCACAAATAAGAAAAGAAAAAAAAAACTTAAAGAGGAATATGAATGAAAATGATTGAAACGAATAAAGCAAGTTTAAAGTTTTATATCAAACTGTATATTATAAAAGACGCTAAAAATTTGTTGTTAAGATTTCTTTCTTTGATTCTTTTCTCTTATTTTTCTTTGAACATATTTCATTAAATTAAATAATTTTTCGAAGTAGTAGATGGACAGAAATAAGACGTAGAAAGAAACACTAAACTCAATATCGGAAATTGTTTGGATAACTTTTTAAATGTCCGTTGGAATGTTTGCAAGGTATACTCTTCAATTAGAACTTTTCGACAAAAACCAAACTAATTAAATGTGAATAATAATGAAATAGAAATAAAAATAAATTCGATATTTGATTTAATATTTTCGTTTTTAATCGTTCAGGGCCGTAGCTAGAAAATATTGCCTTTAAAGAAACAATGCATTTTCACAATGACGTATTCGTGTCTTAGCCTTTTTTTAAATGATAAGATGGAAGATGGAGGCAAAAACGTCCTCTCAACTAATCTAAAATTTTACTTCGGAGCGTAACTGTTATACTACTGTGCTAAACAAAATAACGCATGCCAAACGGGAGCTTTGAAAGCTTTTTTGTTTTTAAATTCGATGTGAAATCTATAAAATTTTTACTTTACACGTCAGTAAAACACTTTTGATTGCGAAGGTTTAACATTCTATTTCTCGTGGAATAGAGTAGAATGCGCAAAAAAGATACGGTTAAAAAGTGGACGAGTACTGAGTTTGTTGGAATCAAAAGTCGGTCTATACAACTGTCAAAATGACGTTTTAAACGTCAAATATTTACTTAAATTCGAGGGGTTATCCACTTCATTTTTTTTTGTACACGCTGTTAGAATTTTTGGAATTAAAATGGAATTTTTGGAGTTTTTGGAATTTCTGAACTCCGGAATTTCGAGGAAATTTTTGGAATTTTGATGTATATTCTGTATAATTTTTGGAATTTTTGGAATTTCTGTGGAATTTTTGGAATTTATGTGGAATTTTCGGAACTTTTGAATTTCGGAAATTTTGTGGAATTTCAATGGAATTTTTGTGAAATTTGTGGAATTTTCGAAACTTCTGAATTTCGGAAATTTTGTGGAATTTTTGAAACTTCAATGGAATTTTTCAAATTTCTTGGAATTTTTATGTGGGATTCGAATTTTTGGTACAAATGTTTGACCAGTGGATAACCCCTCGGTTAAATTAATAAGTTTTTCTTTCGTCTTTGTTTTCTATTCATCAAGAGTGCGTACTGGCTAATTCCATCGATATCATAACCTGGGTAACGAATTTCATATCTTGCACCCTTTCAATGTGAATTAACATGAGACAAAGCATATCTGCCCTAATTTTCGTAAGAAACAAGTCCCACAAAGAAAACAAAAGAATTCCTTTGTTTTATTTGTAGGACTTGTTTCTTAAGAAAATTAGGGCAGAAATTCGTTCCCCAGGTGACAAGCAGATACTTCATATGGCGGCTGGGTTCCCCTGATAGACTAAAAATGTGAGCAAATGTCATCATCATTTGACATTTCGTCACCATATAAAATGCAAAGAAAAATTTCTCCATGTGACAGTTTGGTTTCATCAGACTTATAGTCTATGTGGGTAACCCAGCCGCCATATGATGTCTCTGGTGACAAGATATCTACTTTGTTAACGTTGTGAATTTGGTTGCGTTAACCGTTGTTTTCCATACAAACTCGTAATTTTTTTTATAAAAGTGAACGGAAATACATTTATCTACCTAGAACGATAATCTCGAACTTATCCCCACCGGTCAAAACAACAATTTTGGCAAGAGGTGCATAATCTACTATTGTGTACACTCAATTTCTATAGCATTTACATTAATTACAACGGTAGATTTTTACGTGGAATGAGCGGGATAGTGTACTGAGTGAATCAAATGAAACCGCTACCGATCTGCCGTAATTTTCATATGAAACAAGTCCTACAAATTAAACAAAAGAATTCTTTTGTTTTATTTATGGGACTTGTTTCTTATGAAAATTAAGGCAGCGATGAAATTGGCAATTTACATTGTCGACAAAAACATTAGAGATTTGACGTTTGAAATGTCATTTTGATGGTTGGGGTAGACCGATTTTTGATTTCAACAAACTTATGTCTCGATAAATTTATAAAATTTAGTGTGAATTTACATATTTATTGTAACAAGTTGTCCGAAAAATATATGTTTAGTTTTTTTTCGAACAGTTTATAACAGTTGAGATAGTGTTTTTGTCTCTTAAAATCCAGCGCCCTCTTTCACTATCAACTGAAACTATTCGAAATAAACGTCAGTTTTTTTCGAAAAATTTATAACAGTTTCTACCTCAACTTAATTTTTCTTCACAATTCATAAAAATTATGATGTTGATTTTTTCTAACAGTTTTAACGAAGATTGGAGAATGTTTTTCCATCATAGTTTCGTTGTTGGGCAATTCCACGGACCATTTCGTTCCTACGCATGAAATTCTCAGTAGTTACAAAATGATAGTCATAGAAAAATAACTAACCTATAGTTGAAGGATCAATCCTTCTGATGCACCATTTTCAATGAATATATTTTCGTAACTACTGAGCATTTCGAGCGTAGGAACGGAGTTTCACACATTTTTCGAGGATGTTTAGAGGATATTTTTGTCTCATAAATTCTTCTCTTTTTATTTCGAATTTGTGACTCAGGGTTTTCATCTTCTAGCTACGACACTGATGCCATTATCCTTCTGACATTAAACTCTAATAAAATGAAGATCTTTCGAACAACAATTCGAATAAATTATCACAGCTTCATGATTTGAGTGGAAATATTGGCATTTTTAGGCAGATGGCAATAAAAATTACCAATAATTCTTACTGGCTTTCTTATTGTTTCTTCCGGTTTTGATTCGTCTGTAAGCGGTTTCTATGGTTCCAAATGTTCTTCAACTAACTTTATTTTTTTATTCAAACTTTTCTCCAAAAAACGCGTAAATTATCTGTTTAAAAACACAGTTTTTTTTTAAATTCAATAAAACAATAAATAATACAATCTTCGAGTGAGAGTGTGCGCCACTGTCGAATGAAACACGACCTGCTCAAAAAAACGAATCATGTGCGTACTATTTTTATTATAAAAACTTGCATTTTGTTAGCTTATTATAGACATTTAGTGTTTAATATACAAAAAAAAATATTTATATTTTCCTTTTATAAAAAATCTCTAGAACTTTGCCTATACTTTGATTCGCCTTCATTATTATTTTTGTGTTAGGCTATTGGTAATTTGCATCGTAGCAAACGCGTTAAATAAATCTAATGTGAAATCCAATAATGAAAATAATTTGCAAAAAAGGCATTGAAAGTAACGCCATCTTTTGAGTATGCGAATCGCCAATATACTTGAAAGGAAGTAAATATTAAAGTGAATGGACATTTAATTTTGAATACAAAGGATCTGGGTGTCGATTCTTGTAATTTTCGCATTATTAAGCTAACCCACTTTTTACACTGATAACTGTCAAGAAGCGAATTTTTAAAGCTACGAAAATTATGAGAATTAATGTCCTGAGGTATACGTCCTGCAATTAGTGCGTCATCGGCTTATGTCAAAATATACAAAATGATGAAGTGCATAAACTGACACACGTTGCTTGACCATATTATGAATTTCGTCATTAAAATTTATATACTTTGACATAAGCCGACGCCGCACTGGATTCGAAACATTCAAAAAATCACACGGAAGGATTTACATAATCGCAAATGTAATCAATTTGGTCAGCTGCTACGTAAGCAAACAAAAGAAAATGTGTGGCAATTGGGGTTATGGATACTTGCGTGTGAATGTGTTCGCAACCGTTATTTGTGATGTGGTGTTCAGCGGAAAATGGCGTCTTTAATATTATGTTAGAGGAATCCATGCAAAATTTAATCTCATCCGTAATTCAGGCTTTTAGTGCGGCGACGGCTTATGTCAAAGTATACAATATTCCAAGATGAATTTCATCATATGGTCGCAAACCGTGTCGCCTTAAATGTAAGGAACGGAGATGCTGCATGAACCGTAGGAAATAGCGAAATAATAAGTTGGGCAGAAAATTAGATATTACGGTTGTGAACATTTTTTCATGGAACAAAAAACTCAGTAGAATTTTTCGTTCCTTACATTACATACATTTGGAATGGCCCATATGTCAAGCGACAAAAAATGATGCGATTGTCCACATGAAATTTCGTATATTTCATAAGACGTCGTCGCACTAAACGCGTGGATTTGACTGTTGAACAAAATGACATTTTCTAACAGCATTTCGTTGAGAATAATAACTTGCATTAATTCCAAAAAAATTTTGGATTGGTATACATCGTAACCAAATTAAAATCCTCGTTTTCTTTCTTAATGTTTTTTTAAACTTTATGTTTCAAATTAGCTTCAGTTCCAATTTTTTTTGTTTCTTTTGCGATAATGCTTTGTGCCACGCTGTTAGTGCTGTATCGGCTTATGTCAAAGTATACCAAATTTATGATGAAATTCATAACGCGGTTAGGCAACGTAAAATGACGTGTCTGTCAGTTTATGCAATTCATCATAAAATACGATATTCTTTGACATAAGACGACGTCTCGCTAAATGCGTGAATTACAACAACAAGTTGCGAATGGTGGTTAGTAATGAAACGAGAGCTAAGCGATTCATTAAACAACCAATTTCGCAAGAGCGGGTTCACTTGCTATAAAAATATTCATACTGTCTACGCCAATTTTTTCGTGTCTTGAAATTTCTGCTATCGTTTTTTAATTTTCAGTTTGTTATAGGATTCGGCAACATCGACAATTCCCGTTGCATGGCCGGATCCGTGTTACAAATCGATTGTTTCTTTTTCGGCAATAATGAATTATGAATGAATATTGGATGAATAAGTGACATCCCCGTCTTGAGACACGTGAACTTTTGAATGTAAAAAAGTAATTTCTTTTCGTCACTAGTATATCTAAAGACACCTCACATATTGCCTATTGATGACATGAAAAAATTCACGTTTCGTGACAGCTATTTTCCTAACGTGTGAGAATTTTTTTTGTGAGATTTCCACGTGGAGAAATCTCATAAAATAATGAAGTATTTTCGCATACGTCAAAACGATTTCCGTTCTTAAATAGAAAGTTAAGTCAATTTCTGACATTGACATTTGAAACCAATTAGTGACAGTTGTGTGTCCACTTAATAAATAATTATGAAATTGAGAATCAGATTTGTATTTCTCAGATTCCATTGTCTCAACACATTTTTGCTTGCCTCTTTTTCATTTGCCAGAATAAAATTTGTTTTCTTATAAAAGCGTTTACCTTTTTGACGTCTTTGATAAATGGTGTAAATTTGTTTTTATTCCGAAAGTTGTTTGATTTTCAAAATTGTATTTATAATTTTCTCTGTTTGACCTGGTACGATATTCGATTGATTTACAAAAATAATTGTTTCGAAAAATAAATTGTTGTAGTTTATCATTTTCAACTCAATAAACATTGACCTGTTGCCTTATCGTCGCGGATGACATCGATTAGGATAGCAAATTTTTATTGATTTGAAAAAAAAAAACGTGATGAAAACATTGCATGAAAATATCTCGTTTCAATAGATTTATATCGTAAAACACACAGGTGGTTGGAGCATGCTTAGCAATTATTGTCTTTAAATTTTAGTAAATTGAATGACAAAAAAGAAATGGAAAATTCAACAATTTTTTTGTTTTAGGATCAAGTTACGTCACGTCGTCAACTGTTCCTGCAACGAAACATAAGACGTTTCAAATCCCATCAAATAGTTAAATCCAACTCACAAATGGAAACAGAGCAAACGTATGTGGTGGAAGAAGACACCCGTTTAAAAATAGCGACCGAGTCAACGTCTAAAACGGTTGTAAATGCAACAAATAGCGGTGAGACATCAAGTAATGATGTGACGGTTGGTGGCATCGGTTCCGCTAGAATAATAAATGATCCGTTTTGGGGAAAACGACCTCCAGAGCGGATTGGATCAGCACCGAACGATGGTTACTTTGTTGAAGACAAAGCAGAAGTAAAACTCAACATGAATACGTACAAAATGGTGTTCGTTATGAATAAGGACGTCTTGTTCTACAAGAAGTATTCGCTGCGCAGAGCTAAGGAAGTAAGTAACACTTTGATTACTTTTCATTTTAATTCCATCATCATCATCATCATCAAACTTTATAGACCGTTTATACCTTCCGGTGTGGGGTCTTTAAGCCGCAACCCGGTGGTCATTGACCACCCCCCTCCATACCCTTCTATCCTCTGCCAAGGAGATAGTTTGCTCGCACAGTGAAAGCCCCCTAACT
>CM055405.1:30867106-30885106 GCA_029228625.1 Pseudolycoriella hygida | reverse complement strand
CATTTTCTCCCTTATTTTGGGAAATTCTTCAAACTCGAACTAACATTTTCGAACTTAAAGATTTTGTGGAGTTATCGAGTTCACTGAAAGACTAGAGGAAAATCGAAATTGTCAATCGAAATCCGAATTCGAAACACCGTCATAAACTCATATTCTTCGTATGGGTCTAAAAATATTAGCAGTTTCTGAAAAATATTAGGAATACGTTGGGAAAATGTGAACTATCAAATTTGCGATGTTTTTTAGAACAAACTCCTGCGTAAATGACAAACTATTCAAAATTATAGTTCATGCACAGTGAGAAGATGACTCTTACACGAATAATAGATGAATCAGAATTCAAAAAGTTTGAGTATAAAGGTCGAAAATTGCTCTGAAAAATCATCGCATTCCAAGTTTGTTTGCGATGTTATTTCAGAGTACCTTTCAACTTAAACTTTTTGGATTCTGATCAGAGCCTTGGGAACAAATTCCCAAAATTCACTAAATTTTCTCAAAATTTCCCAAAATTTCCCGAAGAAAATAAACAATTTCCAAATAATAATTTAATAGCAAACTTTATGATGAAGACAAGTTGAAAAGTCTAAATTTTTGATTGTCTGCTCAGCAAAATTTTTATTTTTAAATTTCAATCTTCATTAGGCTGAGTCGTCCAAAAGTCCAAGTTTTATGTTTTATCAAAAAATGGGTCACAACTGTAATATATAATTCTCTGCCGAGCTATTTCCTACGGTTAAGGCAGTATTTCCGTTCCTTACATTACAGACGTCAATATTTGCATAGAATGGGCCACCTTCATTTTGGCACTAATTTGTATTTTCTGTGAAGTATGATGGCTGAGATATGCACTAGGGATACCCTTCGAGCGCTCAACAATAAAGGGGTAAAACAAATCTTTCTCGTATCGGATAATGTAACACAATGGCATTGTTTTCAACCGGTTATGAGCTTTGTGAGGGACTGAAATCAAAATTTCCCAAAATGTCCCAAAAAAGTATAAAAAATTCCCAAATAATAGGCTCTGATTCTGATTCATCTATTTTATGTGTAAGAGTCATCCTCTCACAGAACATAAATAATTTGTTATTTACGCAGGATTCTGTTCTAAAAAAACATCGCAAGTTCTCATTTTTGCGATGTGCTCTAAAGAATTTTTGAGATTTTTTCGTTGATCGATCGTATAAAAATGTATAAATCTTACCGTTAAATAAAAATCGATTCCCTAAGAAAACTTTCGAATAGTTTTCCCGTGTCGATAGTCTCACAATATTCCCATAAATTCAATGAACAAACAAACTTTGATTTCATCCGTCGTCACTGGACAATACTTTGCATTTTTTATTTCTATTCATACAACAAAACAATAGCTTCAAATTGGGATACATATTTGTTCGCACTGAGAACTTGTTTTTAGCATTGGAAGAACAACTTTTTAAGCAAAAAAAAAGAATTTTTAATTTTTTATCGATTTGCAATATTATTGATGTAAAAAGGATTAAAGAAAAGAAGATTTTTATATTTTTTATTATTTTTTTATATAAATACGATTTTTTTTTCTTAACATAAATTATATTTTGTTAAAGTAATGTAATTAAAATTTAAATAAAATCAAATTTTACATTTAGGGAGTATTTTTAACGCATATAAATATAAACAAAAAAAATACAGAAATTAATTTAAAATATAAAAGAAACTATAGCATTAATATAAATGAAAAGCAAATTAGAATAAAATATGAAAGTTGAATAAAGTATGAGGAGAATACTCATTATTTGTACAAAAACAAAGTAAATAAAAAATAATTAATAAAATAGGAAATCTTTAAAGAAATATATATAGCAACAATTATGTAGTGAGAATAAAAAAAAACTTAAGAATTGACATTGTGTGCATAATGGAATATCTCTAGATTTCTACAATATTATATTCGCGATTAAAAAAGGCGTACAAATTTGCCGATAGTATAAAAAATAGAACATTAACATTAAAATAAACATAGAATTTATCCAAAATATAAAATGAAAAAAAATACTTAAGTGATAGTGTGGTTTTAAAGTTAATGAAAATGGAAAATGGTTTTTAAAACATACTTTCCCTTAATATTACATGCACATCAAGATGAAAAGTTCGGATAACTATTTCTTCAGGAAAGAAAATTAAGAAAGAAAAGAAAAACTATAAAACAAAATCAACTGATGTTTTTTTTTATAATAAAACGCAACAATTTTAAACTACATTTGATGAGTCATTCCGAGAACAATAAAAAATGCTCGCCCATTTCAATAGTTCATTCTTTGGTCATTCTAATTTTTTTTGGTACCGAACAGAAAATCCAGTTAGAATAAAAATGTTAAACTTTCTCTTTTGTATTCAAAGGGAAATCTACAAAGTTTTTAACGTAACGTAAATGGCCTGATCTTCCTTCATTTACTTTGCAATTAATTCAGAAATTCGTAACAAAAAGAAATTACATTGCAATTTTTTAAGCAAATAGAAAACATCGTTCCGATGGAAAGCGTAAAATTTATTTACATTAAAAGAGTAAAAACATGAAATCGTAAATTAATACGCTCTAAATCTATCTCATGTTATTTGTTTTAAACTGAAAGAATTAAAACGATAACTTAAAATTAAAAAAGGAAGGAAAAAAAAAAAAACAAAAAATCAATTTAATGCAAAAGTTTAGTGTTGTAGATGTTATTGTCATACTTGTAAATAATGTATCAAAAATCTATGAAATAGTGTTAATATTTTTAAGTAAATCCATCTTGTGGAATTGTATTATAAATAAAAACAACAAAACCGATATTTATAATTTAAAAAAAAAAGTTTTTTTATTGAATTTTCTGTTCTTTCGAATTCCTGGGTGACTGCAGACGTGTCCTCTAGCTTCGTTGGTGCTAAAAGAATGTTGTTAAAACCAGAAAGAAGTGTCTACTAATGATTCCTGACGAGTTTGGGCAATCTGATTATATCTTGCCACACACAGGGGTCGTACTTGTCCTTATTTCCTTATTTGTCCTACTTTTTCAGTTTTGTCCTGATTTTGTATCCTGACTGCAATTCTATTCTGGAAAAGTGGACCACCTAAGGCACCCTTAAGATTAGTTTTAATGTTGCTTTCTAAAAGCGGAGCGCGAGGCGGAACGGACGAAAGTGGAGACATAAAACACTGCGACCTCAGATAGAAGGAACGACCTAAGAAGTGAATTTTCACCTGCAACTCTCTTCAAGAAAAAGACTCGAAAATGCCAACGACATAAAATAATCTTCACTCATGAGTCAGGACGGAGCTAGATTCGGGATTATATCAACGATGTGGGGTAAGTAAGTAAGTAAGTAAGTATCAACGATGTGGGGAGTTATAAGAAAAGAGGAAGAATTTAAACTCATAATTCTAAAATAAGAAATGACAGCGGAAAATAAAGAATTGATTGCAAGGGGGTTTGCGGGCGGAGCCTCTGTGGAGCCAAAGTGAGGCGAAGTGTGACGCAGTAAGTTGAGATATGCGCGCCGCAAGCGGTGAAAGATAAAACGGGGGTCCAGGGGGCGGCAGCCCCCTTTTTCAACAATTCTTAGATAAAACGGGGGTCCAGGGGGCGGCAGCCCCCTTTTTCAACAATTCTTTTTTTAGCGATCAATTAATTGCATACCTAAGAAAAGCAGGGAAAACAAAACTGAAGGTTTACTTTCGCAGCAATTAAGTTAAATGAATTCTTTGCATAAGCTCGAAAGGGCGATAAATTTTATTTTAATTTTTTCGAAAGCTGTAAGAAAAGAACGAAAAGAAGAGTGACCCCAACTTTTACAAGACCGAGCTTTCTCTGCTCTTCCCTCATCTCACAAATTTCACGTTAAGTAAATCCACTGGAACAACAGAAGCTGTTTCGACCTTCGGTGGTTGTCACAGGCTAACGTGGTTTAGTTAGTCATCTTCAGCTTCCACTAACCTCTTCATATTACAGCAGCAAATTCTCCTAATGAACGAGAATTTCCTCTTCTAAACTTATCCATTTTTGTCCTTACTTTTAAAGCAAAAAATGTCCAAAAATATCCGACCCCTGCACCCAAATCTTTTGATTTAGTCTGGAATAAGAGTTTCAGGCTGAATAACCGCGGATGGTTGTACTACGTACTACCTTGCCTTCCAGCTGGAATTTAAGGCATTCACACATCATTCATTCATTTCTTTATTGAATACCTACGCAAAGGATTTGCCTTATCCATTTATCGTTGTAGCAATGAATGCCCCTTCTTCTCTTGTACCGCACCCTACATTTTTGAGCCCGCAGTGTCCTAATGAACCTGAAACATGAAGTTGGTTACCTGGTCAGGTGTCAGATTCAGGTAATTTAATTAATCTTGACCTGAATTATTATCTGAATTCGTCTAAAATAATCCAAAGTACTAATTTTGCTTTTGGGGCCCTTTATTAAGTATGTTACGCTCTAACACGCACAAAAAAGTGAAATCGTAGCTCAATCCAACTTGACTTTATTGTAGACGGTGATTTCCAGTCTTCAATTTACATAGTATCCGTATTCCTTGCATTGCCGTTATAGCGATACACTCAAAGTTTTGGCACCAAACTGCCACCTTTTTTATGGCTGAAAGCCACATTGTATGCAGCCTGATGTCAAGTTGAGGCGTATTTTGCCGTAAACTACTCGCTATCACTACTTTCACTTCAACTTTATCTATTTTATCTATTTATCTATTTATTTATTTCTTTAATACGTTATAATAATAGTAAATTTAGCTTCAATGTGCATGGCCCCTCAAAGAAGCTTGTTAATATTTAGCAAATGAAACTTATAAGTTTAAACAAGAATTTTAACTTATTAATTTAACAAGAAAAAGTTTATGCTAGAAATATTAGAATCAGTAATATGAATCAGTCAAGAAAATCATTGATAATTAAACAAGAAATCAGACAGAAGTTATATAATGTAAAGCTATACGACTAGATCAAGAGTTGGGTAAAATATCACATCTTATTAATGTCACTTGACGACATATCAGGATTAGGAAAAATACAATAGAAAAAAGAAATTTAATTTATTCAAATTTGAGTAGCGTATGGACATTAGCGTCGGTAACAGTGGGAACGTTGGCGCGCGAGCCATTCTTTAATCAGGTCTAGAAATTTGTATGGTCTTGCAGAAACTATATATCCTGGCAACGAATTATAAAGAGCATAACCTATCGATGAGATCGCTTTCGCTCCTTGTACAGTCCGTGCCCTAGTTGGAATGACCCTCCCCCTTCGCCTCGTTTCATAGCGGTGTCTAGGCACTTCAATGGGGATGGTACTATGCGAACTCCGCTGCAAGGACTCATGCACAAATTTGCAGAGACTTGCTTTGTATAAGCTCGAGATGTTCAGGACTCCTTTGCAGTGCTTATTGAAGAGGTCGGATGTAGGAGTCATCGAGGCTAGCTTACACACGTGCTTAAGGCATCTGTTCTGCAGTACTTGAGGCAGTTTCATGATCTTCTTGCTTGCGGCTCCCCAGGCTCCTGTAAGGTAGGTCAAGTGGGAGTGCCCTAATGCGAAGTAAATGAGCAAAGTTACTGTCTTAGGGACGAATTTTTTCAGCTTGCATAGAACACCGCTTAACGAGGCTAGCTTTTTGCACACGTGTGCCACATGAGGGGCCCAGTTGATCCTAGAGTCTATGATTAGTCCCAGATATTTGAACGTTTCTACTTACTCTACAACAAACCAAAAGTTTTTTTTGAGCCGTCACCGCCGCCAAACCGAATCGCGGCGGCTACTACTCTCACGGCCGAAAATGTACCACTCAACTTCCACTACGACATATCAAAAGTTTTTTTTGAGCCTCCGCCTATTTTCCGCCATTTTGGCGGTCACCCCGATACACTACACACCCAACCCAACAATTTTCCCTTTAACATAAAACCTCTACCTCGAACACCCAACTTTTGTCTCATACAAAATGTGCTACCATACACATTACACACACAAACACATACATGAGGGTTTTATATGACGCCTTCTTAGAGCTCTGGCGTCCAAACGAGGCTGGTACCCCCCTTTTTTAAAATCTCATATGACGTAGAATGCCCACCCGAAGGTCCCTGCAAAATTTTAAGAAAAGTTATCGAGCACGAGCCAAAAACGTCGTTATTCATACAAGTGCAAATGGAAGCCAGTAACTAACTAACTGACGTAGGATGTTTTCATTAACTTCGGATTCTAT
Organism: Pseudolycoriella hygida; assembly: GCA_029228625.1. Classification (NCBI taxonomy): domain Eukaryota; kingdom Metazoa; phylum Arthropoda; class Insecta; order Diptera; family Sciaridae; genus Pseudolycoriella; species Pseudolycoriella hygida. Next base: position 30,878,882 of record CM055405.1, on the reverse strand, counting down.
GAAAATGCACTTTTTTATTGAAAATGACATTTTCCTCATTTTAATGTTTGAAAAGACAATTTGCCTTAGAATTTTCCGTAGAATCCGGGAAAAATATTTTCTGGGGGGAAATCAAAACTTTTTTTTAGAGATTTATTTATTTCGTCAATGGCATACGCCCCCCGACTACTTACAATATTAAATTTACCGTTAACAATTCAAATAAATTCATTCGATCGATCTGTTCGTTTGTGTTGTTTGGTTCGTCTGACTGTTGTGTCCAGTGGCCCACCTGAAAGAAAAATAATTAGCGATAGCCAGTCGACTAAACTAGCAGACATTTGCACAAGTCGAGTAGACCTGGCGTTCGTTTTTCAAAGTCGTGAGACTCGATTTGGCTAATCATATTCTGATTAGAGTGGGAACCATTGGTTCAGTACAACCAACTATAATGAAAATAGAAAGAGACGATCATTTACGTTATCTTGGTCATAGTGAGTTTAATCGGATGTTGCGTTAAAATTACGATGATAAGTAACTACTTGAAAAAAACGAAGTTAAAATTCATTGGTCATTTAACGTTTGACAAATTCACGAGCAGCAATGCCCTCTGGCCACAGTTTACTATTGACTACAGTGTGAAATATCTCATAGTTAGCAGTGATCCGAAACGATATATAGGTAAGGTCGTCTATATCTACATTGGATGAAACCAATATTTTGCATGACACGTCGTCAGCCGACGATATTGCGTCTTTCCGCAGTAGGTAATTGACAACGTCCGTTTCGGTGACAGACGGATGAAATTTGGAAACATAACCATCTTTGTATGTCTCGGACGGCGCTGCGATACTTTCAGAGTGAATTGAATCGCTTTGCGGTTTAACTGTAGGGCTTTCAACTAAAGCGGGTACCTCTGCATTAACTGACGATTCGGTGAGTTCATCGGCTGACGAACGAGAACCGGCAGGTGGAGTTCCGACTACCGGTGGTTTCTTGAATTTTATTTTCAAATCTGTGTCATTATGCTGCCGCTGCGTCGTGTGGAGAACGTCATTAGATTGAGTAATTATGGAAGGGGTCAGCGGATTCGATTCGTATACAGAAAGAGACTTGACTGAATGATTTTTGGGTTGCATTTTTTTTTTGGCGACGGAGAATTACATATTGAGTCCTTTGATTTTGTATTGTCATGTTTAACGTTAGCTGATCGGGTTGTCAAAAACATGGACCTATTATCATACGACTCAGCATTCAGATTTCGATAGCGATTGCGTGGGTTGGACGTAAGGCGGCGACGAGTTTGGAATAACATCAGTGGAATTAAAGTTATTGAATTGGGGAGATGAAACGTGGAATGAGCGTGTTCGAATTACGTAACTGTCGCAAAACCATTGAAGATTCGGCATTTCACGATAGTACAATAGCGCATTATTACTGAAGCTGGCACAGGCGTGAAAAGGTTGATGACAAATTCCATCGCAAATAATTTTATTTGGATGATCACTCCGGAAACAACCGTCAAAAGCCGCACAATTATTCATTTTCTTGACTAAATATCAATATTCAGTTCGAAAATCCCGCGCGCCCATGATACCATTAAAATTGCAGTTGGCAAGAGAAAAATGCAATTCCTTCTAAGTAAAGGATCGCACCAATCCTTAAGCTTCCTAACCAGATGGCTCCCAACCTTCCGTACGGGACGAATATTCAAATGCCGTCTGATATTGTGTTGTGATAAATTAACCAAAATTTCGACGGCAACTTGTGAGTAAGTGCATGAAAAGGTGCGGCAATGTGTTGAAGCTGGCCTGAAGGTAGAGCGCTCCGATTGTGGGGTGTAAGCGTATAATTACTCGATGATTAAATATGCGGAGTAGCTGCTGTTGATAAAAATCCTAGATAATAAATGAACAAAAAAAAATCTTTCACTGCTACACAGTACAAACTGTGAGCTGTACTTTACAAGACGTTTTGAACCATTTGAGTAGTATAGACACGAGTAAGGGTGAAGGTCCTGATAAAATCTCTCCGATTTTATTAAAAGCCTGTGCTGAGAGTCTGTCATCTCCGCTACTTCGCATTTTCAACTCATCCCTCGAAACTGGAAAATTTCCAACAAGATGGAAGACTTCTTATATTACCCCAATTTTTAAAAGTGGTTCTAGAAGTAATGTCGAAAACTACAGAGGCGTAGCCATTCTACCAACAATAGGAAAACTATTTGAAGCCATCGTCACCTCTATTTTATCCACAAAGTTCAATCGAATAATTTCAAAGTCACAACATGGCTTTATGAAGCGCAGATCTACAGCGACAAATTTAGCTGAGTTTGTTAGCTATGCTACCAAAGTTATGGAATCTAGGCATCAGTTAGATGTTATATACACTGATTTCCGAAAAGCATTTGATAGAGTAAAGCATTCGATTCTTTTGCGCAAATTGAACCAAATGGGCGTTCATTCAAACCTGTTAGCATGGATTGCCTCTTATCTTAATGGACGTTCACAATTCGTCAAATTAGGGAATTGCTCCTCTCGAATGTTCAATGTAACCTCTGGTGTTCCTCAAGGTAGCCATCTGGGCCCCCTCTTGTTCTTATTATTCATGGACGATGCTACTAAAGTCTTCTCTTCTTCAGTTTACTTAATGTATGCTGACGACTTGAAAATTTTCGCTAGAATCAAAAATGTTCTTGACGCAAGTGCTCTCCAACGTGACTTGAACAGGTTTCTACAGTGGTGCAAAATCAACCAACTTTATTTGAACGTCGATAAGTGTAAGGTTATCTCCTTCACTCGAAAGAGATCCAAAATTGAGTTCGGTTACAATATCGATGATGTTGTGTTGACTCGTGTTAAGGTAATTAAAGATTTGGGAGTCCTCTTGGACCAAAAATTGACATTCAGTAAACACATTGAATATATAATTGCAAAAGCTTACTCAATGCTTGGCTTCGTCATGAGAACTTGTAAGGAATTTAAAAATATTAAAACTTTAAAAAGTATATACTTTGCCTATGTCCGTTCTTACTTAGAATATGTTTCAGTTGTTTGGCATCCTTATCAGGACACATTTGTTGACAGAATTGAATCTATTCAGAAAAAATTTTTGATGTACGCACTGAGGCGGACGGTGAAAAGGGACGAAAACTACAAGCTCCCGCCATATATTGAGAGATGCGATTCGATCAACATTGAAACACTCGCCCGACGCAGAATTAATGCCTGCGCACTTTTTGTATCCGATCTGATGAATGGCAATATCGACGCACCTAAAATTAAAAGCAAGGTCATTCGTAATTCTAGACCCACTCGTGCCGATGACTTTCTCGTTGTCGACGAACACAGGACAAAATATGGTCTTTATGAGCCAATTAATAACATGTGCAATGTGCATGGCATTTAACCGCTTTTCACTACTGTGGTTTCCAAACATATCACGTGTATCGTTCAAGATGACTATCAGGAAGTTGAAAATTGCGTACAAACTTAATGGTAAGACCAGAATTTCATAAACTGACAAACTTGAAAGCGAAAGCTCACTGCCAAATGGTTTAACTGTTCCAATGAAAATTGGTTCTCACTCGACCAATGCAAGTTGGTTTGTAACCTAATAAAAGCCTGATTAGTCTCTGCTCACGCAGTCGATGTGACCGTAACACGTCACAGAAAACTAACCTTCACTTTCAGGTGGAACCATGAAAGACCGCTCCCACCCAAGACGCGTAGATGGGTTTTAATTGGAACAGCGATGTCATCATATATGTACATTACATTCAACAAATTTTTAAATGTTTAAACACATCTTAAAAAAATGTTTTGTTTTAATTGTTAAATTTTATTTATTGTACAACATTTGTTTTTGAAAAGATCGATTTTTTACTGGCTGCGCCATTGTGAGCAGTCTTTTTTTTCGCTTTAAAATGTATGTAGTCAGGATTATTTGACGAAATAAATAAATTAACAATTCCTTACATCGGAAAAGTTAGTCAAACTCTTTATTTATATATTTGCGAAGTCACAGGCAACGTTCACTTACGAGTATTTTCACTTACGTCGTCGTCGTCGTGGAAAAGGTTCATCCCCTTTTGTGTACTACCGTATCACAGAACTTTTGGGAAACTTGCATTGCAATTGCAATATAAGCGCGAAGATTCTACGTCATAGAATCTACGAGCTCTTTCCAGTTCACAACAAAGAGCGATGCTTACTTTAGGCGTAACACGGCAGTATATATCGAACGTTCAGTCGTCATATGCTAATCAATATTTTGTGTTACGTGAAAATGATTTTTTTTTACATTTCAGAATTTTTTTTTCAATACGCCGAAGAATCGGGATTTTGGCAAGTCGAATTTTGGGTGTACTAATGAAATACTGTAGAAATTTTTATTCCAAATAATTCGAATTCGTACAATTGCGAAGTACCGACTAGCGAAATGTGTCCGCTAGTTGACTGATCAGCGGATCGCTAGTCGCTACTAGCGAAGTGACTGACAAAATAGCTTCGCCACTAGCGTCGCTAACCCAGCCTTGGCTCTTGATTATCTACTTACCATCCGAACATATGTGGACTTCCTTCCCCTGCTCCCCTGTCGGCAGTACTTCGCGAGCTCCCGCCAGCACTACGAAAATTTTTACCTGGAGGACGCTCGCAAGGACTCCAGATAGAACCAATTTCCTTTTTCCGAGCTTGGAGTGTGCACTTGTTCCTTTAGAGGCACTCGATCAACGCAGCTAAGGAATTCTTACACTACAAAGCCTTGCGAAGTCGATCATACCTGCGTCATAAGCAATTGCATACCTAGCGTAGTATCTCTTGGACCTATAGATAGTGGTGACCTTGGGGATCTGGTTGCAGTTGTACGTTTTATTAAAGTACACTGAGGAAAATATCTACAAGCGACGCAAGAACTGTCTTTATAATATACACTGCTGACGTATTTTATCCACCGTGACGTATACGAACGCCGTGTACGTATCAACACGTTCGTTATGTATGGCATACTACACAATACTTAAACCATGTTGATAATACATTCACAGGGTATATAATTCGTCGGCGGCGTAAACTCCAAACACAATTCTTGCGTCGCTTGTAGATATTTTCCTCAGTGTATATCTTATCCCACCAAAGAATGTCAATTTTTAGACCTGTCCGATGTTCGAAAGAGAACTCATAGATTCGCCCGGGAGTTTGTAAGGAGATACAAAGAAAATGTTCCTCAATCCATCAGTCACCAAAATTTTTGAGATTGTTCAACCGATCGTAGCACATTATCCCTAAAAATGTTTTTCCTGGCACGTAATATTGTACCCAAAGATGACCAAAATCGGCAAAGTTGTTCCGGAGTGATATTTTTTTGCATATATCTCACAATTACGCTCAAGTTACGGGTATTTTTTACGTTTTATAGGTACTCTACCTGTGTGTTAAACCTGGGTGTTAAAACGAATCGAACAGTTGCGCTAATACAACATAACGACCTTACATGAGTAATTAACGGAATGATTTTTATGATTGAACTGTTGCTATCAATAAATAAGCATAAACTAAAATTACAAATAGAAATTGATTTATTTATTTCCTTCTACTGAAATAAAGCTGCGCTGAACAACAAATGTTATTTCAGAGCGGTGGACACTCAATACGAGAAACTCCAAATAAAAACTATTTGATTCGACCATTGGAGAGGGCACCCTTCCACCTCGTTCACTTAACACAACTTTTAGATACTTTCTATAGACTTTAAGTTTTCTTACCAAGTTCCAACTTACCCCTGGATTGAGATGGAAAATTTTAAAATTTCGAAGCGACAAAAAAGGGCTCTAGGTCAAAAAAGCCCCGGACAAAAAAACCCCGGACGAAATAACCCGGGCAAAATAACGGACAAAATAACCTCCCAGGGGTTTCAAGAAGTAATGAAATGTTAAAAAAGAATGTTGTTCTTATGATGTAGGGGGCTCTGCCCCCTAAACCCTCGCGCCTGCTGCGAGCTACAATATGCCCTGCACGCGGCCTTACAAGCATGGGGCTCTGCCCCAAACCCAGCAAAGGGGGCGATACCCTCTTGACTCCCCATCGCGGTGGCTGCCGCCCCTCCACCCCGCTTTTTTATTTTCCCATGAAGTTCAGGCCTGCGGCGCGACGCCTTGCTTGTTATAATCCAGATTTTTGGTCATCTGGATATTTGTCCGGGGCCTATTTTGTCCGGGTTTTTTTTCCTGGGGGTTATTTTGTTCGGTTTTTGTTTTTTTGCCCAGTGGTTTTTTTGTCCAGGGTTTTTTTTTTGTCCAGGGGTCGTTTTGTGTAGGGGTCGTTTTGACCGGCTGCCCAATGTCCATATCATATGGGTGGCGCTGGTTACGCAGCCAAGAATATTCTACGCATTATTTGTATTTTAGAGACTCCACTAACAGCTTCTTTTAGCCAATAACGAGTGTTGTCTGGACCCCACCGACTTAACGTGACTTCCGAACCAATTATGCAATTGCTCCGAGAATCGTTAGGCGCTTGACTATTATTTCGCCTTAATGTAGTCTTAGGTATTTCGTACACAAATTCATCGTGTATGGATTACGTCATAAGATTGATTTAGTGAGTACGTCGTTATAGGCATCTAACACACCGCAACTACCCAACTTTTGAAGCTTAAGTGAACTTTAGGGCGCTGCTAATGCGCTACACTTGACAGAAAAATTTCATGTGGAATTTGTCCGACACGGGATTTGAACCCCGATCATCACATTCACTCCACCCATCTCGCCATCCCTTTGATTTCCTCGAAACTGTCTTTTTACATTTGCACACATTGGCAAATATTCATTTCAAAACATTCCTGAATAATGGAGTATGAATCTTCAATTACAACTGGTAAACTAATGGTGTACTCGATCCTAAAGCGAAATTTCATGTCTACATTTTTTTACGTGTATTGTTATAGCTCTCATACACTAAAACCATTTACGATATTTTTTTTGTAAGTCCTTCGCGTTTTAGTTGATTTACAGACGCCGTTTGGTTATGAAGTTTACGGTTTGTTTGTCCACAGTTTTCATATCCACTATTTTCGGTAGTCTAGTACAAGAAGACACGCATAATTTGTGTAACGCGTTGAACAGCATAATTCAACTCAATGTATTAGCAACCCCCATTAACATTCACTCAAAGTATAATGATTTCGACCACTGCATGGATACGAGTAACGTTACAGTTTACATTAGTTCGGCGGCAAATATTTCTCGATTAATAAGCAAAAGTTCTTTACTGATAATGGACAGTAATTCGGAGCTTAGCAATTTGACAAATATAATGAATTTCAAGAGCAATCACCTGATTGTCGTATGGAAACATACTTCCGGTGAACTCAACAAAATAGTTTATCAGTTGTGGAAAAATCTGATAATGAATGCTAGCTTCTTGGTGAGTGAGAACTCACAAATTGTGGTGCAAACGTTCCTTCCATACAATGAAGGTAGTTGCAATGACACAACGCTTCGGACGATAAACAGCTTCAACGAGCAAACCCAAACGTGGCGGACGAATAAATTCTTTCCGGAAAGGGTTGACAACTTCTATGGTTGCGCATTGAAAATAGCGACACATAAAAATGTTATACCGTACATCGTGTGGGAAGAAAATGTGAATGGGAATCGATTGTTAAAAGGTAGAGTCATACATTTAATTAATGCGTTGTCGTTGAGTTTGAATTTTACTGCTGATTTGGATTATGAACCGTCGGAGGTAGCGTATGACAACTGCTATCGAAAGGTGGAAAATCACGAAGCGGACATGTTCATTGGAAATGTAGCTGTGCAAAAAACGCGGCTCGAATCGATGGACTTTAGTTTGCCGATTTTTTTCGAATTTTTAAAATTTGTCATACCGCCAGGTAAAAGTTACACACAAGTGGAAAACTTTGGTAGAGTGTTTGACATGTTGACATGGATTCTGATCTTTATTGTTTTTGGACTGTTTGGAGGAATAGTAACAGTCATCAGTTTTTGCTCGAAAAAAGCTAAAATCTATGCGTTTGGATTCCGTTACGGAAATGTTTTCATGGATTACCTAGCTACAATTTTCGGTTCTGCACTTTTAATATCTCCGAAAATGAACATGCCACGAATAATCATCGTAAAATTTGTTCTCTTTTGCTTAGTCATACGAAGCATTTATCAAGGTTCTTTGTACAATTTTCTGCAGTCAGGTGCAAAGGCTGACGCAGTTCAATCAATTGATGAAATGGTGAAAAAAGGATATACATTTTTTATGCTCAAAAGCTACGCAGATTATTTGGATCTTTCAGGACAAAACTATGCCAGGTAAATATTAACATAAAATGCAAAGAATTGAAGATTAAGCGGAACGCCTGGGGAGTAAATAAGTCTTTGTCATGGGTATGGGAAAGTAGATATAAAAGTAGTTGAATTAAATTCACTGGAGAATCACCGATGATTCACAGTGGAATCACCGATGATTCATCTTGGAATCACCAATGATCCATCATGGAATCACCGATGATTCATCGTGGAATCACCGATGATTCATCGTGGAATCACCGATGATTCATCGTGAAATAACCGATTATTCATCATGAAATTACTAATGATTCACATTGGAATCACCGATGATTCACAGTGGAATCACCGATGATTCAAAGTGGAATCACCTATGACTCATCGTGGAATCACCTATGACTCATCGTGGAATCACCGATGATTCATCGTGGAATCACCGATGAATCATCGTGAAATCACCGATGATTCATCGTGGAATCACCGATGATTTATCGTGGAATCACCGATGATTCATTGTGGAATCACCGATGATTCATCGTGGAATCACCGATTATTCATCGTGGAATCACAGATGATTCATCGGCGATTCACAGAGAATCACCGACGATTCAAAGTGGAATCACCTATGACTCACCGTGGAATCACCGATAACTCATCGTGGAATCACCGATGATTCATCGTGAAATCACCGATTATTTATCGTGGAATCACTGATGGTTCATCGACGATTCTCATATGATTCACAGCGTCATCACCGATGATTCACAGGGGAATAACCGATCATTAGCCAATGAATCACTGATGATTCACATGGCAATCATCTGTGATTCCCCTGTGAGTCATCAGTGATTCCCTGGTGATTCATAGGTGACTCCCTGACTCCCCTGTTAATCATCAGTGATTCTCCTGTGAAGGGTGCACAGACGGACGGGCGGATGGAATGACATGAAGGGTGAAAATGTAAAATAGTTATCGATTGTTACGAACGCCACCCATGCACCAGGGATATAGAGTCACATCGCCAAGGGCCATTAACATTTGTTGCCGGAAATTCAGTTTCAGATCAAATATGTTACAAGGTCGAGGCAACGCGATTAGCTTGCGAATAAAATAGTTTAATTTCGCGTTCATCCTACGATTTGTTTCTCGAATAGTTGATCTTGGAATCTATTTCCTACGTTCAATTGGATTTAGATTTCGTAAAATTCAAAAAGAAGATACTATGCACACGATGTGCCTTTATTTCGCTATTCGAAAAATGTGCGAATAGACTTTATTTCACTATTCGCGTGCGGAAAGACCTTTCAAATTCTAAAACCAAAGAACTTGTGTGGACGTTACGATTCCCGCGCGACTTATTTGTTTACCGCAGACAGTAAGGAAATACTAGTCGTGTTTGAAACTAGTTCAATCCTACAAAGTCACTGTCGTCTGTTCGTAACAATCGATACTTAACAAAGAGCCGTTCATGTGTAATGACTCACGCTTCTCAAGGCATTCCGTGTCTTTAATCCGTCAAAATTTATTGCTATCCCAAGACTGCATAAATGTTAATGAAATTCGCAAGTACAAAAAGTACGAGAGACTTGATGATGTCTTTTACAAAAAAAGCGAATCTTAAAAATTTTGCGTAAGTTTGGGCTTCCGAAACGTAGACCGTTTCCATCTTTGTGTTTCAGAAGTCATGGCCCCTAGGTCGGTTCTAAGATCGGGGCTGAACAATTTCTATGCTCTTCTTCTTGCTTATTTCTTAAAGGAAATAATTTATTTTTTAACTTTAAATGTAGGTCTACTTGGATGAAATCGGTAAGTAGAGGTGAAATTGGTCAGTTCGGATGAAATTGGCCTAGTCTACTGATGAAAAATTTTACAGCCGGACAATTCATACCACCTGGCCAATTTCACCGACGACACCAATTTTACCGACGATACCAATTTCACCGACGACACCAATTGCACCGACGATACCAGTTTCACCGACGATACCAATTTCACACTCCCTTGCGAATTTCGCATAATTAGTCCACGTCTAGTACATATTGTAGTGAATAAGAAGCCTCATTTTATAGCGCTGTCTAAGGTAACCTATCGATCTCACGAATATTTTTCAGAAAGCAAATCGTCAGACTGCCTGATTTTGACGAAATACTGGAAAAGATTTCCGATACAGATTTCAAAGGTAGTCTAATGCACACATCATCATTGATCGACTACAAAAATGGAATGAAAAATGGAAGTGCAACAAGTCTCTTCTGCAAGGAGTATCTTATGACTGTGCCGATGGTCGCCTATCTGCGGAAAAACTATTACCTCACGGAAATTGTAAACGAGAAAATTGGCATCTTTTCTGCAGCTGGTTTGATCGATTTTTGGGATATGATATCAAAAGCGAGTCTTAAAACGGTGAAAGTAGTAAACGAAAATCGAAAGCCAATAAGTTTCAGGAGTTTAAAGGGAATGTTCGAAATTCTTCTGTATGCTTATGGAGTTAGTGTTATTTGCTGGATTGGAGAAATTATCTTACATTTAGCCAAACGATATCAGTTTGAAAAAGAAAAAATCTTGCCTTTTTATCACCAATCTAAAAAGACATGAATCTAGAGGACTTTTTCTGCACAAACTTGGACTTAGGTATTTGCAAGGTATTTTTTTAGAATATCCACCCTTCCGTTAATTGCACAATTTTAATGCAGAAATAAAGTAAAAGAAAAAAAGTTGATTTTTGGAACTCATAACAAACTTTTCATAGCGGAATAACAATTTTCTTTAAAAAAAGGAGTAAACTTACATTCTCAGGGGTCATCAATAAAGGACGTCCACTTTTTTCAGTGTTGCCGTAAATATTAAATCAGCGATATCTCGACGTAAACACATTTTCTAAGTGTCAAATGTATGGCCGACCCCCCTTTTATACCCCTAAATGTCGGTCATACATTTGACACTTTAAAAATGTTTCCACTTCGAGATATCGCTGATTTAATATTTACGGCAACACTGAAAAAAGTGGACGTCATTTATGGATGACCCCTCAGCGCTACAGCTACTTGTGGGCTTTGCCTGTCCCCTGCCGTGTTTTGCCAATTCCTTACTCTGAGGGTCCAAAGATGTTGCTCAACACCATCGACCCATCTCATTTTTGGGCGACCAACTCCTCTTCGTCCTTCTGGATCGTTACGGAAATATTTTTTCATCGCCGAAGATTCGCAACTGTAGATCAATAATGGACAAATAACTGTCTTGTAAATATGGCACTTCATTTTCTCCGATATTAAGTAGTTTGAGCGTAAAGGTGTGCCGCCATGACCTGTAAATTTGAGGTGTATTTTCACCATCTGACCGTATCAGCGCTCCAAGATAAATGAACTCATCCACTATCTCGAGATTGAACTCTCCAAATGTGAAATATGAATATTTTGTCAGTCTCGTCTGACGCTCTTAGCCAGCGGATTTAGTCTTTCAGTACTTTGAAAGAGTCCTCTTCGGCAACACTGACATATT
>CM055405.1:30713463-30866606 GCA_029228625.1 Pseudolycoriella hygida | reverse complement strand
AACGAAGTTCGAAAGTCGTGGATAGAAGCACAGCCTGATCTAACGGTTAAAAGAATTGAAACTTGTGAAGAAACAAAAACACATAGAAAAGCAATCAAACTAACATATTGTCCTTTGCTTGCCTAAGCTCTGGGCTCCGTAATGAGTTAAAATATTCTGCTGTTTTCAAAAAAGACATCGGAGGAAGATTCGACGATGTCGCTTGAATAAACTCGACCGTAGGTCGTGTATCTTCATTTACGCCAATATTCGTATTCGTAGGTCGTCCTCTTCTGCGAGCCGTTCCTAGATGAGGTTCACTTCCGCGGTTACGACCTCGACCTCGACCACGCATTCGAATTTTTTGTAACGTGGTGTTACCAGCGTTGACAAAATAACGAAAGAAAGCAAGGTGCATATTGAGAGCACGAAAATTTTGAATGTATTTTGCAATCTTAAAAAAAATTATTTAAAACAAAGTAAGTTTCGTAGAGTAAAATCAATGATTACGTTTTTGCTAGAAAAACATGTAGAATCCGAACAAAATGAGTGTTGAATGTCCAATTATTAAAAATGTTAAACTTATCACCACATCGCATCGTGACTTTGAGACGATGGTGACGAGATTTATTTGTATGATTAATGACATTTCGAACCGAATTAGCGTGTTCGGTGCGGCATGGGATAATATTAAAGTATTTTTTTCTCATATGCAATACATTTCGGTCAAAAGTTTAAATATTTAACGTGGCAGTTAATCTGTGCGAAGTATTCTTCGGTCTCTAAGCCTTCATTCTTTAAAGTTGTGGATCTTTTCACACGACAGTAAATGTTCTGATGTTTGGTCTAATTGTTTGCATAGACCACGTTTTGGCGATTTTTTCAATCCGATTCCGATCTGTTCCAGATGTATAAATAATAAATCGTGTTCGGTCAATTTCCGAAAAGCAACGCAAACTTTGTGCTTTACTGATCGAATTGATGAACCTACGAAAAAATTTCTTGTGAATTTTTTGGTGTGTAAGACTTGCGTCACGGCCCCTTACTACCGTGGGGCCAAACGCTGTACTTTGTGTTTTAGATAGACTTTCATAGGGGGGCGAAGAACAAAAGTCGTCTCATCAACCCTTAAAAATATGTTTTAATGTCGAAGAAATTTATGTATTTTTGATAAATGCAGCTAAATTGAGCGTTTTTTTAGGTTTCAAACAGATTTTTGAGGGTGAGGGTTCCCCCCTCCCTATGAAAGTCTACCTAAAATACTCCAACTAACATAATGGAATGCTTTTTATTTCATCAAAATGGACAATTACTCCTATTGTCAAGTCGGCGCCACTGGCCCGATGCTGCAGTTATCGCGCTCAAAGGAACACACCTCAACTCCATACTGTTTTACAAACTTCAGTCATTGTACGGACTAGTTAAATTATGACTTATCTTCCTTCCTAATCTGACCTAATCTAGCTCAGAACCTTCGCTCAATACGTCAGCTAACTTCAACTTGAAATAGTTTGCGTTTTCTTCATTCTGCGTAGCAGCGAATTGCATTCTGCAATACCTTAAAACAAAAGTGACTTTTATTGTATCCGATATTTCCGTGAATGGAACCCTGAAAACACGAGTTCTGTTAGAAAGGCCAGGTTTTAGCTTCTCCGCAATGTATGATGGTTTATCAGCTAGGATAACAATGTGTAGAAAAGTAATGCCCGACGATTCATAAATTCGATGATATCGCAGCCGATTATACCATCTATGTAGTTAGCAAGTTTGTCCCGGCGTTTAAGACCATGGACGAACCGTACACAAGAGTTGAATACCTTATGAAGGGCGCGTTTGCAAGAATCGTCTAACCCGAACACGAATCTCTCACAACAGTACGAGAAATGTGGTATAAGCAGCGTCTTAACTAGTGATAGCCTCAAAGATCGGTAGAGGTATGAAGCATGTACCCCAATGGGACTTAAGGCCTCAGAAAACTTTGGAGAAGACGAAATGTACAAGATAGGTCTTTTGCGAACTTAAGGTCTAAATTATTCACCGAGTCTTTGACGTGGATTACTTGCCCAGATAGATTAAACCCTGGGATATCCGTTAGAAAAGCACTGTTTTCGAAAAGACATAGACAATAGTCGACATTAAGAGATAACCCATAAATAGTTATCTACGTGCCTGTTTTGGATGATGATTTGAGTAGTAGAGCAAATAAAGGGAAGTCTACAAGCGAGAGTTTCTGAGATCAATCGTCCAAAGCAGGTATGTATACAACTTTTCATACCGAGTACCTTACGATAAAAATTTATGCCCAAGGCAAGAAAAAGTTTCAACGAGCCTAAGAAACCACGTTTTTCCCGCTTTTTAAACCTAACCGAATTTGTTCATTTATGAATTTGATCTCGCTTTCTGGATTAACGTCAGGTGAAAAACATATGCAAGGGACCCGTAAGTATCAGAATAGATTTGGCAAACAGAGTTGATGTTACGAAAATACTCGAACGTATTTAAGTAAATATTGCCTTACCTCTTAAGTGTATGAAATTACGTCCACATTAAGTTGCATTGGAAATTGCCGATAGGGCAATATTGAAAAACCCGTCCGAAGAAACGGTGTAAAAGAACCCTCCCGAAATTGGTCTCCAAATAGACAAAAATGTTCGCCTCAATTTTCTCTACAACGTAGCAAAAAACTATTTTATTGTTAAGGGCCGACTTTAGGGCCTAGGGAACGAAATCCCTCTGACACATACTTCCATAGACAAAAATGTTTCCCTCAATCTGCTCTGCAATATGACAAAAGAAATGTTTTTTTTTGGTTAGGGCCGACCTTAAGACCGACCAGACGCCCACTTGAGCCCCCCCCCCCCCAAGCACAGGCTTAAATTTGTTTATGAATATAATTCGGTACACGGTTACCTCTCAAATAGAAAAAGAACCAGCAAAATGGGTTAGAATTTGCCCGATTTATGTAAACAAAAACACGTTGGGCCTAGTTTCAGGGTGCTGGCTGAGTCCAAGGGCATCTTATCAAAAATCTGTCTTCCATAAAATGTGAGACATTCCTAGACCTTTCGATTAATTTTTTTTTAAATCGGAAGAGATTTATACTCGAGTTATGTACAAAAAAATGTAAGACCCTAGCAGAGACTCGTTTTTAGTGCCCTAGCTAAGTCCAAGGGCTCAAATTCAAAAAAGTTTCTTCTGCAAACTGTCGGCCATGCCCAGATCTTTCAAACAAAAAATGTTTATGACAATCTGAATAGATTTATTCGAGTTATGTACACAAAAACACGTGTGGCCCTAGCATAGAATCGGTTTTACTGCCCTAGCTAAGTCCAAGGACTCAAATTCAAAAAAGTTTCCTCCATAAATTGTCGGCCATGCCCATGTCTTTCAAACAAAAAAAAAATTGTGAAAATCAGAAAAGATTTACTCGAGTTATGAACAAGAGACCAAAAACCACTTAAACGGCCCTAGCTCGGCGGCCGTTAGGTCGACAGTGCCCAGATTCAATTCCATAAAAGATTTTTTGATTACCTTTCAGGGAAAAAAGTTTTTGAAAATCGGTTGAGTTTTATTCGAGTTATCGTTTTGTCGGACGGACGGACGGACATTTTTTTTATTGCTGATTCGTCATCTAAGGACCATGATCGGTGCTCCCCCTACTCCCGAGTCGAAATTCGACTGGTTACAAACGTCGTGGTAAACGCAATAAACCTCTTTCTTCGTACGGAAGATTTTAAAAATCTTCCATGAAATAAACTTCAGGGTCCAACCTCGATTGGTCACAAACGTCGTCGTAATCACGTATGTCCCGTATACTTCGTACGGGTCTTCAAATTCAGGCTTCAAATGATAATATTTTCGTTTATTTGTATATGGGTATAGTTCTTTTGGGAAATTTATCGTAGGGAGCACTCGGACCTCAATAAGTACAAACCGCGATTTTTATCACGTTAACATTTTTTCCCTCTAAATCGCATAAGGCCTACAACTTTCTAGAAGATTGTAATGCTGTATCTGAAAACAGTGATATCAGCGTTCCTACGTTACATTTTATCCAACTACACCGTGGAACATAATATTGTTCATTCAGCACAGCCGGGAAAGGACTAAGAATACAAGTCCCAGGTTAACCATATTCTTCCTTTTTAACAATTCGGAAAAGTCATATGTTTTGCTTCGTTTTTAAATGGCAAACACACATAAGAGGGAAAGAGGTAGAAAGAAAGGAAAGCAATAGGAAGGCAAAAGGAACAATTTGGTTAACTGAGATCGTTGAATGTATTAAAGATTAATATAATTTCTTCACATATTTAACAAATATAATGCGTATTTTTGTGGCAACAATTTCATATTTGTAAAAAACATAATATGGTATCCGAACATATTATCATTGCAGTGAACAAACTTTGTTTTCTACAACGATGTTATATTAGTATTGTTGTAGAAAACAAAGTTTGTTTGCTGCAAGGATAATATGTTCGAATATTATTGTTACATAAGTTCATCCCTAATATTATTAAGGCAAACGTATTCTGTTTGCGGCAACCTTATCATGATTGCAATTATCATATATTATGATTGTCGTGAAAACCTTACCAAGTTTAAGCGGGAGAACAACTTCAAAGTGATTCATTCCTTTGTGAATATGCTTTCTAAAGTCAAATAGCGAACGAAAGTAAAGCTGAAAAAACTAACTACGTTCACTAGACCTGGTTTTATTCAACAAAGGATTTCACTTATCAATAATTCAGGAAAATTATGTTTCATTTAATTGTGCAAGTGGTTTTGTGGAACATGAACGTTGTTTTTTTATGTTACAGATTGGAGATATGTAATTTTCCATGCAGACACTTAGGCACCATAAATAACAAGACAAACTTTTCATCTGATTTCAACGTTTTGATGAGCTAGTAACTATTTTATTGGCTTTCGACTCCAATTAAAACCGTTTACATATCACAGATTTTCACTACGTTTAACGACAACGCGGTATGTTTAAAATTGTTATTAACAATTTAACTTCGGCGAAAAGCGAATTTTATCGATTACATCAAAACTGACTCGAATAACGAAAAAACAACAAAATGCTTTGTTAACAAAAAAAAACTATTTTTCACATCAATTTTACGAGAATTCGATTTTCCGTTCACACAATCGATCGAGCATTTTCTTATGTTGAAAGTTGTCTAATCTTTAATAAATTATCTTATGAATTTTGTTCTGCCTTTTTTTCGCTATGTGAAGAGCATGATTGCCTTACAAGCATGTTTCGTCTTGCAGCTTGTCTGCTTGGAAACGTAACTTTCGACTAAAGTTTTTATTTGAAACTCGTTTCGTCGCATTGGAGAAATCTCTGCTGTTTTGGCACAGTGAATTTGTGTTAGTGGGTCTCGTCCATCACATCATATGATAGACGAACTTATGCGATGGGAATAAGGACGAAATGAATATACATTTTGTTGCGAAAAAGCTCTCTCGAATGTTTCAATGCAAATTGTGTGCCTGTGTTTGTGGCAAGTACATGTTGTAACATATCAAGAGTTCATATAGTAACTGTAACAACAACAATATTTCCTTCCATTTCTTCATACCAGAGTCAACGATCAATGAAACGGTAGTAAAAATATAAAAATTTTATATAACTCCAAGCAAAAATAGTTTTATATGCGCTTAAAGCATTCACCACTGTGGTATAATATAATATTCAATCCAATGGTTATAATAAAATGTCGAATAAAATTTGTTTTTGTTTTCGTTCCTTTTAATTTTAATTTAATTCGATTGAAGGGAAGGGAAAGGTTAGATTAACTCTCACTTCTTTATACATAGTAACTAATTTTGTTTTAATTTCATCATAATATCAAGTGGTATTTTTATCGCTTTAGTACACAACGTTTTTGGGATATGTATATGCGATTCAGGTCGAAGTGAGTCTAGACTAGCTCTGTTTTTACCTTCCATAACGATATGCCCCAGGGTTTTCTAGGTTCCACTTGGTTTAAGTATTCTCTAGGTTGAGTCGTAAACTCTTTTCTTTTGGTCATGCCCGCAGCGGTAGCGGGGGGCGTGACGCAGTCCCCACACCCCAAAAAAGAAGTCTACAAACTCAAAAAACTTTTGGGACAAGTCACCTTATATACGCGAACTTTTGAGCTTTTTCTCTCGCCCCTCTCCCGCTTTCAAATTATCTACGTCGCAGCAGCTTCCCAACGAGCCTAGACGTATCAAAATCGGTTGGAAATTGGCTGAGATATCGAGTTTTGAATTAGTTATTTTCATGACAAAGGGAGAAAATAGAAAATTGCTTTACAATGTTGACGTCTGTGGCCAAAGCAGAGAAAATTGCAACGAGAGTAAAGTTTGTGGCACAAGCAGAGAAATTTGCAAGAGAGTGAAGTTTGTGGCCAGAGCGTAGCGAAAATTTTTTTCTGATCTGTCGGTTTCTATATACGTTCTATGTTCTATCTAGTAGAAGTAGGCTTTGGCGAAACTACACGTAAAATATTTTGCTCCGCAAAAATTTTATTCTAAATTTTGAAAAAAGTCGTTTTTTATAATAAAATGGTTCCTAAAAAGTAATCCGGATGCAAATATGGATATCCCCACCATAGTTTGCGTTCGATTATCTGGATGGTTCGATGGAATCTGGAGATAAAACTGAATTTGCAATTGGTATTGGGTGAGTCAGCTGCCAACGAATAATTGGTGCCCGTTTACAAAACGCTGATAATAGCCAGCCAGATTAAGAAGATTTACTTTTTCATTGTAAAATGTGAAATAAAATGGCATTAGAAAGAAAAAAAAATGTTCTATCTATCTATATATGTTCTTTTAATAACTTTCGATCTCGAGAACCAGTCAGCCGATCTCACTGAACGTCAGTCTGGGCCCCAAATGAAAAATTTCATATGCCGCTTTTCCGGGAAAATTCTAGAAGAGCCGTGGCATGTGGAAAAGTTTTCAATTTTGAGGGTTTTTCAGGTAATGCTCTGAGTTTCCGAATTTTAGCTCGGGAGTGACAATAGCTACTTCGTTGGCTACTTCGGGAAAGTTATTAAGTTTGGTCAGGAGAATTTTTTGCGATCTTAAGAAAATGTCTATCAGCAGTCAAAGCGGCGCCATCTTGAATTTTTCTAAGCATGGGGTAATTATACAATCTGCGATTGCGATTAATCGCGGCATCCACGGGCGAAAAATCGCAAATGGCGTTATACGTTCTGCGAATAAAGTCATTTCTCGCAACTGTTTAAATGAATCAAAAATCAGAAAATGTATAGCAATTTTCACCGAATTGCATTATATTAGACTACATACGTTCATTAGTTGAAAATGTGTATTAAAATAACGTTTGATATGTTTCCAATATAATTATTTTCAGCGATGTGAGATTATGATATGCGCGGATAAATAAATCGCTTGAACATTCTGCGATACGTCAACTCTGGCATATCGCTGCTACAAAATATATTCGCGCGAATATTTTAGTTTTTTTGTAATAATTAAATACATTTATGCTAATTCATCAAAATTTTCATTGAAACACAAAGTAGTAATCATTTATCATTGTTATGATGCTACGGGACAAAGCAAATAGCATTCTATTATGCATAATTTTTTTATTTTTTTCGGGTAAAAAATCGCAATCGCAGATTGTATAATTACCGCATAAATTAGGTTTTTTTTCGTTTTCGAATTTAAGCTCCGTAATGGAAATACTTAGAGAGTTGGTTTCTTTTACAAACCTATAGTTAGGCGAATTTTTTTAGATCTTCAGAAAGTGTCTGCCAGCTGTCATAGCGGCGCCATCTTGGATTTTTGTATGCAATAAATTAGGCTTTTTTGGTTTTTGAATTTTAGCTTCGGAATGACAACACTTAGAGAGTTGGTTTCTTCTCGAAAGTTAAAGAAATTGGTGCGGAGAATTTTTTGGGATCCTAAGAAAATGGCTGCCAGCTGTCAAAGTGACGCCATCTTGGATTTTTTGCTATCTTCTGAATTAGTATAGTTACACGGTCGGTTTCTTCGGGAAAGTTATAGGGATTGGTGAAAGGTATTTTTAACCTGAAGCTTGAAAATGTTTTTCGCCGGAATTTTTTTTCGCCAGAAATTTTTTTTTCTTCAAAATTCTCCTTTTTCTTCCAAAATGGATTGACACTAATTGATTTTATATTATAACGAAAGTTGGGCTCGCCACCGCTAGCTATGGCCGCTGCGTGAAGTGCTGTAGCGCCAAATTTCGTCCCTACTTCCAAAACGACTGATATCACAACAAAAACCTCTTAAAAGGTAAAGTGTGACGCAGTCCTTAATGTCCGCTCCCAAAATTCGTGATATCGTTTGAGGTGACGCTATCGCTGATAATACGCAGAAATTGGTTTGCATTAAATGTTAGTTTGTGGTCAAAGTTATATTCTTTGAAAAAAATTGCATCACTTTTTTCTAAAACATAATTACGTTGTGTTCAAAGAATTGCGTGACAAATGCCAGACCCAATGACGAAATAATTTTTCTGTACTTTCAGTTTTTACGCTGCAAAAATTTAACTTTTGTTTCGTTGTGCGAAGATTGTTTTGTTTTTTACATTTTTGCGTGTGAAAACCGAAAGTGTTATAAAAACAGGAAAACATTTAAAAAAGAGAAAAATAGAAAAAGAGTTCAGTGTGCATTGTGCATGTGGAAATTATAAATTTCTTCATTGTAGTAAAATAGCGATAGAGAGACGATCAAAGAAGACTGCCAGCTGATTTGAGAGAGTAAGTGTGAAAGCACAGCCCCTCCCCGAAGTAATGCTGTGAGGCGGTTCCGGGGAGAAGAGATTATGGATAGTAAGGAAGGGGGTTTTAGTTGGTAGGTCATTGAAGAATGGAATTCAACAATACCTTGGTTCAGGGACCGGGTGTCTATGAAGATTTCCTCATCCTTATAAAAAAAAGTGTACTGCACAGACAAACGGGCGGACGGACAGGAAGGGTGAGAACATAAAGTAGCTATCGCTACTTAATAAAATGTTTCCAAAGTTCAAAATATTGAAATCGTTGTGACGAAAATTAAATTTCCACAAATTTTCACAAACTAAAATGCTACAGATTAAATGGTGAAAATGGTATAAAGGAAATCACCAGTTGCTTTTCAGCGAAGATTTATGTATAAAAATGTGCAGAGCAGAGCCATCTGTATACTTCCACGCCTATAGTGCGTCAACGGCTTATGTCAAAGTATAGTCATATTCGTGACATGATGCATAAGCTGCTAAACTAATGATTCTGATGACGATGTTAGTTGTCAGATGTCATGACGCACTAAAGGCGTGTATTTTGCTTGTAAGCCATTCTCGCGTTCATAATGGGGTCAGTCCCCTCAATGATTAACTCAGACGCGATTTATTATTTGAAAAACTCTTTTTACAAGTCAACGTTATTACATCATAACAAAACAAAAAAAATGTTTTTTTTTTTTTTTGAAAAGGATTTTCTGTAAAGTATTACTAATTTACTTGTTAAAGAATTATGGAATGACTTGCGGTTTTGAGCTAAAATGTAATTACACTTTACACGAGGAACAGAAAAAGCTATTTAGATTAGCAACGTTAAAAATTAGGGAGAAGAAACTTTCGATCATATATTCAAAAACTGTAAATTAATAAAATTTTTAAATTTTAAAACTTTCAATTTCGCTTGCTGCAATGCGTCTTTAATATGCAAACCAAAATCACCCAAAATATGCCATAGTGCCACCAAACAATACTCGAATGTTATTATCGGTGCTCCAATAAAAAAACCGAATCAATGAACGTTCATTTTGCTGAGCGAACCAAAAGGATTACGTGGATATATATTTGTCTCAGTTAGATTTTAGTTGAAACACGTGGAGGGTTGTTGTGTTACACATACAGACACATTCGACCGAAAACTGTATACACAAATGTATGAACTGTTTACTTGAAAGCACAGTCGGCATCAAAAGAGCTGCCCAACGAATGAGTTTTGAGACGAAAATTGTTTCTCATGAAGTTCCATGATTTATCTTCATAAAATGAGTAGCACGGCAAAATAGACTTTCAAATCTTAATTAAATTGCAATTGTTCGGCACCCTGTTGCGTTTCACATCTGCACTGCGGGTAAAATGAGATCGAACAATTTCTTTTTCTATCGTATAGGTAAACACAATGATGATAATATATATGAACATATAATTTTTTTGCATCATAACACTGAAACATTTATTGAAACGAGACGACAATTATGTTTTCAATTAAGGCGACACGAGGAGAGAAAATAACCACAGAGCTCTTTTCATTGCATTCTGTAAGTTTTGGGCTAAGCTTTTCATCAATGAGTGTAGCCTTATTGTAGCGGTAGGTAAAAATTAAGCGGTCGAATGGCAGTGTGTGATGTAGGATGACCTTTGTCACATATTTAGTTTATTAGGAATGTATGTTTCACCATTCATTTAATTTAAATATTGATTCAAGGGAAAGGTTGGAATGTTGGAAGCAAATAACTGAATAAAACAGTAGCGTAGACCTTAGTCAAATGCGAGGCCAGTGAATTGCAATCCGCTTATGCAGCAATAGTGACTGTAATCGACCAATTTTTTCGCTGAAAACGGTGACATAATCGCTATATTACACAGCCGAATAACTGACATTCTGTTGGACCGTAACTCAAATATTATAGTAAAGCCGATTGCATTGCCACCGGGGTCTTTTAAAATGATTTTTACTACTAATCGAAATGACCTTTTGACAATAGAACTTTTATTTCCCACCTATTTATTTGTCATGAACGATGGATACAGCTACAACAACTACTCCTAACATTCGAGTGAAAAAAGTCTCCATGACATTTAAAGCGATGCGAGAAGAAGTAGGCTCGGGATCTAGTAGGACTTATCTACGTCGTTCCGAAACATATCAGATGGTGCATATATGTGAAACGACTTTGAATCGTGTCCCCCCTCCCCATTATTTCTCTTTTACACTGATTGTGGTTATATTCCACTCAAACACAAATGGTTTAGTTTTCATTATTTATGTACTACATAATATCATCATGTAAAAGTCACTTATAGGAAAAAGTTTTGCTCAAGAGGCTTTTGCGTTCCGAGACGAAGAATTGCATTCACCCTAGTGTGGCAAAATAATTTTGCCTCTTAGTGACGTAAAAAGCGGAATACACTATGAAATACATTCTCCTTTAACATAATGTATACAGACTACCTCGTAGGGCTCCACGTTAAAATGCCGAAATGCTTTTCACCAATAAAACTTGTTGACTTCTACCTTCCATACTATATGCGACCAAATGACAAAAATTATTTTGAACGTGTAAAACCTATCAAATGCAATGAATGTGCTATTAGTCTACAGTTTACATCATTGCAAAGCTTTACAAAGCTTCACAGCTTTTCACCAAAAATCAAATGAAAGCTTACACTGCGAAACTGTAGATGGTTGAAGATTTGAGCTTCGAAAGTAAAGTGCAATCCGTTGTGAAATAATTCTTGAAATGCACCAGATGTCAATTTGAAATGGAGGATAAAAATTAGTAGAATTATAAAATACAAGAAATTGATCTCTCGTATTCAGGTGAGTGAAAGTATATGAGAAAAGCCACTTTTTATACGATTTTTATTTTACAGGCCGGGGTATATTATGTGTCTTTCACTTACGAGTGTAAAAATAGTATATTACCTAACAAGTAGCTAAAACAACTGATATAGACACCATTTCTACTCCGTTATGCGCAAACGGACCAAAAATCAGATTCGAACAAAACACGAAGCGAAATAGTAGACAGGTGGAACATAATTGCCGGGGTGGGGGGGGGGGGAGGGGGGCAATAGAGTATTGAAATAATTAACAGATGGGAAATGAAGTAGGGAAAAAATTGACAGGTGGGAATTAAAGTAGGGAAATATTTGACAGATGAGTATAAAGTAGGGAAAGAATTAACAGATGGGAAATAAAGTAGGGAAATAATTGAAAGGTGGGAATTAAAGTAGGGAAATAATTGACAGATGGGAAATGAAGTAGGGAAATAATTGACAGGAGGGAAATAAAGTCGGGAAATAATTGACAGGTGGGAAATAAAGTAGGGAAATCATTAACAGATGGGAAATAAAGTAGGGAAATAATTGACAGATGGGAAATAAAGTAGGGAAATAATTGACAGGTGGAATTAAAGTAAGGAAATAATTAACAGATGGGAAATAAAGTAGGGAAAAAATTGACAGGTGAGAATTAAAGTAGGGAAATAATTAAGAGATGGAAAATAAAGTAGGGAAATAATTGACAGGTGGGAATTGATGTAGGAAAATAATTGACAGATGGGAAATAAAGTAGGGAAATAGTTGAAAGATGAGTAATAAAGTAGGAAATAATAACGGTCAAAATTTATTTCTGGGTCTGAGTTCTGTGAAGAAATCTGACGTTGTTTATCCGTCTGTGCATAAAAGCGTTTGTTTCGGACGGTTGGTTTTTGTCAATTTCGTTAAAATGCCTCAAATCAATCATCAACGAAAATCCGAGAAAAATTCTAAAATTCCTCTCATTTTTGTCCCTGAAAAAAATATTTACATGCTTTAGAAGAGACAGACCTAACGAGATATCCCCTAGGAGAGACTTAATCGTTACCTTTTCTGAGTCACTCGGTGAACAAAAAATAATAACTGCGCCGACGTCGCACGCAGTGACTTCTATTAAGACTCTTCTTCCCCTTTGTGGTGAAAAATAAACGTATCAAACTTACATGAACCGATGTAAAGCATCCGGTTGTGAGTGTGAATAAGTCAAAGATTGATCGCTCTCCGTAGAATCATCTCGTAGAGCAGTTACACCGAGTGGTAAAATCGGTGCAACTGTAGCTAGAGCAGCTACGGCAAACGGTATCGGTGGACCCGCCACTGTTTGTTGATGGTATGCAGGTGGTGTTCCGGTAACGGTTTGTGGTGAAGTCGTTGTACTCGTGTGATCCTAAGCATTCAGACGGTAAATTTCTAAACATCAACATTTCAATGACATACTTTTCTGCTGGAGACAATTTTGTCTTGCTTTGAGCTTTCTGAGGTGGTTTGGCTTGATGATGACAACAAGTGATCGTTATATTTGTCGGATGTGGACGGTGGCAAAATATTTCTTTCAACTGAATCTCTAGGTGATTTCGATGGTGGTGTTGATGCAGATGATGTACGTTCGCTGGATGAACCTTTATAATGTTGACCAAATTGTGTATGAACTTGTGATGTTTTCTCGGCAGCCTCTTTTTGTTTTTTTGATTCGGCTTGATAATGACGCTCTTGTGCGCGAATTTCTCTGTCTAATTGACGCGCTTCTCGAGCATCTCGTTCACGCTTTCGATAAAGGAGAAAATAAGAATATTCTTGGAAGACGTGTGCTGATTTACTTTACCTTGATATTTTGGGCTTCAATCTCAGCGTTTTTTATTTCTCTTTCGTTGCGCTGTCGTTCACGTTGTTTTTCTTCGTCTGTCTGGGCTGAGTTTTTGTCTAAAATTTGTAAATTTACAAATCAACTTAATGAATTTTGTTCATATTTTTTTTGAAATCATGTGAGCATAATAGTAGAAGTGGTACGTGTGCTTATTCCCGTTACTCGTTAGAGTAACGGGTCAGAAAAAAAAGTGTGTCCGTATACGCACCTTGGTGCACCTCACTGCACCTTGGTGCACCTCACAGCATCTTAATGCACCTCACAGCACCTTGGCGCACCTCACAACACCTTGGTGCACCTCACATCACCTTGGTGCACATCAAATCACCTAACTGCACCTTGGTGCACCTCGCTGCAGCTTGGCGCACCTCACTGCACCTTGGCGCACCTCACTGCACCTTGGCGTACCTCACTGCACCTTGGCGCATCTCACTGCACCTTGGCGCACCTCACTGCACCTTGATGCACCTTGGTTCACCTTACTGAACCTTGGTACACCTCACTGCACCTTGGTGTATCTCACTGCACCTTGGTGCATCTCACTGCACCTTGGTGTATCTCACTGCACCTTGGTGCATCTCACTGCACCTTGGTGCATTTCACTGCACCTTGGTGCATCTCACTGCACCTTGGTGCACCTCAATGCAATGTAACAATACCTGGATTCAGCCAATTCCAGAATTCGGAGAAATGACAAAAAGTACCACCTGTACATAAAATATACATTTTGTACGCAAAAACGTCACCTTCTGCACACAGCCAAAAATGATTTTGTAGACAGAATAATTGATTTTGTACACAAAAATAACATTTTGACACAAAATATTTTTTGGACCCGTACGAAGTACAAGAGGTTCTATACGTTTACTACAAACAATTTTATTGTAACATGGGGTAGATCGAGGTGGGAGTGGGGTGGATGCATCTATTATCGTCTAGAGATGACGAATCAGCAATAAAAAAAATGTCCGTCTGTCCGTCCGTCCGTCCGTCTCCACTTTTTTTTCCAAACGGCTCAACCGACTAGCCTAATCCTGTTTTTCCCTGAAAGGTACATGCCTCCCATGATTCAAGTTCGAAGATGAGCAAAATCGATCAAGTGGTTCCGGAGATATGGTCGAGGAAGTGACCAGAAACATGGTTTTTCGAGGGTCGGTGAAACTTTTTCGCAAATATCTCAGCCAGTATAGCACGGAAATTGCTCATTTTGGTGTCAAATGAAAGCATTTGATGTCACGAAACTGGGAAAAAATTTTATGGGAATCGGGTCAGGGGTATGGGCACTGGGATCAATGGAATGGACGAAATTGAGATTCTTGGCCATATACGAAAACAGTTTTTCGTCTATATTTCCTTAACTATGCTATATGGAGATTTACTGTCAAAGGCAAAGTTGTAGGGAATTAAATTTAAGCGAACACGTGTTTCAGGGTTTTGGGGAAATATGGTCCAATCCTGGTATATGGCCGCTTCCATAATTGGGCAGGATGATCCAGATCTCCAAAACTATGATAGTTAGAAAGTTGGTTCCAAAGGCGAAGTTATAGAGAATTAAATTTAAGCGAACACGTGTTTCAGGGTTATGAGGAAATATGGTCCAATATGGTTCCATAATTGGGCAGGATGACCCAGATCTCCAGAACTATGAGAGTTAGAAAGTTGGTAGAGAATTAAATTTAAGCGAACACGTTTGTCTGGGTTTTAGGGAAAAACGACTTAGTCCTTGGATATAAGCTTTTCCAGATTTGAATGGTCTGAGACGTACTTCGGTAGGGCCTTTGACATTACCTTGGGTAATTTCTATGGATCTTTGAAATTCTTACAGTTATAATAGAACAGAAAACGTTGGATTGTTTGCTTATTTGTATATTTAGGTACGTTCGAGTCACTTTGCCACATCTATTCTGTTTGTCACATCTATTCTGATACGTACGGGACTTTGGTTATGTTTTTAATTTAAAAATGATTTTGTACATAAAAAATTTTAATTTTGTACACAAATTTTGTATTAGTATTATTGCAAGTTTATTGTTATTCCTTTTTTTAAAATTTGTTTTACATTCAAACGTGTTTTATTTATTAAAAAGGGTAATGAAATCGTATTGTCGTGCTCTGTCTCCTCACCACCGCGCCTGCGGCGGGCTAGATCACGCCTGCTGCTGGCTAGATTACGCCCTGCAGGCAGTGTTACGTAGATGTTGCTCTGGCCCAAACCCCGCTAGGGGCTCGGCCCCTTGGACCTTGCAATGGGTGATATTCCCTAGACTTGGGCGCCGGTATTTCGTCGGCTGAGACTTTCTAGCCTTCCACAAGCTACGGATGACATTCTTCTAGTTCACATTGTTCTACAAAATTGTTGCCAGATATCGTGAGCCGATGTCTATCTACTTTAAACTGCTAAGTTGTGAATGGTATAAGAGTTATATGCATTGCGCCGATATTTTCATAGCAATCGGTTGAGAGTGGCTAAATTTCGGCGTAACGAATATAACTTTTATACTATTCACATCTTAGCAGTGCAAAGTAGATACAAATCTGCTCACAATATATTGTTTCAGAATAAACAAAAATGAGTAACGGATGTGCCACGTTAGTGGCCTTGCTTGTGAATACTTCGAGAGTCAATATTTTGAACGCTTGGCAACAGAATAGACTTATGAATTGGGTTGATAAGTCACATTCGTCAAAAAATTTTCTCCGTAAGGAATTAGACCGCAGAGGTGGTGACCATTGAGTGATGGGATTACCGGACTCAGTTGATTCACTGGTAGCAACACCTAGGTATCTTGAACTGGCCCTGAGTGAAGCAGTCTGTAAGGTTCAGGTGTGTGAGCCCTACTCGAATGACTTAATTTCAGTACCTCGGTGCGCCACCGTCGTGCAATCAAACCTATTAGATACAAGAAGATGGTTGTGGCGATAGAAGGTTCACTTCAACCTACAAACGGTAACATTAGCTGGGCTCCGACTCCAACCCAGAGTGTTGGCCGGAGTTAATTGGGTAGGCACTTTGATGGCACTCGTTAAATGAACGTATCGTAATTCCCTGGGATGTCGTGCAATAAAGATACTACACGTAAATCGGCAAGTGTCCTGTCCCTAAGGAATACGTGATATATTATTTGAATGTTTTGGACATTAAATCATTTCTTCGAAGTTTCTATTGTCAAAGAACTCGAAACTTGTGTGTGCTATTCAATTCAACAATTCTTGTCACGATGAACACAACTCAATGCATTATAAAAGGTCGTCTTCTTTGACTATGGAGAGAGGCTGTCATTACAAGAAGCTAATTAATAGCTTGAGGAGGAATAGTCAAGTCAATATTCTATCTATGATAATAAATCATCTTAAGCCAGTGCGTCTTTATTATAGCTTTGCAAAATTTTCATATACGCCAACTGCCATGCCGTAAACATAAAACTTTTATCGTTTTTATATTATATCCGATTTCATTATACAAATAATTTCCACAACGTTTATTCCACACAGAAGATTTTTGTTTTCGAAAAGTATTTCATGTGTAAATATTGGCAAGCGATGATATACGGGGAATAATGCTATCGCTGTCAATAAATATTAGATTAGATTCCGGCATTTCTAAGACGATGAACTGCTGCCGTATAATAAAGTCAGAAGGTGTTTGTTTGTGCGATGGAATTCTTTTTATTTTCTTTCAAACAAATCCACCATAATCGTATCAAAATACACCGAAAGGCTATTATGGGTGTATTTGCCAGTCTTTTTTATTTATTTGGTGCAAATTTTTTTCAGATTGAATGACTGCCTTGCCTAATCTTGTGGATGTATAACACGCGACGAATATTCTATTAACGAATTTTCATTTTTATTACTATAAAAATGTTTGCCACAACGGGTGCTTACTATAAAAACTCCTCTGTTTACACCGTTTTTTCGTATCGTCTTAGTTTTTATGTCCTTTTCTCTTATTCATTCAGCAACATTGATTTTCATGCTTCGGGAACAAAAAAGGGGGAATTTGTTAAGTTTTCTCTTGAATTTGTAACCTCGTTTTGGACGACTTGTAGACCGAGCTACATGGGAGCCACAAAGCTACATGAGAGCCACCGAGCTACATGAGAGCCACCAAGCTCTAGTCGCCAGTCGAACTGCCTCCTAAACGTAGGCTTAAGCAGACGGCTATCAAGTCTTAAAAAATCAAAGGCGTAGAGGTAAAAAGAACTCAATGAACTTTTGACTTTACCCTTTACGGTGTGAGGTCTTATTGCCGTAATCCCTGAATAATGAACGATAATCTACCCTCCTCGACGCGATGTGATAGAATTTTCAATCTCACTTGGAAAACTTCGAAAATGACTGTGAAAATTGGAAAATTTGAATACAACTTCGGTCGATTAACTTTCGCTTGAGTCCTTATTATTGTGATTTTATGTTCAGTCGTTCTCTTTCAGTAATTCGTGGAGGATATCTCTGCATTGCAACTTCAAAGGGGCGGGGAGAGGAAAGGACGCGTTTTTTCGGGCTCCCTTTCCAAAAACTTCAATATTCGTATGTATCAAAACTACCACTTATCAGATTGCTTATAGGAGATGAACACGTTTTGGTTCTCCACCTCTAGACCAATGCAAAAAAAACTCGAATTTGGGAATTTTGTGGTGGTTGGTTGTCGGTGGGTTTTGTATTCACCACAAGACTTATGGCTGCTCAAATCTTACATTAAAAATTGTATGACTATGGCACTTAAAATACCGAAGTAACTAGCAAAAAACCCAATTGATTCTTTTACACGGTGGGGGAAAATAGCGCTTAACTTTCGCACTATTGAAGAAAAAAACACATTCTTCGGAAGATTTGTCTAGAAATAAATGAAGAACAATGTGTAGAAGAAAGTTTTTGCGAAAATATTTTTGTTAAAAATTTAACTTTTCAACAAATTCGAAAGAAAACTCGGAAAATTCCGTATGAAAATGGAAAATTCCGAAGAAACATTTTCGCACAAAAAAACTTTTCTCTATCTCTTGAGCTCGATATGAAGCTCCTACCTTCAACAGAGGCTGAGCATTAATTCATTGAACCTACTTCTACATTCCCAACTTTAAAAGGGGCGTGGCCTAGTAAGAACGGACTATTTAAGGTCTATTAATCGTTTTGGAATCAGGACATTATCATTAATAACTGGTCCAAAAAGATCTTTTCTACTAAAAAGTTCTTGTTTTAAAGGGCCTCTGCTAATATGAACTTTTTTAGATCTTTGACGTGACCTCACTCCAAGTGACCTATGTCCTAAACGCGTTGTCCGATTTGTGTCATTAAAAAAAGGAAAATGTAATCGGAAATTCTCTATAACTTCTCCGAAGAGCATTTTAGCGAATTTTTAATATTTCGATCGGTATGAAGGGTTTTTGTAACTTTAAAAAAAAATTTGACTTTGACCGTAATTTCCGACATCTTGGATTGCGATATCAACACACAAAACATCACTAAAAAAACTTTGAACATTATTATCTCAAACTTTGCTTTTGGAACCAATTTGATATCTCATTCCGTTGGGTTATAGAAAAAAATGACATAATGGCCGCTCACAGGCGAATAGTTGAGCCGCCGTCGATGACCCCGATGATTTTAGAATCAGGAATGGATACAAAACAACATATTCTCATACCAACGTTTCTACGAAAATTTGCATGATTTTTTGCTTTATTGGATACGCTATTAATAAATCTCGTTAGCTTTCAGCTTCTATTGTATTCCAGCGAAATATTCTAATGGAATTCAAAAGAAGCTGCACGCTGAGCTATAAAACAAAAATGCGATACTGTGTTTTGGTTTAATACTTAATTGTAGGGGACCTACAGTTTGAACTGTTTGCGGCTAACTCACCCCACTATGACTTATTCTATTTTCTCCTTCCAATAGTAAATGTACAACAGACACTGTTGTATTATTAGTGATATGTTTTTGTTGTGTTGGTGTCGTATATTTGGGGTTTTCATGATGTACGAACTGCATGTGTGATTCTACCACATCACAACGATAATACATCACCAGTACAACACCAGTACCTGACTAATACATCACCAGTACATGTATACACGATAAAGATTTTAATTAGATGTATTTTTGATGTACGAGTGTTGTATAGGATGCATTAGTGATCTGCTGCTGCTGTTTCGATGTTGTATACTTGGTGTATCAGTTACGTGTAAATGATGTGTGGATCGCATGAGAAATAGTTTCAAAGAATCACTACGAATATCTTATGGGTGAAGGTAGGGTTGTAAGTGAAGTGTGAAACTTAAAAGGATAGCCGCTAAACAAATTAAACAAAATGAAGCAAAATAAACGTGAAAATGTACTTTATTTTCAGATGCCAAAAAATAAATACGTTCATCGAATAGTTGTATGAGAGACTTCTGCGAGAGAGAACTATGTAAAAATCATGGATCGATAACATTATGTCATAGAGAAATCCCTCCCATCCAGCAGAACTAATCAATTATGTATCAAAGAGCAATTGATCGTTAGAAATCAAAGGAGCTATGGGAAACTGGTATCCCGCGGTGGATAAAAATGAGCTAATAAAAAAAAGGGTGCAATCGTACGGATTGAGGAAATCTATGAAAAATTCACATTCAGATATCTCTTCATGTCACACCTTATTAAGTAGCGATAATTACTTTATGTTTTCTCCCTTCCTGTACGTCCGTCCGTCTGTGGACCCTTCATCGGTGGATCACCGATGATTCACCGGGAAATCACCGATGATTTACCGGGAAATCACCGATGATTTACCGGGAAATCACCGTTGATTCACCGGGAAATCACCAATGATTCACCGGGAAATCACCGATGATACCGCTCTGAATCATTGGTGATTCCGCTGTGAATCATCGGTGATTCCGCTGTGAATCATCGGTGATTCCGCTGTGAATCATCTGCGATTCCGCTGTGAATCATCTGTGATTCCGCTGTGAATCATCTGTGATTCCGTTGTGAATTATCGGTGATTCCGCTGTGAATCATCAGTGATTTCGCTGTGAATTATCGGTGATTCATCTGTGATTCCGCTGTGAATCATACATGATTCCACTGTGAATCATCGGTTCCGCTTTGAATCATCTGTGATTCCACAGTGAATCATTCGTGATTCCGCGGTGAATCATCGGTGATTCCGCTGTGAATCATCGGTGATTCCGCTGTGAATAATCTGTGATTCCGAGGTGAATCATCAATGATTCCGCTGCGAATCATGTATGATTCCACTGTGAATCATTTGTGATTCCGCGGTGAATCATCGATGATTCCGCTGTGAATCATCGGTGACTCCGCTGTGAATCATCGGTGAAGCATAGGCGAATCATCGGTGATTCCTCGATGATTCACCAATGAATCACCGACGATGCAAGTCCAAAATTAACTTCCGTGACTACACCCTATCGCTACTTTCCCATACCTATAACAATATATAATGTAGCCATATTATCCATTGCTGGATGAGGCCTCCCAATTAGGGGTATTTAGCCATGAAACACCACGCGGGCCAGTGCGGGTTGGTGAGTGTGGACCACATGCTTAACGTGAATTCCGAACCACGCCTATAGGCTAGCAACACCATAGGATTTCTTTCAGTGGTAATTATTTATATCTCCGCCTAAAGTTATACTTTTAGACTCAGATATTTTGTACACAGAATTTATCGTGAATGGGTTGCGTCATTCATGTCATTCTTCTGTGTACGGTTCGTTGAGGGCACTAAATTCCTCAACTACCCGTGTTGGGAAGCTTGGGTACACTTAGGAACGTTGCTTTCATGCTAGACATTGAAGAAAAATCCTATACAGAATTTGCCTTCACGGGGATTGAACCCGGGTTTTCTTGGTGGAAGGCCAGTACGCTACCACTGAGCCAACCCGTTCCTTACAATGGCTTATAGCAATTATGAGACGTCAGCTAATATTTTGACCTGGCCAATGATAGTACAGTACTAAAATATAATTCATAAAAAAAATTCACGTGATGCACGTATTTAAAGCTCTCTAAGTGTAATTGGCAATAATGAAATTTGTTAATGTTTTTTACGAGGTACCCGGTAATATTAGTGCCATCGACATCATCGAGCAACTGTTGTTACATTTCGTTTATATCATTTCATGATTGGACCCGTACGAAGTACAAGAGGTCCTATACGTTTACTACAAACAATTTTATTGTAACATGGGGTAGATCGAGGTGGGAGTGGGGGGGATGCATCTATTATCGTCTAAATATGACGAATCAGCAATAAAAAAAAATGTCCGTCCGTCTGTCCGTCCGTCTCCACTTTTTTTCCAAACGGCTCAACCGATCAGCGTAAACTTTTTTTTCCCTGAAAGGTACATGCCTCCCATGATACAAGTTCGAAGATGAGCAAAATCGATGAAGTGGTTCTCGAGATATGGTCGATGAAGTGACCAAAAACATGGTTTTTCGAAGGTCGGTGAAGCTTTTTCGCAAATAACTCAGCAAGTATAGCACGGACATTCCTCATTTTGGTGTCAAATGAAAGCATTTGATGTCACAAAACTGGGAAAAAATTTTTGTGGGAATCGGTACAGGGGTCTGGGCACTGGGACCAATGGAATTGACGAAATTGAGATTCTTGGCCATGTACGAAAACAGTTTTTCGTTCGTCTATATTTCCTTAACTATGCAATATGGAGATTTACTGTCAAAGGCAAAGTTGTAGAGAATTAAATTTAAGCGAACACGTGTTTCAGGGTTTTGGGGAAATATGGCCCAATCCTGGTATATGGCCACTTCCATACTTGGGCAGAATGACCCAGATCTCCAGAACTATGAGAGTTAGAAAGTTGGTTCCAAGGCGAAGTTATAGAGAATTAAAGTTAAGCGAACACGTTTTCAGGGTTATGATGAATATGGTCCAATCGATAGATGGCCAATCCATAATTGGGCAGAATGACCCAGATCTCCAGATCTATAAGAGTTAGAAAGTTGGTTCAAAAGGCGAAGTTATAGAGAATTAAATTTAAGCGCACACGTGTTTCAGGGTTTTCGGGAGATATGGTCCAATCCTGGTATATGGCCACTTCCATAATTGGGCAAGATGACCCAGATCTCCAGAACTGTGAGAGTTAGAAAGTTGGTTCCAAAGGCAAAGTTGTAGAGAATGACATTTAAGCGCACACGTGTTTCAGGGTTTTGGGGAAATATGGCGCAATCCTGGTATATGGCCACTTCCATAATTGGGCAGAATGACCCAGATCTCCAGAACTACGAGAGTTAGAAAGTTGGTTCCAAAGGCGAAGTTATAGAGAATTATATTTAAGCGAACACGTGTTTCAGGGTTATGAGGAAATATGGTCCAATACTGATATATGGCCACTTCCATAATTGGGCAGGATGACCCAGATCTCCAGAACTATGAGAGTTAGAAAGTTGGTTCCAAAGGCGAAGTTATAGAGAATTAAATTTAAGCGAACACGTTTTTCTGGGCTTTAGGGAAAAACGACTTAGTCCTTGGATATAAGCTTTTCTAGATTTGAATGGTCTGAGACGTACTTCGGTAGAGCCTTTGACATTACCTTGGGTAATTTCTATGGATCTTTGAAATTCTTACAGTTATAATAGAACAGAAAACGTTGGATTATTTGCTTATTTGTATATTTAGGTACGTTCGAGTCACTTTGCCACATCTATTCTGATACGTACGGGTCTTTGGTTATGTTTTTATTATCATCTTTCTGCTTTTCCTTCAACATGTAAAATGGAAGACGAAGGAAATTTGAATTCGTTTCTGTTTTATTGAAGATATGTCTCATGAGAAACGAAATGTTAGAGCACTACAAACAAGACATGGCAAGTTTATCGAGCGAATAAAATTTTATTGTGGTCGAAAACGAAAGATAGCTTTGAGCACATTTTTCAAATTGAAGCAATTAAGTGCATTGAAGGGAATATAGAAATTGGATGTGATACTTGTAATAAGATACGCTCGAAGGACTACATTTTTATACTCAAACAGTCATTCAGTTATTATTTAGTTCGAAAATACGTTGGTCGTTACAATAATGCTACGGAAGCTCGGCCGGACGACAAATATCCGAGGAAACAGCAATTACTATAGTTACGTTGTTAGCTTTTAAAAACATAACTTAGCTCTTAGCTTTTGTTGGAAAATTGCTGTCCTTTATTATTGGTTTTATTTTTTGGTTTCAACTTACTTGACGAACTGCCGCCAGCGCCTGGTGGCGGATAAGAGAACCAAAACTGATGGGCCAGTTTGAAATGCCCCAAAAGGGCTCCTGAAAAACAAAAATAATTTGTTGAAATTAATTATAAATGGTAAAAGTTGTTAACCTAACTGGGGATAAAAGCGTATACTGAGACCGTTATATTCGTACAAACAAATTTAATTTCGCAAGGCTTTACTTCTCATACCGACCCATACGCCACATGATGGTTCTGTACATACCAAAGGATTGACTTTCATGCGGGTAGAAACGACCGATTTTAATGTTTAATATTTTGTAATTTGATTTAATGTGCTCCACCTATGAGTAGTACACGTTGCTAATGGAGATTCATATTTGCATGGAAACATACGCAACATCTCTCAGCCTTGTATATCCATCGCTTTTGAAGTCATTTAATGCTTTAGGGAATAGCTAAGTAAATAATAATGCTTTTGTTTCGGTACATTTATTCATGTTTAACCTCTCCAACACACGTGAACCCTATAATGGACCATTATACGGATATTCGTCGGAGAACAATAATGTTATGTTGAATTTTTTTTACCTTCCGTTAACATCATTCTTGGCTGACTTTTTTTTTATGCGTTACAATAAAATTATAGAGGAAATTGGACGTTCATATGTTTGAAAGAGTTCAACCTTAACAACTGACAAGTGTAGCAATTACTCTACATAAATAAGAAATGTCGGGGCGACATGTCACACTTTGGGAAACTGACATTTTGTTGAAATGATCTGATACGTTAGGTAATTCATATCGATTCGTCCAAGTATGCTTCAACGGTGAATCATCTATGAATCATTTATAAATCGACTGTAGATCATTGTTGAACTTCATCAATTGGGTTGTGAAGACTGTTGTTGTCGATTATTTAACAGTTCAACATGCGGCCTTTTTTGTGCCTGCGGCAATTAATTGTACCTGGAATAAGCATGTCTTTATAATTTGACGACGCTGTTTCGAGTGTTCGAACAGTTATAATCCTACCGTAGGGGGTCGCCGTTCATAAAGGATGTCAGGCTGGGTGGGAGGTGCGTTAAGGAACATGCGTGAAAGGGACCTACGTGACGACATGCGAGCTACAATATCGGCATAAGCATCGTTGGCCGCATTCGAAATGAGCGAAGGTGTCACTTAATCATACTATCAAAAACTGATAGTCTCAAGTCTCATAGCTGAGCCGGGTGGGTGGAGCACAACTAGACCAGTTTCGATATGTTGGCGGCGGCCTACATCGACTTAGGATTTTTAGCGACGGCTCGCTTCGTCGTGAGTCAATTTTTTTATCGGCGGCGGCGGCTCTTTTCGGCGTACAAATCGCGCATTGAATTAAAAAAAAATTTTTTATTTTTTTTTCCAGATATTAAAGCTAATTGGAGACAACAAATTTTAAGACAAACTATTTAATTCGTTGTACTCAAAAGACGAAAATGATTTTCGTAAGAAAAATAGACCTATTGTGGCCTCTTCGTCTGTCTGTCCACAATACCAAAATTCACACACCACTACCACAACACGCACAAGTTCATGAGGTTTGCAATCACATAGTGCATAATCGTAGTAATGATGGCAAATATTTGTAATTTGGTGACTGGAAATGTTTTATTATTAAAACGAATAAGTTTCTGAGCGAGAGCCAACGATCGACGGACTAATTTGTTAGTTCATAAGCAGAATATCAACTAGCTGTTAGCTGGCAGTTGTTAGCTTGTCTTTGATGGCAACCAGTTGGTAAATCACAACAAAAACCCTTTTTAAAAAGGAAATGTGACGCAAGTCCTCGTTCCTTCTTCCAAAACAACTGATATCAATTTGTATGACGCGTAGAAAGCCCACCCGAAGGTCCCTGCAACATTTCAAGAAAAGTTATCGAGCCGTTTTCGAGCACGAGCCAAAAAAGTCTGTTCGAATTCTCCCCTCTTAACAAATAGTCTAAAGTCAACTGGCTCTTTATACCAGTTGACTTATCTCAATGCAACCTATTGGGAAAATTAGGAACTATGTTATATTATTTGAGCGCAATTATCTTGTTTGTAATGTTGTTGTCCTCACATCGCCTTCGGGTGAGGACGTTGTAATAAAGGTAAAATCACAAAACCAACATTGGATTTTTTTCACGGTCCTTCGAGCCGGATTTTATTCAAAGTCGATTTTCATACAAATGGCGGAGTCCAGTGAAAATTTCTTCCTGAAAGACACTGACTGAGCTTACGTCGTCGGTCTTAGAAATATCCGTGTAACTCATCAAGTTGCCTCCAGACAGGTTCGGTTTGCAGTTATCGAGTTAGTCGATCGATTGGTTTTTACAAACTCTAATCAAAACTCTGTGTCTGTACAAGCGCTGTTCGAATTTTTCGCTCTTAAACCACTCTGTTTGTCGCTCTACATCTACAAACAAGATTCGCCTTTTCAAAACGAAGAAAAACTTACATATCCTGTTCTTATGTTTAATTTGATCTAACGTAGACTAGTAATCATAACGTTGATTACATACCAAAGCTCTTGTCCATATACCTATTTTCTTATCGCAACATAATTCGGCGAAAAGGGAAAGCGGAACGTGACTGATTTGTATAATGTTATACATGTCACATGTTCTGTTTATTGTGGTTTTAAGATGTTTTGAGTGACGAATGATTGTTATGCTGATGTAGAGCTTTTAACAAACATTATTACGTGTTAAAAGTTACTTCAGTTGTATTATGCGAAGACTTTGCCGACATTGCCGACATTGCCTGTTTGGAAGTTACCAGGCTTTATTGGCTCATTCTTTTTATTCCCTGTGTTAACGGTGTCGAATATTAGCATTAATACCGTTCATCTTTCAAACGAACATACTAAGGCTAATTTAATAAATTGTTCTTTGAAATTGCTTCGCCCCTAAAAAAAGTAAAAAATGGTTTTTCTTTTGAAGGATTTTTTACGAAGAAAGGTATGAGGAAAAGCTGTACTTATCTATATCCGTAAAAGCGATTACGACAGCGTAAGCTAAAAAATCGACAAGAGGATATTCAAATACTAAATTAATTTTGGTGGGTATATCAGACGGCAATATAAATTTGCATGAATTATTCAAAGTCAAAATGGGTCAATCTATTTTATGTGTATCCGTTTGCTATTCATAGATTGTATTATTAACGTTTATTGAAGATTCTGAGAGGTGCATTGTATTCAAGGCCGTAGCTAGAAAATATTATACATTAGCGATGTTTCCGTTCCTAAAAACACAAATTTTGAAATAAATAGTGGGTGGGCACTTGAAAGGTATGAGGTGAAAACAAAGACAAACTCTGAACTGCTACAAACTGTTGACTTCGTTCTTGATTTTTTGGAACAGTTTACCTGCAGGCTTTATTGAATCGTGTAGAACTTGGGAAAATGGGCAATTTCCAAATTTCTTGCATATTTCTGACTCTGAGGTTGTTAAAAATTACGTAACGCAAGAGTGGGGAGAGGGGTCTAAAAATTACGATTGCGTTACGACATTTTTTAACGACAGTTTATTTAGAACATTTTTAATTGATATAAGCTAACTTATTGCGTCAGAGTCACTTACACATCAATACATCAACGATACATTATAGAAGTAATAGTGAGACTTTCATTGTGTAAGTATGTCAAATGACTGAAAACGACACATAGTTGGGATCAATATATCGGGTTGAAAAAATCAAACGATTTGGTTTGGCGGCGGTGGTGGTGGCTCAAAAAATGGGGCCGTTCATAAATTACGTAACGCAAAATTTGGCTTTTTTCGACTTCCCCTACCCCCTGTCACCCTGGTGTCACGCAAGCTCTACCCCCTCCCCCCCATTTTTGAGGCGTAAGGTGAAAATTGTTTGAAAAATGTGTAAAAACTCAAAAACTACACAAAATGCTAACACGAACGCTAAAAATGAAAATAAAGTGTCGTTAACGCAATTCGCTCACGGAAATGAACATGAATTAAATTGAAAACTTCAACTATTCTGAGTGCCAAATCTGACACTTCACGACTTCACACCGCGACTGAACCGAGATAAAGTTTTATGAAAGTGCTTCCCAAAAAGCAAACGTATTTCGAAAAGAAAGACTCAAATAGATTTCTATTTCAAGACAAGTTTCATTTGATTCTAGCCAGATCCTTCCCCATGTGTCTTGTATACGAGATTTTCAATTTTTTTTCACCCGAAGAGCTGTTTTTTTTAATTTTTCGATTTTTTCAGGTTTTCCCCACTCGAAAGTTTTTACTGTTTGAGAAACTTGGAAAACAAATTTTTTTGGAATTTTTCAAACATTACGAAATCGCAGAATGTGCTTTTTTGGCCTTCTAAACGTTTTCAGGCCCCAACTATCACAAAATCAATCAGTCGGCTTAAGATGTTTTTCCTGGACAGCCACTATCAATACCTTTCCAACGTCACCCCACTCGAGAAATTTGGCAAAAAATTGCAGTTGCGGCAGCCATTTGAGTGAGGCCTCAATGACTGCCGCAACTTCAATTTTTCCCAAATTTCTCGGGTGGGGTGACATTGGAAAGGTATTGACAGTGCCTGTCCAGGAAAAATATCCTTAAGCCGACCTGATGGATTTTGTGAAGGTCAGGTCTGTTTCGAAAAATTTTAGAAATTTTTTTCCAAGTTTCTCAAATAGTAAAGACTTTGCAGCCCGAAAAAAATCGAAATTTTTTAAAAAAAATTGAAATTTTTTAAAAAAAAAATTGAAATTTTTTTAAAAAAAATCAGCCTTACGGGTAAAAAATATTAGAAAATCTCGTATAGATACAAGCGGAAGGATCTGAATGGAATCAACTGAAACGTGTTTTGAACTCTGTTTGAGTCCCTATTTTCAAAATACGCCAGTTTTTGCGGGAGCACTGTAAATAAAACTTTATCAGGTTCAGTCGGGGTGTGGCTTCTCAACAAAGCGAGGAGATTTCAAATTATTTTACCATTGGTAATGGAAGTAGGTTAAACACTTTTTGATAAAACATCTTTCTATTCACTCTTTCACATTTGGACAAGTTTTTCTGGCGTAACGGGCTCTTGTCCTTTGGGTCCATATGGAAAATGAAACACTTAGAAGAGCTCGGTAAATCTGACAATTGTCAAACTGTTTTCAACTAATTGTAAACATTTTCAAAAACTTCGCGTGACACTAGACTTTGACACCCCCTCCCCCTGTCACACTCTGTTGTAGACTAAGTTGAGAGGATCATTTCCGCCATGGAAGTAGTAGCCGCCGCGCTTCGATTTGTTGGCGGCGGCGGCTCCAAAAAAAAATCTCTGTATAATTCGTCAAAAACAATTTTCCTACTTCCAGAAAAAACTGATATCACAACAAAAACCCTTTTAAAAGTGAAATGTGACGCAAGTTCTTGTTCCTTCTTCCAAAACAACTTATATCAGTTGGGGTGACGCTTCGAAACGCAAAAAAATCTTTCGAAATATTTTCACATTCGATATAAAAAACGCGTCACAAATGCCGGACCCTCCCAACGTAATCATTTTTCTGCGCTTTCAGATTTCACAAGCAAAAATTTGGCTACCCGTACTCCAGACACCACGCGAAGCTATACTTTTTGGGTGTAAAATTTGAAAGAACAGAAAAACTATAACATTGGGGGGTCCGGCATTTGTGACGCAATTTTGTAATCGAATGTGAAAATATTTCGAAAGTTTTTTTTGCTTTTCGAAGCGTTAACCGTCGCCCTAATTGATATCAGTTGTTTTGCAAGAAGAAACAAGGACTTGTGTCACATATCCCTTTCAAAAGTGTTTTTGTTGTGATATAACATTAGTTGTTAACTAAAACTATGCGAGTCTATTTATAAGCGCCCAGGTCCTTGGATTTTTCCTTGTTTTTTCTCACTTTTACATCAATTTTCCATCTTCAGAGCATCTTTTAGACTCGTACGAAGAGCGAAGTTCTTCGAAAATGGGTCTTATTTGTTTACCATGACGTTTGTAGCCAGTCAAACTTCGACCCGGGAGTTGCTTACTTTTTCGTTTTGGGATCTAAATAAGAGAAAAATGCAAAAAAAAATTGTTCCGCCCGTTCATCTGTCACCCCGATAACTCGAGTAAAACTCAACCGATTTTCAAAAACTTTTTTCCCTGCAAGTGGGTTTTGGTCTTTTGTACATAACTCGCGTAAATATTTGCCGATTTTTATAATTTTTGTTTTTCATAATTAGTGTTACTTAAGCTTTTTTGATTTTGAGCCTCTGGATTCAGCGGTCGAAAACTTTCGAAGTTGCGGTCGAAAAAGTTGTCAAAAACGTGGTTTTTTGAAGGTTCATGTAACTTTTCACTTTTATCTCAGCGAAATTTGAACGGAAATCTCACTTGAAGGCTTTGAATGAAAGATGTGAACATCAGAAAATCACGATGAGTAAATTAGTGCACATCTGTTGAGTGGTTCGGGCTGTCGAGTCCCTAGTGTGGACCCATCTAACGCTACGCGACCCTATACGATATTTGGTGGCCTTTCGTGAATATTTCTTTAATGATAAGGTTTTTTGTGCAGTGTTGTAGAGAAAAACGAGGCGAACTTTTTTGTTCAGAGAACTCTTCTAAGTGCTGTAGGTAGGTTCTAAGATCGGCTCTAGTACAACTTTTTTTGTTTTGTTTTTTGTTTTTTGTAAATATACATTTTGGGCTTTTTTTAGAGATTTGGAGAGATCCTTTGCGCCGTTACGTCGGACGGGTTTTTCAATATTGCCCTATCGGCAATTTCTAATCCAATTTAATGTCGACATACATTTCATACACTTCAGAGTTGAGGTTATCACAACAAAAACCCTTTTGAAAAGGGAAACGTGACGCAAGTCCTCGTCCCTTCTTCCAAAACAACTGATATCAACGCACAAAATTCTTTTGAAATATTTTCAATTTCCAATTAAAAAAATGCGTCACAAATGCCGGACCTGCCAATGTAATAATTTTTCAATGCTTTCAGCTTTCATACACAAAAATTTGATTTCCTGTACGAAAATACGCCATACATCCCATAAAGTCAAATTTTTGCATTGTGAAACTATAACACTGGGGGGTCCGGCATTTAAAAGCCACTCACAATTCTTCATTCTACTTCAAATTGTTTAACAAAAATCGAAAAACTAAAAGTGCTGATTTCGTCGTTTACGACTAGGGACGAGGACTTGCGTCACGTTTCCCTTTTAAAAAGGGTTTTCGTTGTGATTATAATGTTTTGCATTATTTTGAGTCGGCGCCAAGCCGAAGCGCAACGGCTACTACTTCCATGGGCTAAAATCATCCCCTCAACTTACTCCACGACATATCAAAAGTTTTTTTTGAGCCGCCACCGGCGTCAAGCCGAAGCGCGGCGGCTACTACTTCCATGGGCGAAAATGATCCCCTCAACTTCCTCTACAACATATCAAAAGTTTTTTTTTGAGTCCCCGCCTATTTTCCGCCATTTTGGCGGTCACCCTGATACACTACACACCCAACCCAACAACTTCCCCTTTGACACCAAACCTCTATCTCGAACACACAACCATTGCCTCATACAAAATGTCCTATCATATACACTACACACACAAACACGTTGAATGCCCACCCGAAGGTCCCTGCAAAATTTCAAGAAAAGTTATCGAGCCAT
Organism: Pseudolycoriella hygida; assembly: GCA_029228625.1. Lineage (NCBI taxonomy): Eukaryota > Metazoa > Arthropoda > Insecta > Diptera > Sciaridae > Pseudolycoriella > Pseudolycoriella hygida. Next base: position 30,835,335 of record CM055405.1, on the reverse strand, counting down.
TTTCGAGCATGAGCCAAAAAAGTGGTTTTTCACGGTTTTTCATTCAAATGACCTTGGAACTAACTAACTAACTAACCAACTAACTAACTAACTAACGTAGGATGTTTGCATTAACTTTGGCTTCTATGAAACAGCACTTTTTGTATAGGAAATGATCATATTCTAGAGGTCGTATCTTCGGATCCACCGAACCGATTTTAATGAGTGAGAAGACACTTCGCCTTAGAATTTTCCGTAGAATTCAGGAAAAATATTTTCCGGGGGGTACGTCGCAAGGGGGGGGGGGGAGTCAAAACTTAGCTGTATATATGGTTCCGAAGTCTACGAAAAAAAATTTTCCGAATTTGTTCGTATGGGGACTTGCGTCACGGGCGCATCGCTACCGCGCGCCCATGATATTTAATTAGATACGTTTGAGTCTTTTTGCAGCATCTATTATCATACTTACGGGCCTCTTGCACATGTTTAAACAATAATTTTTCCATTTGGAACATTCAGCTGGATATTCATCAAGCAGCAATGTGAAGCATTGCATTTTGAAAGCTAATGGTTTTGAGTGGAAAATAGAATGTAGTGAAGTAATAAAACGTTTCTTGAATACATTTTCCGCAGATTCAGTTGGTAACAAATCATTTATAGTTGCAAACTCTATACTACACTTATATCGCACTCGAAACATGAATAAAATTAGTTAAATGAGGTAATGAGATGTAGTGTATATATAGCTAACGTATCCATCACTAATTTGAAAACTTTTGGCCATCAATTGAACTAAAAGTTAGTATAGTTCATTACCAATGGTCCTTGCCTATAAAATTAAGCAGCAACATATTGAAAAGTTTGCGGACGTAGCAATAAAGTGGTGTAGCACATAAATAAGCAACTTTTCCGAATCGTTCGGGCGAAGCTAAACAAATGTTACAAAGTTTTAACTGACTTTAATCCGTTTTGCGTGTGAGCTGCACACACAGTAGTGTGACTATAATCGACTAAGAAGAAATTGTCTGCATTGTATGTAACGTCAAAAAATAAACTTCCTTGATACAACCATTACACAAAATGTACTTCCATAACAATGTCGTTCACCAACAACTTTGTATTAAGATTCTGCAATTTATGTTTCTTACTTTTTATTTTTATGTGCCGACGATAACGTTTTATGTTACCCCAAAAAGGCACATTGTGTAACAAATGAAAAGAATAAGAATGTGGAACAATTTTCAGGTGGCTGACAACCGTATTTCACGTTGTGTACGAGTACATTGTTTCAAAATTCTTTCAGCTTAAACGGAAATTTTACACAATATTCACAGTTTCTAATGACTTTAAATATTATCCTTAATAATTGTCGCTCAAATTAAATTTGCAGACGAATGATAAAGTCTTATGTTCTTTATAGCCACAAAAGTCCTTTATTTTCTCGTAATAAACAAATTGGAAATGTTTCAAACGATTCAGTGTTCTAATTACTGTTTCCATAAGCTTTGTTACACTTTATTATATAAAAGGCAAACCACGACTCAGATAAAAGAAAAATTAACAAAAAAATTTTCTGAAGTCTTGCGGAAATTGTCCAATACTAAAAGACTCTGAAGACACGTTTTTCATCACACCAAATACGCCTAATCTTCACTGTTTTCCATGTGTGGTGACATTAAGTTATCGCATATGTCACCATAAAGTGCGAGCTGACTGAACACAATGCTCATCACTATACATATCGACAGCACGTACCGGCTTCATTCCATGAAGGAGTGAAGTCCCTACTAAATTGTTCACCCTTTCATTGCCGAGATATTTGCATTGTGACAGTGTAGGCTGAGCGGCAAACCTATCGCCTTATGTCATGTGCTAGAACTCGCCTCCGGCTCGTGCTGGGAACCTATCATTCGTTATAAACTACTCTCAGCATGCGTTAGGAAAGCTATTATTTTGTACTATGGACGATTTCAAAGCCGACATAGAGCATTTAGGAGAAACCTCTGACCAATATACTTCCATGAACAAAAAATCCACTCAGTTTACTCAACAACATAGAAAAAAAAAAGAAAATTTCCATGTGGGGCCGATCTCAAGATCGACCTATGGCCCTAAGCAAAGGCATCGGACCAATACTTGTATCGACAAAAAAGTTCGCCTCTTCTTTCTCTACACGAAAAACCTCATCATTAAAGGAATATTCACGAAAAATCAGCAGATAGCGTCTATGGTGGCGTAGAGAGAGTTAGATCCACACTGAGGACACTAAAAAGCGAACAACGCAACCGATTTTCACTGATTTAAGTAAAGTTTAGTGATATCTAAGGTCCATGTCTTTCATTCAAAACCTTGAAGAGCGGTTTCCGTTCTAAGTTCGCAGAGATATAAGTCAAAACGTTTCACCGACCTTTGAAAAACTACGTTTTTTATCACTTTCTTGACCGTAACTTCGAAAGTTCTAAAGCGGTTTTTTCTTCAAAATCAATTTCGCAATCACTTTTTGAATCTCTTTCGGGAAAAAAAAGATTTACTCGATTTATGTAGAAAATTTATTTCCACAAAATGTTGGGCATTCGTAGATCTTTCGATTGAAAACAATTTTGAAAATCGAAAGAGATTTACTCGAGTTATGTACATAAAACCTAAGCCCACTTAAGCGCGGCCCTAGTTCCGCGGCCCTTGGCCCGGCCAAAACTACCTTTCAAAGAAAAAAAGTTTTAGAAAATCGGTTATGTTTGACTCGAGTTATCGTGTTGACGGAGAGACGGACAAAATTTCTTTTGCAGATTCGGCATCTAAGGACCATGATCGATGCGCTGATGCGCTCCCCCTATCCCCTCTCAAATCGACTGGTTTCAAACGTCGTGGTAAACGCAATAGACCTATTATCGAAGAATTTCGTTCTTTGCACGAGTCTAAAAAACGATATCTATAAAATGTATACGAAATTCAAAAAAATCGGCGTAAATTTTTATAGTAAGTGACACTCTCGTGGATACGAACTATTTAAGAGCACTCAGGATTCTCTTCTAAAAAAACATCGCAAATTTGACAGTTCACATTTTTGCAACGTGCTCTTAACTCAGTTAGTGCGTCATCGACTTTTGTCAAAGTGTCATGATGAAACGCATAAAATCCTTAAAAGTAACATATGATTGGCTTAACGGATAATGTATAACATCATGAAATTGAATCACAAAAAAACCCTTTTTAGAAGCGAAACGTGACGCAAGTCCTCGTGCCAATTTGGGTGACGCTTACAACTTCAGAACGCAAAAAATTCTTTTGTAAGATTTTCAATTTTGATTAAAAAAATGCGTCACAAATGCTGGACCCCCAATGTTATATTTTTTGTGTTCTTTCAGATTTGACACGAAAAAAAAAAAAATTAAGTTTTGCATGATGTGTGGAGTACAGGTAGCCAAATTTTTGGCGTTCGAAATCTGAAAGCGCAGAAAAATTATTACGTTGGGAGGGTCTGGCATTTGTGACGCATTTTTTCAATCAAAAGTGAAAATATTTCAAGAGAATTTTTTGCGTTCCGAAGCTGTAAGCATCACCCAAATTGATATCAGTTGTTTTGGAAGAAGGGAGGAGGACTTGCGTCACGTTCTTTTTTTAAAAAGGGTTTTGTTGTGATATCATATTTTCGGAAGAAAAGAGGAAACAAACAAACGGCGGAAAAAATTTCCGGCGAAAAAAATTTCAAGCGAAAAAAAAATCGACGAAAAAAAATTTCCGGCGAAACAAAGAGGGAGACCAAAATCCTTTATGATCACCCTTCAAAATATTGGTAAAATTAGTTGAAGGTGACATATTAGTTCGCTTCTCGATATTTTGATCGAGAAGCGAACTAATATGTCACCTTCAATTCAAATAACACGATCAAGTAATAATAAAATATTGGGTAAAATTAGTTTCAAACGAAAGCGTAGTGTGCAGTAGATATGTGTCAAACTTTTCAGATTGATCTGACACTAGATGGCGCTGCAATTGAATATGGCGTCAAAAACTAAAAATTGATGTGTAAAATCCAATATTGACCCGATTTGAGTATTTTTTTTTTCTAAAATTCCCTTCAGCCTATGCCCATTCGATAAAAATACATCCTTAATAGAAAAACAACAGAGGGCAGTGGTATAGACGACTTTAGAAAGTCGTTTGTTTTGAATGTGTTGTCAATGTTCACGCGCCGTATTTTGAGTAACGCCTATGCACGCCACATGAGAGCCGTCTACATTATATTGTCAATTTCCATACGATTTGACAGATAAAAAGTCAAACTAGATGTGTGCGCCGGTCTTTCGTCGGTGTGATATTCAAAGTGATCTGTAGCCTACGGGCTGCACTTTAGAGAATTACAATGCTCTGCAAAAATGTGTAGGACACTTGCATCTAGCCGGATCTCTAAGACCATTTTATTTGAAAATGACACTGTCAACAGATATTTGAGGTACGCCGACATTTAAGCTTATTCTCAGCCGAACATCGGTGAAACATCGGCGTAACTCAAATGTGTGTTCACAGTGGCATTTTCGAATAAAATGGTCTTAGAGCGCCGGCTAGATGCCCTACTCATTTTTGCAGAACATTGTAATCCTCTAAAGTGCTGCCCAAAGGCCACGGACGTTCGGTTATTTTTTGCAATATTTTTTAGGTTAATCATGATCTACAGGTGGCCTGAACAGCGTCACCTGTAGTTTGTCTACTTACTTTGTAATTTTAACGGATCGGAAATAGATTAATGACAAGTTTAGAAAAAAAAATTACTCAAATCGACTCAATAATCTATTTTTGGGATCAATTTTTAATTTTCGAAGCCATCTTGAATTGCGGCGCTATCTGGGGTCAGATCATCTTCAAAACTAAGGAACATCGACATCACACAATATACTTTCATTTGAAACTAATTTCAACTACAATTTTAAGGATGACGAAACGGGAAAAATTTTGTCATTTTTTGGACTTCCTCAACTGGTGAAAAAATTTCCGGCGAGAAAAAAATTCCGGCGAGAAAAAATTCCCGCGAAAAAAAGCGGCAAAAAAAATTCCTTAGACACGAAACGTCAATCTCCAACAAAAAAAAAATTAAAAACAAATTTAATTTTTCCCCTCAGACCGTCCCAAACCACCGTCGGCCATTTTGTTGGTTACTTGGTCACCCTGACACACTACACACCCAACCCAACAACTTTTCCTTTGACACCAAACATCTATCTACATCCTAACACAGTCTAAAAATTTTGCTCATATTTGACCCAAACTTTGAATACACTCACACACGCATACAACAGATTCTTTTATATGGGCTTTATATGGTGCCTTCTAAGAGCCCTGGCGCCCAAACGAGGCCGGTACCCCCCTTTTTTTAAATCTCATATGGCGTAGAATGCCCACCCGAAGGTCGCTGCAAAATTTCAAGAAAAGTTATCGAACCGTTTTCGAGCACGAGCCAAAAAAGTCGGTTTTCATAAAAATGGCCCTGGAAATAACTAACCTACTAACTAACTAACGTAGGATGTTTCCATTAACTTTGGCTTCTATGAAATAGCACATTTTGTATGGAAAATGACGATTTTCTAAAGATCATATCCTCTTCCACTGGGCCGAATTTAATGAGTATGTAGACTGACGTCACGGGCGTATTGCTACCGCGCGCCTATGGAACACATTCGATAATCAGTTTTTTATCTAACGCGGTTAAGATTTGGAAATTGCATCGGGTAATGGAAAGCAGACGAGTTAGCCACTTGTTGATTTTTCTAAAAAAATTTTAATGATATCTTTAATTTGAGAATTGGTCAATCTTTTGTCATAGTCAAATCTTGCTGCGTCTTTGAATTCACTGAATTGAAGCTAAAATATTTTCTGTAAGATCTTTCTCATTTGTGTTTGACCTAAATGAAATCAATTATTTCTCACATAAACTGAAAGCACAGAAAACAAATGAAAATAATGATTTCCAAGGTATTTACTTGCTAGAGGCTATAGAAATAAATTTTAACAAAACAGCAGTGAACGAACACGAATTTCCGGAAAGTCAGCGAGTAAAATATGCCATTATTTGGAAAACTGAATCATAGACTAAAAGTGATGAATGAGCGGAAACGGACTACAAAATGTAAAATTCGTCAGACTTTGTACTCACCAAATTGTTTGTATACGCAAAAACTTGAACTAATAAGTTCGGTTTCATAACGTACAAAAACTTTAATCGAACTTTTATGACTAGTAGGAAAAGTTGGAAAACTACTTTGTGGGAGGTGGAAAAAGGTGTATTGCGATAATATAATATCGAAAAAGAATTTTATGTCGGAAAATCATTTCTTCTATTTTACAATCTAAATATTTTTCAGTCAGGAAGTTTTTGCAACAAAGAGTTGATTGATGAACATTTCTTGAATATAGAAGTTATTCCCTGTGCACATTGTGAGTGAAGTGGCTGTTATTCAACTGAAATGTAATTCATACTTTTGAACGAAAACATATAAAGATGTGACAAATAACATTTTCTTTCATTGGATTGAATTAACACCTCCATGCCTCACGCAGTTACAATCGAAAGGTGTACGGCTGTTGAATTTAAATAAAATTCTTTTGAAACTGTGGAAACTTCAATTTAGAACTTTACGATAAAATATAGATAACTTTTGATTAAAAATGTAACTTATATAAAATGCGATGTGTAAGGAAGTGCTGCTAAAGCGACTGATTCTAAAAAATAATAATCTTAAGCTTTTAGACCCGTACAAAGAACGAAGTTCTTCGAAAAGAGGTCTTATGCGTTTACCACGACGTTTGTAGCCACCCCAATTTCTACCCGGGAGTAGGGGAGAGCATCGATCATGGTCCTTAGATGACGAATCAGCAATAAAAAAAATGTCCGTCCGTCCGTCGTCCGTCAACCGTAACTTGAGTAAAACTCATCCAATTTTCCCTGAGGTAATCGAAATATCTTTTCTGGGATTGAATCTGGGTACTGTCGGCCCAAGGGCCGCCGAGCTAGGGCTGTTTAAGTGGTTTTTGGTCTTTTGTACATAACTCGAATGAATCTTTTCCGATTTTCATAATTGTTTTTTTAGTCGACAGATCTATGAAAGCTCAAAAATTTGTGGTAGAAACTTCTTTGAGATTGGGCCCTAGGATATAGCTAGGGCACAAAAAACGAGTCTCTGCCAACGCGGTACATGTTTTTTGTACAAAACTCGAGTAAACCTCTTCCGATTTTCATTTTTTTTTTGATCTAAAGGTCTAGGACTGTCTCCCGTTTTATGGAAGAAAATATTTTGATTAGAAACCCTTGGACTCAGTCAGGACCCTAAAACTGAGTTTCTACTAGGGCCCAACGTGTTCGCTTGCATAAGTTGGATAATTCCTAACTGATTTTGTTGATTCTTTTTCAATTTGAAAGGTAATCGAATACCGAATTATATTCAAAAACAAATTTGGATCCGGTGCCTGTGCTTAGGGCTGAAGTAGGCCTCAGGTCTGTCCTAAGGTCGGCCCTGACAAAAAAAATTGTTTTGCTATGTTGCAGAGCAAATTGAGGGAAACATTTTTGTCTATAGAAGTTTGTGTTCGAGGCATTTCCTTATTGCCCTAGGTCGGTCCTAAGGTCTGCGTTAGACAAAAAAATGGTTTTTCACTTTTGTAGAAAAAATGGAGGGAAATATTTTTGTCAATGGAAGTATTTGACCGAGGCCTCTCCTGAGGACCCAAGGTCGGTCCTTTGGTCGGCCCCAGACAAAAAAAACGGTTTTTTGCTATGTTGTAGAAAAAATTGAGATGAACATTTTTGTCTCTTTGGGGGTCAATTTTGTAATTTCGGAAGGCCTTTTTTACACCGTTTCTTCTGACGGGTTTTTCAATATAGCCCTCTCGGCAATTTCCAACACAATTTAATGTGGACGTAATTTCATACACTTAAGAGTAATCACAATATTTACTTACGTTCGACTTTTTTTGCAACGTCTATTCTGATGCGTACGGGTCCCTTGCATATGTTTTTTACTTCCGCTTTACCTTTTGGCCCGCTTCAAGAACTTTTAGGAACTCATTAGAGTGGACTTAACTCGCGCTACTCGACCGTACACGACAGATGGTGGTTTTCATGGTTATTTCTTAAATTTTGAGATTTTCTTTGCTATGTTGTATAGAAAATCAAGGGAAACATTTTGCCAATGCAATGGTTTTTTTATACCATTTTCCATGGCAACGAAGGCTTTACAGGAAATCGTACGGGTCCGCATAGCATACGTTTTTTGCTTATGTTTTTTGTTTAGATCTTGCTACTGGAAATCATGATCATAAGCTTTGGGTGTGTCTAGCTTCAATCTTTTGATTAATTCAACGTCAAAAATGTAATATTTCTATCTCTAAAATGCGAATACACTTACAGAATAAATATTTTTAACGCGAAATTTATTATTTAAATGTGAGACCTTGAATCGATCAAATTTTATTTCCCACTGGCCAATTTTATTCTTCTCTAATAATTTTTCTGTTTGTAAATGTAAAAAATTCCAATATTTTTATTTCACTTTTGATTTGTTTATGACATCAATTTAGTTCAACCGATGTATCTGAATTCTCTTTGATTTTGTGTGCGTTCGCTTGGCTAAAATTACTAAAAGTAAAAACTGACGACAATCAACATTTCTCTATGCCTATTTCACTGTGTAACATTTAGAAAAGTTGAGCAAATCAATGTTGCTAACAGTTCCATTCAATCAGTAGAGCATTCATTTCAACGTTGACAAATTGAAAATTGTGTTGTTCTCAGGAGAGAAATAAATTTACCTTTGTCATACATCCACACATTTAAAATTCAATTTTACAATTCGACAATTCCGAGAATTCGACTGTTAATAAATTCCAGGAAAGGCTGAATTGAAACATAAAATAATTCAAATGTTTGTGGCTGGATAAAACAAAACATCATATGGGTAGTTCCATTGGTGGGTTACGTCGACACACTTACGATATATGAGTTTTTCGAAAATCCATCTATTCCAACTGTCAAAATGACGTTCTAAATGTTTAAGCTTGTTGTATACCTAAATGGTATCTAAATATTTGACGTTTAAAATGTCATTTTGACAGTTGAAATAAGCTGACTTTTGATCCAAGCTATTAGTCTATGGGTGAAATCATTGATTATTTTCACTTTTTTTCTTCTTACAAATTGCATAAGAATTCCTTACGTTTACATTACATACATGGAGTCCGAAAAGTTATCGTACATACTCCGAACAATTCAGACGACAGAAGTATTCGTTCACCAACTTATATATACGACGACTTATTGAAACCCTCTGTACTGACACAGTTTTTAGTGGAATCAGCCCCATAATAAATTGAGACAAAACATTTCGCTACAAATCCAGTTACCTTCATATTTGGGGTTACATTATTTCTCATGTAAATTCATTGAAAAGAGAAGTGGTTTTTTAATTTATTTTGAATGTGGGGCGTTGGCAGTCCATTGGTCCTATTTTCACCAAGTTTTATTGGTCCTTTTTTCTCGCATATGCCAATAGACGCTTTTAGAGCGGTTCAATTTTGAATTTTTCACTGCGTTAAAATCGAATTTCGTACGATATATACATACGTAATTACGTACGGTGGTATATGCGTAATCTTATAGTGCCATCTTGTTTCAAATTATTCAAGTTTCAATTAAAATTCAAATGTTGAGCGGACTAAAAGTGTCTATTGATCTTGCAAGGGCATTGGAGATAATCCTACACTTCTGCTATGCAAAAATGCATTAAGAGTCAGTCTAGTCAGTCAGAAAATGGCTGAAGGGTCGATTTTTATCGTAACAGAACTTTTTCCGCGAATTATGAATATCGATATTGAAGGCTAACAATCAAACGTCAAAATTTCTTGTAAAAAATAGTTATTTATGCATCAAGACGCAAGACGTAGGCACAGACGCTGCAACTCAATCGTGTAGAGTGTAGAGCCCGCAACTTAGTCAACACTCTGATGATTTCATGTGCAAAAAGGCTTTTTTGAACAAAGGTGAAGTTTCCAGAAAATGAGGTAAAAAGTATTTTCTCAACATTTTCTTAATAAAATTGTAAAATGCCACGGCTTCGTGCCAGTTTATCGCGCCTTCGTATCATTTTACCAGAAAAATGGCGTTCCTGACTTATTTTAATCCTTATCTTCAGAACTTGTGTGGAAAACCTGACGAAGTTTTAAAATACTCGCCAAAAATATACAATTTACGCTTCTCAAATCTGTGTCATAAATGATAATTTATAATCCCAACGAATTAGGATGGGAGCGCAAAATTTACATTTTAAAAATAATTCAATTCCTAAAAAGGAGTGTCGAGGTTGGTCCTCTTCAAATAAATTTTACATTTATAAATTGTATGAATTAAATTTTGGTATTTTTTTTCCAAAGATGTTGTTTAGTGAGTCATAGGAAACACATTATATCAAAACTTTCAAGACATTTGGGTGTGACGATATCAAACAAAGAAAACTGATGTTATTAATACTTTTATTAGCCTGGAAGTATAGCGAAAGGATCGAGGAGACAACCAAATAAAGTATAAAATTCTGTTGTAACCATGAAGCAACCGGTTGCAATTACTGCAACACAATGAAGCAACGAAAAAAATGGTTCATAAATTTCCTTCCTAAAGAACCTTCCACTTTAAATCTTCATTGTTTGCCATCAATGTCAGTTATAATTATGAAGCTAATTATGCTTAGCACTTGCTAGAATTACCCATCAAAACAGTTCACCTCACACTATGAGTATCAGATCCAATTGAAAGAGTAATAACAAACAAACAAATTCTTTAACCTCTAAACGTTTCAATTTGATTGTTGGATGGTTAAAATATCTAGTGTTACAGTGATTGGATGAGGTTAATATCGACGGCACCTCTCTGCCATTCAATCAGACAACCGTTTTAGATCTATCTTTACATTGAAGATAATTGTCGTTTTATCCGCTGTCTATTTTTACAACTAATTAGTAGTGTTGTGTGCACCAACTATTGTAATTTTCCATAAATGTTTCGTAAATTAAAAGGCAGAACAGCCAGAGATCCATACAACTTTCCCTATGAATCATCGGTGATTCTCCTGTAAATCATCGGTGATTCCCCTGTGAATCATCGGTGATTCTTCTGTGAATCATCGGTGAATCTTGGTGAATGTTCGGTGAACGTGCACAGACAGGAAGGGTGAAAAAATAAAGTAGCTATATCGCTTCATAATAAACCATTGTCGTGGGTATAGGAAAGTATCGATATAGGTTAGCCAAAGAAGTTAATTTTGGACCTAAATCATCGGTATTTCACCGGGCAATCACTGATAATTCAACGTGAAATCACCAATGATTCACCTAGGAATCACCAATGATTCCCCGGTGAAAGGCGTACAGACGGACGGGCAGGAAGGCTGAAAACATAAAGTAGCTATTGCTACTTAATAAAGATTCTATTCGACCTCAGAGGCAAAAAGTACTTTCCTTGTACAAATAGCGTCTATGATAATATTCGGATTATTTTCCCCGGCAACTACTAAGAGTTTTCGTCCCAGAACACGGGGCTACCAAAAAAAATTCAATCCGAAAATGTTTTAAAACAAATTTGTCCAACTTATTGATTTAAGCATCCACAGATCTGCCCTAATTTGCATAAGAAACTTAGTGTGAAAGAGACAAAAAATTTTATATGGACTTTTGCATGGATTTTTTTTTCTCTCTTTCGCACTAAGTTTCTTATGCAAATTACGGCAGAGATAATGTAAACCACCCTCTGCTCCTGTGTTCGGTCCACTTGACATGATGCGGGTGTCGACGACGTGTACCTAATTGCAAGCGAAATTTAAAACTCATTTATATCGCATTCATGCGTACACCAATCCTCAGAAAAGCGAATAAAACTCACTCACCTTACCGCTTTAACAATTTCTTGAACTGACGGCCCCAGGTATTGAATTGTATGTATGCGCCGAATAGATAAATATGTGAAGCAAAAAATATGCATATTTACTTCACCAAAAGACAAGATCTCCTCCATACATTTGCTCATTTCTTTTAACCGATCGATATAAACACAATGCAAAATGAATTGAAACATACTTTTATTGACCTGTACGAAATCAGTAGGTTTAATGGCTTCGCTACTAATTTTTTTTTATATTCTTATTTTCGATCCTGGAGTGAGGGGTACTTTAAATGGCATAGAAATTTACTAAGATGCATTGAAATAGATTGAGATCTATTTATGTGTATCGTATGATAAATATCAAAAACTAAACAAACGATGGTGCGAAATACATTATCTTAACCACCACTATCATTACCTTACCGCACATAAATTTGATTGGTCGGCTGTGCGTAGAGGTGTGCTAGTCGATCCTTTTTTCCAAATGGGACCCGAACCAAATCCGATTTAAAATGAAAATAAACCCGAACCCGAAACCCAGACCCAGACCCGAACTTTTTTTTAAAAAGATTTCATTTGAAATGTTTTTTAAACTCAATTTTGAGAAAATAATTGAGTGAATTTATCTTTTCTGGTCGGATTTTGTTAGTTGAGGTCTTCAAAGCCGACCCCACTCGACAAAAAAACAAATTCAAAAACCCGACCCGACCCTACAAATCGATTCGGGCTCGACTCGGGTTTTTAGTCGAGTTTAGGGCTGTTAGGCTTTACTCTTGGATGACTATCATACATTCAAAGAGACATTGCCTAAAAAGCGGGAGGTTTAAGTAGGCGGGAAGCGTAGGTAGACACAAAAATGCTCACAGAAATATAGGGTATGGAACAGATCAAGTTCAAATTCGTCTGAGAACTTTTTTATTGTGATTTCCGCAAAAATATTCATAATTATATTTCCGAACGATACATCCGATACCGAAGTTATCGCAAGAAATGCCCATGGACCATTCCATTGGTATTTCTACTTTGTAAATCATGTAAATGCTCTAGAGTTCGAATGTACACCAAATGTAGATTTCATCTAGCAACATTCCTGCCACCATTGTTTCACTGACAAATACGGTTCGGTAGAAAACAAAGAAAACAAATGACACCATCTATATGAAAAACATACAATTTTGCTTAAAACAATGGTAACTCAAGCAAATTCGTAATGATAAGGCAGGGTTGTGTTTTATCTCAATTTATTATGGATAGTGTACTAAGAGTGAATGAAATGAAAGAAACGTTCCCTCTTAACATACCGATGAAATTGAATTTGGATATTCTACTTTTGTTTCTGATGCGTTGTTTACGTATGGATGTATTTGTGTACGTTAATGCAATGCGCATCATACATCGTTAAAGTACGAATGTACACGGCCTTGTGGGATGAACAAAACCTCATAAAATGCAGGAAGTTGTAAAGCCATTACTATATATCATCACTTTGGTTTATCTGCAGGTCGACATGCTCGATATCTCATCAACGTTCCGGGTTCTATAAATGATTCGTTATTTGGTAGTACAGGAGTAAGGATTGGTGTGGGTCGACCTACACCTGATCCACAATTTTAGCGGGACGAACGGTCGACCCACACGGTGCTGCTGAATGAGAAAAAAGTTTTTTTGAAAAGGCACCCAAAAATTTGTTGTGGTTTTCGAAAAAGGGACTCCAATAGAGTTCAAAACAGGTTTCACTTGATTCCCATCAGATCCTTCCCCATGTACCTATACGAGATTTTCGATTTTCTTTCATCCGTTGGGCTGATTTTTTTTAAAAAATTTTCAATTTCTTCTGGTGGGGTGTCGTTGGAAAGGTAATGATAGTGGCTTTCCACAAAAAATTCTTTTAAGACATTAGTTCCTTCCGACTGAAGTCTGGAGGTTGTAAAACTTCAAAATTGGCGGTAAAGACGTGAAAAAGGCTCGAACACTAACAGTTGCATAAAATCCAATTCATCACCAAATGTCTCATGTGGGGTGTCGTTGGAAAGGTTGCGGACTATGTTTTCCAGGAAAAATGAAATCTTGAAGTTTCCAGTTAACGCGTGAAGAGTGGAGCTCAAAAATCACCATGTGACTGAAAAGTTGCAAAAATCAGCAAACTCTAATCGACGCCGAAAATTCAATTCTTTATCAAATGTCTTATGTGGGGCGTCGTTGGAAAAGAAATTTATGTAGCTTTCCATTAAAAATATCATAAAGCCGATTTGATTGATCTTGTGAAAGTTAGTGGCCGAAAACGCTCCAAAATGACCAAAAAAGCACATTTTGCGATTGCGCGATCTCTAAATCCTTTCCGAAAAATTCAAAAAAATTTTTTTTGTAAGTTTCTCAAATATTAAAACTTTTCAGTAGGAAAAATCAGAAGAAATCGAAATTTTTTTTAAAAAAGTCAGCCCAAAACGGAAGGAAAAAAATCGAAAATCTCGTATAGGTACATGGGGAAGGATCTGATCGGAATCAAGTGAAACCTGTCTTGAACTCTATTGGAGTCCCTTTTTGGAAAACCACAACAAATTTTTGGGTGCCTTTTCAAAAAAACTTTTTTCTCTTTCAACAGCACCGTGCCCACACCTGACCCTAATATTTCGTAAATAGAATTGTCAATGGAAACTGCGGGCCTTACAATTCAGCTCTCGGTTTTAGTCTGCGACTTCGAATGGATCTTCAAAATCACTTTACAGTCATTTCCCAAGACGAAAGTTTATCATTTTGAGGTATTTATTATTTTATTACGGCGCACGGGCCTGTTGTGAGTTGTATATTTTCCTTGGTATGAACATAAATTTTTGCTTTTGTATAACTTGCTATTCAACGAAAGTTGTCTTGAGCAGAGTAAATACAACCAGAGCACAGCATGTTACACTAAAAGAGTTCGAAATTCAGTTTAAAAAGATTTTTTCAGTAAACAAGTTGCATTCTTTTGCTGGTCCATATAAACGTGCTATCCGCATATAAGTCCAAATATCAGAAGAGAAAAAAAGCACCAAACGAAAGAAAGAAAATAAAAGTTCCAATTTGAAAATTACATAAGAACCTCTTGTGGCACGAACTAAAAATGGTAATTTCATTTACGAACATTGCTTTTTCATTAAAGTTTCTAATAAAACTTCCGATTTGTGTGATTTATTACGCTTCCAGAAATATATAATTGTGCTAATTTTCTTGGGAATTGTAATGGAATCGATGATTGTTCATGGTCAACATTTGAAGCAAAAACGTACCTCCACACTGAATGATAACGATAGTAGTGCCATTGCAAACAGTCGTCCAGCTGGCAATTTGAATGGCAGATTTAGGAAAGTTCTCAAAGTGAAAAAGGAGAATACTCAAGAATCGTTGCCGGTAGTCAAGCGTATAAATCGAACACCGGATAGTGAAGATAGCTTACCAGCTAGTTCAAATAAGAATTCTTTCACGGTCAATACTTTCGACGATAATGATGACTATTTCTCGAGACGGCGCGCACGATTTCTTTTCAGACAACGGGTCGGAAAGTAGTGTAAAAACATGCACTTTTATTGTTCAATCCATTGGATTTGTTTGCATATTACAATCATAATTACAACATTTTTTTTTCTTTTCTTTTCCATTGTGGCAAGAGTGCGGCATCAATAAGAGTATAACATTGAATGTGTAGCATGACTTTGTTAGTTTGAATTTGAAAGCGCGCAATAACATTTTATAACCGATAGTCAATAAATTATTTTTCTCGTTTTGTTTTAAAGAAATTGAAAATATTTTCAACTGGTTGTGGTTTGTTCAAGATTACGTAAACCGAATGTAAGGTGTTGTTACACAGAGCGACTTATAATAATGTCAAGGTCAAGAAGGTTTTTTTTAATTATCTTATGAAGATATTTTGGAGCAATTTATTCATAATTTCATTAAAAAGTAATTTAAGTTAAGCGAAAAATAACTTAATGCGAAATTCGATCGTTTGCGGAAAATTTGGAAAACACTAGAAGAAAATACATTTATCATTCCAGTCACTTAAAATGTGTAAGTAACATTTTCGTCATAATTGATGTTTTTGTAAATAAAATATTTTTCGTACAAGTTTTTACCATTTTTCATTCGTTTTAAAGCTTATGATGAAGTTAAAAGATTAGAATCTTTTAACGGATCGAAGTGGAGAGCGTCTGAAGTTTTATATTTTATACTTACAAATGCATTTGGCAAATAGCCGAAAAAATGCTGTACGGTGGCTAGAAAAACGAACTTTCGGATTAAATATCTGAAATTTCTCAACATTGACAAAATAGATACGGAGTAGAGTTGTGCGGCGCGTCGGCGCAAACATCGCTGAAAAAATTGCAATGCGGGCGGCCCCCGAAAGTTTGGTCCAGAAAAATCTTGAGCCGTTGATTATCCACATCTAATTTTAATAGAATTTTGAATCATTTTTATTAATAACTTTCTCCGCCGGCGTAAACGCCGCCGAGAGGCTGGTTAATGGAATACGTCGTACTACCGCCAAATGCATATTTCCGACAAAAAATTCTGAGCCAGCTGGTTAGCAGTTGATGCACTCACATATACAAACTTAGAAAAGTTCACACTTGCAAGTGAATAAAATTGGCAACAATGGACTCTCACATAGACCCGTGCGTATGTGCCTATGTATGAGCGAGATTTTCTCATCAAAAAGAGAATGTATGGAAAACATAGATTTTCCTATGAATTGGTCATCGTTCCATGAATGGTTATTTTATCGGTTGTTCTTACTTGACGTTGCTGTGATTAAATGTTAGTAATTGCAGCTTATGTACACCTTTTATTGTCCAAACCCACCCATTACATATTTGTTAGCAATTAAAAACTATTAAAGATGTGCATCACTTAACTGGTAGCAAATGCAAAACAAAGACGAAACAGCTGGTGTTCATGTTTGTGGAACGTAGCATTATTTCCACTTACAATTTGTTTTTTCTTGCCGCTAAATTGTCGTGTTGATAAGTGGTCAAAACAAAAAACCAAAAAGCTAATGTACTATCTTGGCTCTGGGTATGGGTGGTAATTGATTTGCTTATCGAACACCGATAAAAATCTTAAACGCGTTCAGTGCTACACTGGCTTGTGGCTTTTGTCAAAGTATGGGGAAAGTCATAATGAAATGTAAACTCTATATGCTTGTCAAATATTATGCATTTCATAATGAAATTCGCTAAGCTCTGTCAGAAGCCTATTTCACACGCATATTATGTCAGTAAATATGGCAAAATCTAATATTAAAACATAAGCAAAAAGATCCACAGAAATTATCCTAGGTAATGTCAATGGTATCCGATGTCATACGACGCACTTCGGTAGGCCGAAATGTTCTCTCTTGCACCGTACCACAAATAGAACCAACGCAGTTTCTCCCAGGATAAGGCCATTTTTTCTCAAACCATGAAACACGTGTTCTCTCTACAACTTTGTCTTTAGAAGCAACTATCTAACTGCCACAGTTCTAAAGATATAAGTCATACTTCCGAACTCAAGAAGTGGTCACATCCTAGGATTGGGTCAGTTTTTCCCAAAACACTGAAACACGTGCTCTCTAAAATTTTATTCTCTACAAATTTGCCTTTAAAAGCAATTTTCTATCTGCCATAGTTCTAGAGATATAAGTCATCCCTACCAATTCTAGAAGACGTCATATCCCAGGATTGGGCAATTTTTTCTCAAAACCCTGAAACAAGTGTTCTCTAAAATTTTATTCTCTACAACTTTGCTTTTGACAGTAAATCTCCATAATGCATAGTTGAGCAAATGCAGACGAAAAACAATCTGCTTTCGTATATGGCCAAGAAACTCAATTGCGTCTATTCCATTGGTACCAGTGCCTAGACCACTGACCCAATTTCCTCTAAAAGAATTTCCCAGTTTTTTGAGACGAAATGCTTTTATTTGACACCAAAATGAACAATTTCCGTGCTATACTTGCTTGCTGAGATATTTGCGGAAAAGTTTCACCGACCCCCTGAAAAACCATATTTTTGGTCACTTTTTCGATTTTGCTCATTTTTGAATTTGAATCATTGGACGTATCTACCCCATTTTACAATAAAATGTCTTGCAATAAACGTACCTTTGTACTTCGGACGGGTCCAAACATTGAAAATTTAGTAATTGTTTATAGACTCATTATTCCTTTTCAACTGGACGAATTTGTTTCGTACTTTGTGTATTTCCTTCTCAAAAGATTTATTTATTATTTGCTTCCTTCTGATTACTTAAGCCTTTAGCCCCAGGACAGATTTTCGTAAACCTAAAGCATCTTTGAGAATTTCAAAGATCACAAAGTTATGTTATTTGCTCTTTCTTCTTATAAGTTAAATAAAATTCAAATTCAGAAAAGATATTTCTTCTTTTATTATTTCTTTAAATTTCTTTTCGTTAGTAATTAACTTGTTTCAATTTTGCGATTTGCTGTAACTTGTGAGCAAAACAACATACGGAAAACAGGCTGTGTGACGTCAGTAAATAATAGCTAAGAGAACTTAATAAGTTGACCTAGAAGCGTGGATGGTACCATAAATGAATTATAATTAACTAATAGTTTTAAAAATTGGGTATATTAGACAGGATGTGTTACCAGTCGTGAACTGTCAAACAGACAAGTGAAAGAGCATATCTAGTGAGAACGATTCTAAAAGATTGTATAGCAATAACACACATTGGGCACAACAATGCCTACATACGGCAAAATATAGTATGAGTGTGAGTCGAAAATCATTCGTTAGAGGAAAAAGCTCGAAAACCAAGTGTTTGTGCGAATTGAGCTGAGAAGAACCACAGGAAAAATTAACAGGTTTTGAATATTTCGAAATTTTGTTTTTGTTTGACGTTTAAAACGTCACTTTGACAGTTGCAATAGACCGGGTTTTGCTCCCAACTCTCCCAACAGAATCGTGTTGTGGGCTGTATAATTGCACAAATCACTAGTATAACATACCTTCATTCTGTATAGTTTGCATACAGTTATACAGCTCACAACTACTATAAATTATGCAATACGTAAGTATTAACATTTAAAGAGGTTCTAGGATCCAAATATGCAGCATATCACCATTGTGAGTTTTCTGTGTGTTATATGCCCTTACTATTTTTGATCAAAAGTCCGATTACCCTGGCATCGCATTGTTCAAAAGAATTATATATAAAAATTATAAAAGTTGCCAGTCCATTGATCTAAAAGTTGGTAAAATGAGAATATCTATTTTCCTCACGTTGTGTTTGATTATTCTGGTTTTCGGACTAATCGGTAAGACATTTAATTAATTTCTATTATACCATCCACCTTCAAAGTGGTTTTAGTTGCTGATGTGGCTACACAATGTGTAGTACACATTTTAATTATATTTGTTTTCACTCAGGAGAGAGGAAAGAGGATCGCTAAAAATACACAAGAACTAAAATTATGATGTGGCAAAAATAAGTTCTTGGGACAGGAGCAACTTCTCTTGGATTGTTATGAGTCCTCAACTAACTTTTTTCTTAGTTTGTGTGAAGGAAATTGAAGAATGTATTTTCATGCTTTTGGTGAGAAAACTCGTATTTTGTCCCAGTAAAAGCGGTGAGAAAGTTACATATTCTTGCCGGTGAGAAAGTATATATTTTCTCACCGCTTCCACGTTACACTCAATGAACATATGTGGAAAGTTTTATTCAATTCATTCTACATAAAGTTGGAGGAATGTTAAAAGAAAAAAAAAAAACATGACAAATCACTGCAGCAGGTAAATTTCGTCCAGCGTAGAGCTCTTCGGTATGCTAGACAAGATAATCAGGGCGTTGCCATGTTGAATCGCTAAGGAAATTCTTTGAATGAAGTAGTGTTTCGACTTTGGTTCGCCAGTAATGGGTTTCAGATTGGAGCCGACTTTCTTGATGAATTCCATTGCCTCGTTTGACCAAGGTCCTAAGAACTCAACAGCGAAAGCAAGGAAGTGGTAATTCGATTTGATTTTTGAATACATTGAGTGCTTTCGTACGGCTGCCTTTTCGGATGCCATTCCTGGTTGCTTAGATCTACCAATCATATTCGAAGGTGCTAATGAATCAGCACATGTCGCATCCCATACCAGAGCGCGACCTTTCTCCCATGCCTCGTCGAAACACTCGTTTTCTCACACGCAAGCACAGAAAATATTGTATAAATAACTTGGAGTGAAAATTGAAATCTAACTTGAGCGAATTACGGCCCTCGCTCCGCTCTGGCCGCAAGCTTACGCTCTTGTTGGAATTCACTATTTTCTCCCCACGTATAACAAAATATTATTTTGTTCTGTTGTTCATGAACATTTTGGATTTACTTCCTCGCGGAATTCTTTTTGAACCTAATACTTCAACGTCAACCGAGTTTCACTGACTCGACTTCTGAAAATCTTCCATTGTGATTTTAATATTCACTAAATATACACACAGTTTATCTCTATGTTTGTCTACATTGCAGAAGCCCAGTCAAGAGCCAAGATAGAAACTGAGACAGAGTCTAATGTAGAAGCTGCATCAGCCACTTGCTCAAATGAAAAATGTACCGCCTATTGCATTACTATGTTTTCAAACAAAGGATGTACGGGAAGTTGTGATGTTGGCAACAACTGTCAATGTAGTTGTGTTGCGTGAAGCCTTGGTTTGAGCTTTTCCACTCAATTATTGTCAAAGTTCAATTGCTGCAAATAAACAAATAAAAAATTTGAAACTTGTTTCAATTAACTCCATTTCAGATGCGGATTAACCAATGGGTTAAGTGGGTCTAGACGGCGCTGAAAAAGTAGCTCGTTGAGTGCGTTTCTGCCCTTAATCTGAATAACAGAATTTATTTTTCTCTCAAAACTAAACATAATTTCTCGAAAATAAAACTTCATTTCGAAATCTAAGTGACTCATAATCCGACTCTGTTTCTGTTTCATACTTTAAGATGACATCAAATATTTAGTTTCTACTAATTTTTATTATGGGCACCCTAACCCTTCGTTCATGTTATTTGTAAAGGAAAATTAAGTTGGGGATTGTGTTTTCGGCTGAATTCGCACAAGGAAAATTAAATTACTAAGGGTTACCTTATTTAACCGATAACCACGATCGCTGGTTGTGCCAGTGCTAGTGCTGTGCTAGTACATACCAGGTACGTTGAGCGTCTCTTTTCTGTGGAACCATATATGTAAGCTTGAGTATGTACAAACTAAGTTAACAAAATTTCAAAGAATTGCTTGCAATGCTATAACTGGGGCATGGAAATCTTCACCTACAGTGGCTCTAGAAGTGATACTGAACTTACCTCCTTTGCATATCTGGCCCATTCCATTGAAAAGTTGGAAAATGTGTTACGAGGAAACCGTCTTCTGGCTAAGAATGCAAAGGTTGGACTTCTTTGGCATGAAGGAGTTGTATATTGAACCTATAGAGGAATTTTATTCATACAACACAAATCTCGTGCTACACTACACTTGCTACACTTGACAGATTTGCAAAAATGAACAGCGTTAGGCTCAGAAACATAGACCCCGCTAACATATGGTTCAAAACAATCAAGAGAGATCCTACCTTCACTATGCCTTCAGACAAAATAATCCCCGAATTCAGATTTGACAGGAATTTCGATATCTACATCCCGCCGAAAGACGATTGGTTTAACGGGATACTACCCCCGGAGCATGGTACAGTATGGTATACAAATAGCTCACTCATAAATAAATCAGCAGGTGCAGGACTGTACTGTGATAACCCAGTTACAGGAATGTCCATTGCACTGGGAAGTTACTCCTCTATTTCCCTAGCTGAACTAAGATCCTTACTGGAAAGTGCTCACTATAATAGGATGCAGAACAAATCCAACGAAATAATATTTATTTGTTCAGATAGCCAAGTGGCGGTAAAGGCTTTATCGTCATTTAAATTCACGTCGGCGCTATCTCTGGAAACCTGGGAAGCACTCAACGAGATGGCCGTATATAATAGAGTCGACTTAATATGGGTACCGAGTCACTATCCGGATGCTCTAGCAAGAAACGGAGCTCTCAGCTCACCCATAGGTCCGGAGCCTATAATGGGTACTCCCAACTCCACTAATAGACAAAAAATTAGACAGATTAGAGCAGGTAAGCTCTCGAAACACTGGATAAACACCCCAGGGTGTCGGCAAGCTAAAAATTGCATTCGAATTAATAAGAAAAACTCAAAATACCTAATCAATCTTAGCAGAACTAGACTGAAAATATTTACGGGAGTTGTGACAGGACATTACGGTTTCAACGAACATCTTACATCCATAGGCAAGCGAACTGATCCAGGCTGCGATCTGTGTGGTTATCATACATATACAGCCGAACACTATCTTTGCAACTGTCCGGCTTTCATCACAAGTAGACGGAAGTTTTTAGGAGGCTTCTTAATCAATTATAACACGATTAAGAACATGCGTCCGCAGGACATCCTTAACTACATCAGTAGTACGGGAAGGTTCAGCTGATTAGCAAAAAAAACAATAGTAAGCACAATAGGCCAAAATGGTGGCCTCCGTGCGCGTTTGGGCACTTGTGACCGAACAACTATATTAATAAAAAAAAAAATTGAGCGGCAAAAAATGGTTATTATGAAAGAAGTCATCGTGATTTCATTGAATAGCCTAAAAAATGATTACGCCGCTATCATCACTTTTTTATGTTGTGTTGCTTGTCGGTAAAATATTTTCAATCCTCGATTTTCCGATGGCACTTTTCAATATTTCATACAAAGTAATTCAATATTAAACAAAAGTTGCTATTCGCTCGACTCCGATGAACAGTGTTGCTTCTCGATTCAATTGAAAACGAAGAAAAGTTGCATTAAATTTCATTGAATTTATCAATAATAATTTATCATTCTTTTCAATGGTTTTTATTCGTGAAACTTTATATACCATGTTGATTACATCATCGATACATTTATTTCAAGAACTTTATTTTCCCTTTTTCCTGGAAATATTATTTTGTCATCTTGTATTTGAACAGTTTAGTGTAATAAAGATTTTTTTGGTAACATAAAGAGAAGTTTTCGACAGAATTAACCGTTAAAAATCACATCAAATATAGAATTGAATGTCTCGTAAAATCATTTTTTTATAGGTCTTTATCTTTCTTACAAGGGTGTTGGTATAAT
This sequence comes from Pseudolycoriella hygida, assembly GCA_029228625.1. Classification (NCBI taxonomy): domain Eukaryota; kingdom Metazoa; phylum Arthropoda; class Insecta; order Diptera; family Sciaridae; genus Pseudolycoriella; species Pseudolycoriella hygida. The sequence goes on along the minus strand of CM055405.1, from coordinate 30,812,267 downwards.
TGGTGAAGAATAAGAGTTTACATCAATAGTATAAAATAGAAAAGTTGTTCTTGTTATAAAAGTTGTTGTTCATGCTGAAAATAGCTAAGAAAGAGGAAGTCACTAACTTTATTTTTATTCTATAGAACATGATCCATAGAACAAAACAAAGACACCCAACGTCAATGGCTTATGTCAAAGTATTGTGACTTTCATGACACGATGCATTAGCTGTCAAACTAATGACATTACTGACTTCACAATATTTAGCATTGTGTCATGAAAATCACTATAGTTTGACATAAGCTTGTTTTTCACGAATCTACGAGGTTTACTGTGCCTAACTTTGAATGAATAAATGAATAAAATTCGGGGTTGCCTAATGCGAAAATTTTTGCATCTGTCACTTTTGCATTGCTAAGTACATCTACAGTTAGAAAATCGCGTTTTAGGACAAACTTGGAAATTAGGAGCAGCATTTTCACTGATGATACCATGGGCGTTGATGTTCATGACAGGGGTTTAGGTCGGTCAGGAAATTGTCTGAGAATCACTTTTTATATCTAAGACATCACGTATCTTTTTTACGGTTTGAAAACATGACTATAAAGTTTAAAAAAAATTGCTCGTTTCGTTAGCGATTTTCATATCTAAACACACTAAGCTAAGTTAAGGGGTATTCATAAAGGATAAGCAATTTCCGATGCAATTTTATAATATTGACGTAATCAGTTATGCAATTTAACGTTAAATTGCTTGGTCTTTGTTAATGTTCAACAAATTTTGTTAGATTCATTAAATTTTAAGCAATTTCCTTAATTACATAAAGAGTTTGAGACGTTGATATTATAACGAATCGTACTGGTCTTCTTAACGTTATTACTAATTATAAAGATGCTAGATAGATAGATATACCTCGATCGGTAAAATATTGAAAATCTTTGATTAGTATACGATTGACGAGTGCTGAGTCTCGCACGAGTAGTGTAGGTCGAATTGCTTCGTAAGCGCCTATGAATGGTTCATTAGTCTGATGGTACAATTTTTCTGTCAATTCACGGATTGACATTTTCTGAAGAAACGAATCAGTAAATTTACCTAGAGGAAACGTTAGTGTTAGATGTTTGACTCCACGACGTTGCCAATACGTGTAAATATATTTAACGTCCAAATAAGCAGCGCTTATCATAACAATTAAAAAAGTTACTACATCCGCCACTAGTATACCGAATATTAGCGCCATATTTCTTTACTGAACCTCGAAGATGTCGATACACTTCTTCAATAAAAATTTTATTCAAGTTGAAGTTATGGATATATATCCATGATGTCTTAAGTTTGTTTGTTTATCTGTCTATTTGTTTGCCGGTCACAAATCACCAACTGCATCAAGACACACATTCGTCCGTCCGCCCTGCTTGAAAATTTCCGAGGAACTAAAGTTCAACGCCCTTTTGCATTGCCTTTTATAACCCAAAAAGCAATGAAAACCTAAATTTGAATGGGAAGAAAAGACCAAAAAGAAACATAGAGACAGAGAACGAAAGACGTTTCCTTTGTTAAGTATTGGGAGCGCAATGAAGCACTCCCCTCAAAAGTAGTTTGTCCTTATTATGGTTTTAGAAGTATCTGCGAAGGTAAGAGAGATAGACCATCGGATTCTTTTGCAAATTCTCAAAGTTTTGTGAGTAGAAGTGACCACTCTTGGTGAAAATGTTAGGCAGTTGCCAAAATGGTCAATTTTTTGGTTTTAGAAGTATCTGACAGATGTACTGAGGAAAAAATATCTACAAGCGACGTGGGATTATAAACACAATTATAATATACGCCGCCGACGTATTATATACGCGGTGAATGTATTATCAACCTTATTCAAGTATTGTGCTAACGAACGTGCTATGAGCTCACATAATACGTGCCCGGCGTTCGTAATACGTGCACGGTGGATAAAATAAGTCGGCGGCGTATATTATAAATATAAGTCGTACGTCGCTTGTAGCTATTTTCCTCAGTGTAGTCCATCGGAAAATGTTGAGCAACTCGAAGGAAACAGTAGTACGGGTGAAATTGTAATACGAGGAAAACGGTAGTACAGTGAAAACTGTAGTACAGTGAAAACGGTAGTACGGGGGAAATGGTAGTACGGAATTAATTGTAGTACGGGGAAAAAACTAGATTTGAAACATTACATGCAAAGATTTAGCGCTTCATAGTGCAAACGTTTTCATTTATCTTCCCGAGTGCACATCTGTTTTATCATTTAGTGCTTCTAGGTGTTATAATCAACTAACACAAACATCAAATTTGGATAAACTCACTTACTTCTAAAATACTACGGAATCTTATTTCTTCTTCATCTACAAACATGTGCTTTTAAATTTACTTGTCATGCTGTTTTCAACATTGTCGACATTATCTCTTTTTTCAGTGTATTTTGAAAACAGCTGAAACTTGATAACAAGTAAATTTATAAGCATACGACCGTACATCAAACTTGACAGACCCTTATGCACCTTCAGGTATAAGGTCCTTGAGCTACAGATCTCCGACCTAGCAACCGAGAATGCTCATGCCTGCGTAGTCATGACCCTTTCGCGCCCATAGTGTCGTGTCGATCGGTTCGACTTTGGACCGAATGCTGGTGCGGTTGCTGCTCCAAAGGTTTTTTTAAAACCTTACAACTATGTTTATCTACGCATTATCCACATTCCATACTTAAGTTGCATTTTACTGAAAACGCGTTTGGTATATACAGATGTGTAAATATGATATTTTGTTTAATTATGCCAAAGAAGGGCAAGTGTAAAGTTTATAATAAGAAGGTTTCAAATAAAGTATTAAAGCGAGCAAAACGTTTCATAGACTTAAAAGCTCTTTGTAGAGACGATTCAGAAATCCCAATGCCGCGGCGGGTGACTCAACTAGCATTTTTATTATTGACCGATTAAATGACAGAAAGTAGACAGGGCCGTAGCCAGACCGCTTCGTCAGGGGGGGGGGGGGCTGAAGCCCCAACCGTTTAATTTTTTTAATCATGAAAAAGTATATGCGAGAAAAGCTTTTGAAATTTTGTTGCTAAGAGTGAATAGTTAGAAACTCAAATAGAAATTGTGAGCGAGACGGAATTCCGTCAATTGTGCGATTTTGAAGAAATTTCTTTTTGAGCTAAGATTCCCACAAATTCGGGCGATTTTTATAATAATAGGGATAGTGAACGGTTTTATTTCTTAAATCCGGTTTCCCAGTAAATGAGTGTAGCGCCGCCGCAGGCAGAAATTTTTGAGCTCCTTTCCTTGTTCTCTAAGTAAATTGAAGTATTTATAGTACAACAGACGTAAACTTTTGGGTTTTTTAAGTAGGTGCCGACTTTTTTGGGCCGTTTCATTGCTTTTTAAGAAAATTTAGACGTGTACTTTAGCGTCGTAGCCGAAAATTTTAATATATGAAAATTCTGATTCGATTTTATAATTATCGGTCAAGGTCCGGGCCATTACAAACGGACCTCAAGCACTGACATGGTCATATTCAAAATTTCGGGGTTCCTTAAGGAGTAAAGTTTTTGGTTTTCTTCAACATTTTTTGACCCGCTCCGCCATCCTTGTCAAAATAGAGAAAAAGTGTACTTAAGAAGGAAGGAAATTGAAGACTTTTCGAAATATTGATCCAAAAGATCACATAAATATTCTATTTTAATAAAAATTGATGATATCAAATCCTTAACGAGGTGCGTGGTCCTTGTACAAAGTACAATGTGCAAGTATTTTTTTAGACGCTTTCACGAAAGTAAACAAAGCATTTAAAGTTTTGGAAGACCCATTCGGGCCTTTGACCGACTTAGGCAGAAGACCCGTCGGGAATCTTCCGAATTTACAGTATGGCCAGTCCGAGCCTGATGATTCCTCAGGAATTTTTAGAATAGTATAGATTTTTTACTTTTTTACAGATTTTTTGAGGATTTTCTTTGAATTCTTCGAAAGATATTCTGATGAAATACGATTTTCTAGGCTATCTGCTCTGCGATATGTTGGCATAAAGATCTCTACAAAAAGAATTTTGACTCATTGGTTACTTACCTTACTTACCGAGCAGAACCCATTTTTTTAGGAAAATTTAAACTTTAGTGAAATTCGAGAAATCGAAGAAATTGTACATTGCGCTTTTTTTACAAAGAGAGGTGTTCAAATTCAACATGATGTACTCACTTTTCAAGTTAAGAATTATACTTCGCCCCCCATAGCCCCCCTGTAGCTACGGCCCTGTAATGTAGAACACGCTATTGTTTTTCATTTTACACATTTTTCGTGTTGTAAGCGTCCAGCAGGAAGGAGTTAGATGCGTAAACCCATCAACTGAATACATGAATAAATTTTCAAATTAAATATAAATTAAATTGTCCGGAATGTAGCCCACCTGTAGGTTTTTCCTAAGAAAATCCACAAATTAAGTTGTTAATTAGTTTTCATTCATTTAAAAGTCAAACTAGGTATTTTAAAGCAACGTAAATGAAACATCGTTTTACGATAAAATCGGGCAGAGACGAACAGCGTAATCTGTTCAGCCATGCAAAGGTATAGGCATACCTTTCTCAAATTAAATTTTATCAAATATACGAGTTGTCGCTATTTATGTGTAAAATGAGTTTATATATTGTGAAATAGGCATATACTTTGCACCTAACTTCCAAGAGAAACCTTTTTATTTTAAAAATTCATTCTAGATTGGTATAGGAAGGACACATGAATTATCCTTATGTGACCGTTGTGACTTGGAGCTGAATAAAATTAGGGAAATTGGTAAAATATCACATAGCGATAACAATTTCCGAGATTTTCCATTTTTGAATTCTACCATGTCATTAATAAGGTCTTACTACCTCCACTTGTTTAAAGATAGGCATATGGCAGGTGATTTAATGAAAATAACAAAGAAATTAAAAAGCCAATCCTTCTGAGGACATTACATACATAGTGAAAGTTTTGTTCCCAGGTACTTTATAGCAAATTGAAGAGCGGACCAACTAGAAAACTCCCCTTCAACCTCCAGAAATTCTTTTATCTTGAACAGTAATGTCGCATTTATCCGTCTAGGCCATTTTCATTTATCTCGATATAATCTGTTCTCGGTAGATAAAATATTGTACGCACCTCTTGCTAAAATTGTTATCTTGACTTGTGGGCATAACGAATCTCGCCTTCGGCTCGAACCGCCATGCCCACTCGTACATAAATATATATATTATTAGAAAATCAAGAAAGTCAACTTGAGATCATAAAAAAAAACTCGGAAAATGAATGAAAGTTCACACTTCTTTGGGGACCGTGCGAATGAATGTTAATTTTGGGAATACACTGCACACTCACAACAACGGATAAAAGTCAACAACAAACCCGATAACAAACCAGCAACTTTCATTTAATTTACATTAATTTTCTTGATTACTGATTTAATGTGTAACTGAATATTAGGGTGGTCCAAAAAACTAAGTTATTAAAAAGTCTGGTGCCCCACCCCTAAAAAGTTTCTAAATGTGTCCCTGATAAAAAGTGTATATGGAGCCATCTGAATCCAAAGCCGTCCTGAGGGTTCCCCGAAGCAAAATAGTCAAAAAAGCGTGGAAACCGTGTAAAGCGTGGGTTTTAGGAAAAGTGCATGAAACTTGTCAAAGACGAGGAGCGGTGTTAGGGCAACTTTGGTTTTTTCCGTTCAAAATAGTCCCGAGAAAATACTTTTTCATGTGGTGGGCGCATCCGAAGTGTTTCGATGTCAAGAGAGTCCGTCAATTGGCTTTCTTAGTTCACAACTTCTTTCTTCCTACGGAGATTATTAAAATTTTGAACGAGTTTTAATTATTTCTTGATTTTTGCTTATTATTGTGCGGTAGACACAAAAAATTGTTAGAAAAATACTTTTATTGAAATTTTGCGTACATCTGTGAAAATTCATATGAAGTTCGAGTAGAGTGACATGCCTACGTGTTAGGCATCACCAGCAAGCATTTACCTGTCATTCAAAGTGACTTTTAGCATTTTTCTACTCTTATAGTCTCAGTCCTTCCTAAAATAGCCAAATAATGACGAAACACACGGACGGCCACTTAGGCAGGCTCATGGAAGTTCATGAAATTTCACGGAGGTTCTCGAAAAATAAATTTTTGTTCAGACTTAATGAAATTTATGCTTCCAAGACAAACTGTTTAGGCGTTATTTTGAAGTCCTATCTAGACTCAAAATTTCATAGAAGACCGTTTTCCAAAAACTGTGAAACTCACCGAGGCCTAGAGCAAAGAAGTTGTGAACTAAGAAAGCCACTTGACGAACTCTCTTGACATCGAAACACTTCGGATGCGCCCACCACATGAAAAAGTATTTTCTCGGGACTATTTTGAACGGAATAAACCAAAGTTGCCCTAACACTGCTCCTCATCTTTGACAAGTTTCATGCACTTTTCCTAAAACCCACGTTTTACACGGTTTCCACGCTTTTTTGACTATTTTGTTTCGGGGAACCCTCAGGACGGCTTTGGATTCAGATGGCTCCATATACACTTTTTATCAGGGACACATTTAGAAACTTTTTAGGGGTGGGGCCCCGAACTTTTCGACAAGTTAATTATCCCATACATTTTTGGACCACCCTACTGAATATTCAGACAAATAGATTGAACTTGTCAAACAAATTTTACACCTAGACAAAACTTCCCCCATTCAACAATATAACGTTGAAAAGTAGCAGTCGTTCAGAGAGCGAATCAATCTGCTCTAATTAACACTTCCATTAAAATTTATATAATAAAAGAAATTTAATCCCATCAATTAAAATAACGAGCTAGTGGAAGCATGTATGAAATATGCGATGCTTTACAAATATCTGATTATTGTGCTCAGTATACTCACTCGTATTTACCGTTATACAAATCCGCATTGGAGTTTATGCAATTTAGACACACCAAAGGGAATCCAGTTCACACATTTTGCTCATCCGTACAATGAAAACATTTTAAAAGCTTCTCAATGTTCTTGATTTAGGTAAGGATGGGTAGCGATGTACGTCATCGACGTCATCAGGAAAGTATGTTCGAAATGTGCAGCACATTTTATATAAATGATTTCTTCTCATTCCACATTGTCCCATTAAGTCCCAAATGAAATGTATGGTCAGAAACAACTACAGAGAAGCTCAGGATTTGAAAATGTAGAAAGTGTTGTGCCTCATATTTAGACCATAAAATGGAAGATGCCAAAATGTTTGAAGAATCAGACGCTAGATGGATCTTTACACTGTGCCCTGATACTTCTGCATCTCAAACAAAGCAATACAACAAAAAACTCAAACTCAGATCGTAGATGATCGGAACTATATCTAGATATGTGTTCTATACTAGAGTGGTCCAAAAAACCAAGTTATTAAAAAGTCTGGTGCCCCACCCCTAAAAAGTTTCTAAATGTGTCCCTGATAAAAAGTGTATATGGAGCCATCTGAATCCAAAGCCGTCCTGAGGGTTCCCCGAAGCAAAATAGTCAAAAAAGCGTGGAAACCGTGTAAAACGTGGGTGTTAGGAAAAGTGCATGAAACTTGTCAAAGATGAGGAGCGGTGTTAGGGCAACTTTGGTTTTTTCCGTTCAAAATAGTCCCGAGAAAATACTTTTTCATGTGGTGGGCGCATCCGAAGTGTTTCGATGTCAAGAGAGTTCGTCAAGTGGCTTTCTTAGTTCACAACTTCTTTGCTCTAGGACTCGGTGAGTTTCACAGTTTTTGGAAAACGGTCTTCTATGAAATTTTGAGTCTAGATAGGACTTCAAAATAACGCCTAAACAGTTTGTCTTGGAAGCATAAAATTCATTAAGTCTGAACAAAAATTTATTTTTCGAGAACCTCCGTGAAATTTCATGAACTTCCATGAGCCTGCCTAAGTGGCCGTCCATGTGTTTCGTCATTATTTGGCTTTTTGAGGAAGGACTGAGACTATAAGAGTAGAAAAATGCCGAAAGTCACTTTGAATGACAGGTAAATGCTTGCTGGTGATGCCTAACACGTAGGTATGTCACTCTACTCGAACTCCTACGGAGATTATTAAAATTTTGAACGAGTTTTAATTATTTCTTGATTTTTGCCTATTATTGTGCGGTAGACACAAAAAATTGTTACAAAAATACTTTTATTGAAATTTTGCGTACATCTGTGAAAATTCATATGAAGTTCGAGTAGAGTGACATGCCTACGTGTTAGGCATCACCAGCAAGCATTTACCTGTCATTCAAAGTGACTTTTGGCATTTTTCTACTCTTATAATCTCAGTCCTTCCTAAAATAGCCAAATAATGACGAAACACACGGACGGCCACTTAGGCAGGCTCATGGAAGTTCTCGAAAAATAAATTTTTGTTCAGACTTAATGAATTTTATGCTTCCAAGACAAACTGTTTAGGCGTTATTTTGAAGTCCTATCTAGACTCAAAATTTCATAGAAGACCGTTTTCCAAAAACTGTGAAACTCACCGAGGCCTAGAGCAAAGAATTTGTGAACTAAGAAAGCCACTTGACGGACTCTCTTGACATCGAAACACTTCGGATGCGCCCACCACATGAAAAAGTATTTTCTCGGGACTATTTTGAACGGAATAAACCAAAGTTGCCATAAAACCGCTCCTCATTTTTCACAAGTTTCATGCACTTTTCTTAAAACCTACATTTTACACGATTTTCACGCTTTTTTGACTATTTTGCTTCGGGGAACCCTCAGGACGGCTTTGGATTCAGATGGCTCCATATACACTTTTTATCAGGGACACATTTAGAAACTTTTTAGGGGTGGGGCCCCGAACTTTTCGACAAGTTAATTATCCCATACATTTTTGGACCACCCTATTCTATACGGTAGAGGGCATCCATAATTTAGTATGGGTGGTTACGAATTTGTGTGGGTTGATTTTCTTTCCACATCGTTTGGAACAAGCGCCCATTGAAAATGTTTTGAATTCCTTTTTGGACCCGTACGAAGTACGAATGTCCTATACGTTTGCTACAAACAATTTTAATGTAACATAGGGTAGTTCGAGGTGGCAATTGGGGGGATGCATTTATTATCGTCTGAATATGGCGAATCAACAATAACAAAAATTGTTTGTCCGTCCGTCCGTCTCCCCTATTTTTTCCAAACGGCTCAACCGATCACCCTAAACTTTTTTTTCTCTGAAAGATACATTAATCCCATGATTTAAGTTCGAAGATGAGCAAAATCGATCAAGTGATTCCGGAGATATGGAAAAGGAAGTGATCAAAAGCATGGTTTTTCGAGGGTCGTTGAAGCTTTTTCGCAAATATCTCAGCAAGTATAGCACGGAAATTGTTCATGTTGGTGTCAAATGAAATTGATGTCAGAAAATTGGGAAATTTTTTTTGCGGGAATCGGGTCAGGGGTCGGGGCACCGGGACCAATGGAATCGACGAAATTGAGTTTCTTGGCCATATATGAGAACAGTTTTTCGTGTTTATTTCCTTAACTATGCAATATGGAGATTCACTGTTAAAGGCAAAGTTGTAGAGAATGAAATTGTAGGGTACACGTGTTTCAGTGTTTTGAGTAAAAATGCCTCAATCCTGGGATATGACCACTTCTAAAATTGGGAGTGATAATCCATATCTCTAGAATTATAAGAGTTAGAAAGTTGCTTCCAAAGGCAAAGTTGTTGAAAATAAAATTTTAGAGAACATGTGTCTCAGGATTTTGGGTAAAAATGCCACAATCCTGGGATATGACCACTTCTAGAATTGGGAGGGATGATCCATATCTCTAGAACTATAAGAGGTAAAAAGTTGCTTCCAAAAGCAAAGTTGTAGAGAATAAAATTTTAGCGAACGCGTGTCTCAAGTTTTTGGGTAAAAATGCCCCAATCCTGGGATATGACCACCCCTAGAATTGGGAGGGATGATCCATATCTCTAGAACTATAAGAAGTAGAAAGTTGCTTCCAAAGGCAAAGTTGTAGAGAATAAAGTTTTAGAGAACACTTGTCTCAGGGTTTTAGGTAAAAATGCCTCAATCCTGGGATATGACTACTTCTAGAACTGGGAAGGATGATCCATATCTCTAGAACTATAAGAGGTAGAAAGTTGCTTACAAGGGCAAAGTTGTAGAGAATAAAATTTCAGAAAACACGTTTCTCAAGGTTTTGGGTAGAATTGCCCCAATCCTGGGATATGACCACTTCTAGAATTGGGAGGGATGATCCATATCTCTAGAACCTTAACATTTTAGCGAACACGTGACTCAGGGTTTTGGGTAAAAATGCCACAATCCTGGGATATGACCACTTCTAGAATTGGGAGGGATGACCCATATCTCTAGAGCTATAAGAGGTACAAAATTGCTTCCAAAGGCAAAGCTGTATAGAACAAACTTTTAGATAACACGTGTTTCTGGGTTTTAGGGGAAAATGGCCCAATCCTTGGATATAACCATTTCTAGATTTGAATGGTCTGAGATGTACTTCGGTAGGGCCTTTGACATTACCTTGGGTAATTTCTATGGATCTTTGAAATTCTTATAATTATAAAATAACATAAAACGTTGGATTGTTTGCTTATTACTATATTAAGATACGTTCGAGTCTTTTTGCAAGATTTGTTCTATTTGCCACATCTATTCTTTTCACTCGAAAACGAACAGTAAAACGGTATAATACGGTGATACAAGAACAAATTCTCAAAGAAGCCTAACTATGTCATGTATAACTCCACGCGATACTACATAATTTTTTCTAGAAAGCTAAAGAATTATATTTCCTTTATGAATGGTCCAATGGTCCAATGGTCCGAATAGTCTAAAAACTTACATCAGAACTATGAAGAGCGGAAAAACAATATGAAAAAATGCAACTAAAAATTAGTCAAAGAAAATCCTTGTCCATCGAGATTTGTTTATCGGATGTAATGGGATATGAATAATAGAAATCATAGTTGTGCGGATGTGAGCTAGATACATGTCAATGAAACATGGGCTCTCCTGTGTTCAACTATTCTCTTTGAATATCAGGTACAACATTAATTCATATCAAGTAGGTGGTTATTTGTGAACGAAGATGCATTCTTGTGTAAAGTTTATGTATGTGCTTGTCAGATTCTACACTTAAAAGCATGAAATGAAAGCTGTTGGAATTACCATAAAATGTTTTCCACATACACAATATTTGAAAGGATAAGAAAGTTTTGTTCGAGTCTATCTTCAAATGATAGTCACGTCGGTGATGTATTTACATATACATTTCGTAAAAGATTTCCTTTTTCATGAAATATATTTACAGTGTCTACTAAATGCAAATTAAAATTCAACATTTTTCCATGAAATTTGCAAAACGAAAATTGATTCGACATGCATGTAAAATGCTCTTTTGATGTTTGCTCACAAGTAGCAAAATAATAAATTGTAACTATAAAATGGATCAGTTTTCTGTAATTTTCCCTCTGTGAACATAAACATGCATCTTGAGTCAATTTTCTTACCATATACGAAGCGATCAGATGGTATTAAGATTTTTATTATGAAAACAAAATTTTATCAGACTTCACGACATGCATATGTGCTGATAGAAATGCTTTTCAGCTACAGAAGTTGTTGGAAACTTGAGATTACTGTAATCAGGTCACTGACAAATGAGAAATTATACAAAGGGTGCGTATTGTGTATTATATTCAGAGTGAGAACAAGAACTGCTGTTACGTTACAAGCCACACATTTTCTTTTCATTTACAACGCAAGTTTCGTCTTACAAAAATTTCGTGCCAATTTTGTCAACTTAAAAATGAAAAGACAATACCACTAGCGTGACGTAATGTAGAAAAGCCTTTATTTGTTTTAGACTTTGTAGTCGTCATCCTTATAATTTTTATAAACCCTTAAATACCTTTCGGGGTGAGGTCACTTAGTCAATGTGTTATGTTTCCAAATTCCCCTCCTTCATACCACCCTATCACGGACCAAGAAGGTGGATTGATGGATTTGAACTTCTATATGCTGTCAGCTTGATGTTGACATATTTATAATTTTCGTTTTTAAGGTAAGGTTTCAAAATTATATTCGGCTGTATATAGCTGTAATTTTAGCTATGCACAATAGGAATGACCCGCTATTTGGAATATCACCGTTTTCTCTATTTCTATGACATCCCCGACTTCTCTCATATCGTATTTTAATTTAAATGGCGAAATTAGAGAAGTCGGGTCATTCTTATTGTACATAGCTGTATATTTTTCAAGTAAGAATAATGTAAATTTTGTGTATGTTTCATGGATAATTAATGTAAATTTATGTAGATCACGTAAAAAAGATGTATAAAAGATGTAACAACGATTGAATTTGCTACATTATTTTTCCATCATTTTTATATTCCAAATTTGAGAAGCATTTACATCATTTATTTAAGCAAGATTTACATCATATTTTAATCATTTACCTAGTATCGTTTGATTATCTTATATTTAAATTGTTGTTGAATCTCTTCTTGACAGAAGTGACGAACGGTGTCTCCCTTTTTAAATGATTTTGATGTATGAATACACCCGTTTCCGAATTGTCTCATGTTCAGCAACTTTCATCGTAAATCAAGCCATAAAATTTTGTAAATCAATAATTTGTGTTTCGAACTCGAATTGAGAATGGTTACATGTATCGATCTGTCATGAGAAGTAACGGTTGTTGACATTTAAATTTTGTCGCTTTACTTTCCGAGCACCCGTTAGTCAGCCTGCCTCTTTAGGGCTCTAGCTAGGCTCAGTGACCCAAAGTAAAACAAATTTTCTTCTATAAACTGTTGGGCATTCCCAGACCTTTCGAGAAAACATTTTTTGAAAATCGGAAAAGATTTACTTGAGTTATGTACCAAAGACCAAAAACCACTTAAACGGCCTCAGCTCGGCGGCCCTTGGGCCGACAGTGCCCAGACGAAATCCCATAAAAGCTTCTTCGATTGCCTTTCAGGGAAAAAAAAGATTTTGAAAATCGAGTTATCGTGTTGAAAGACGGACAAAATTTTTTTTTGCAGATTCGGTATCTAAGGACCATGAAACGAAAAAGCAACCAATTCCCTGGTCGAAATTCGACTGGTTACTAACTCCGTGTTAAACGCAATAGACCCTTTCTCGAAGAACTTCGTTCTTCGTATGGGTCTAAAAATATTTACATAATTTGATTCGAAGTAGTTAGTGCAGCACAAACACAATTTTTAGACCCGTACGAAGAACGCAGTGCTTCGAAAAGGTCTATTGCGGTTATCACGACGTTTGTAACCAGTCGAATTTCGACCCGGGAGTAGGGGGGAGCATCGGTCATGGTCCTTAGATGACGAATCAACAATAAAAAAAATGTCCGTCCGTCCGTCAACACGATAACTCGAGTAAAACGAGTAATTTTCAAAAACTTTTTTTCCCAGAAAGGTAATCGAAAAATTTTTTATGGGATGGCCGCCGAGCTCGGGCCGTTAGAGTAGTTTTTGGTGTTTTGTACATAACTCGAGTAAATCGTTTCCGATTTTCATAATTTTTTTTGTTTGAAAGATCTGGGCATAGCCGACAATTTATGGATGATTCCTTTTTGAATTTGAGTCCAAGGACTTAGCTAGGGCATTAAAGACGAGTCTCTGCTAGGCCCAACGTGTTTGTACATCACTCGAGTAAATCTTTTCCGATTTTCATAATTTTTTTTTGAAAGATCTGGGCATGATCGACAATTTTTGGAAGAAACATTTTTGGATTTGAGTCCTTGGACTTATCTGGGGCACTAAAAACGAGTCTCTGCTAGAGCCCTACGTGTTTTTTTGTACATAACTCGAGTAAATCTTTTCCGATTTTCAAAAAAAAACTTTTTGTTGGAGGCATGCCCGACAATTTATATAAGAAACTTTTGCCTGTGCTTAGGGCTCATGTCGTCTCTAAGGCCGGTCCTACCCAAAAAAATTTTTTTTGTTATGCTGCAGAGCAAATTGAGAGAAACATTTTTGTCTATGGAAGTATGTGTCTGAGGCCTCTACTTAGGACCCTAGGTCGGTCCTCAGGTCGGCCCTAGACAAAAAAATGATTTTTTGCTATGTTGTACAGAAAATTGAGGGGAACATTTGGGGATGAATTTTGTGCTTTCAGAAGGGTTTTTTACACCGTTGCTTCGGACGGGTTTTTCAATATTGCCCTATCGGCAGTTTCCAGTACAATTTAATGTGAACGCAATATTTACTTAAATACGTTTGAGTCTTTTCGTAACATCAACTCTGTTTGCGGCATCTATTCTGATACGTACGGGTCCCTTCATATGTTTTTCTAGACGAAAACTTTTTTAGACCAAATTTTTTTTCCCAAAATATTTTTTCGACCGAATCACTTTCAAAACGAAAATTCATACCGCAATTCAGAGTTTTCAAGCTACATTGTCAGAAGTTACATAATGCTCTACTCCCTATTTAGCGGGTATTTGGGGACTGTTCGCACATTTGATACCTCAGAAATTCATATCTACTGCGGACGTCGTTTATGTTCCCCTCCTGGGCCTTGTGCAGTCAATAATTAAGTTGTTATGTTTTCAGTTTTTTACTTATTTATACATTCGGATTATTGGGAATGTTGAAATTGTATCATAGCAATTAAAAATTGTTCGTTCATGCATCCATAGAAAACGTTATCTGCGCTATTGCAAAATTAGATCTCAACTAAAGCAGGTCAACCTGAAACCTGTTTCATTAGTTACCGACGCAATGAATTAAGTTTACATGCAGAGCGCCACATGTTGCATTATCATCAGACCAGATAACACCCCGTGCTGTAAAACTAATGGAAAGCTGGTCTAAAAATGTTACAAAAACTTTTTGGTATTTGCTCATGATTGTTGGTATTTAATTCAGGTATTTCTCTATACCCACGTCCAGTAAAAGGAATTTTAATAAAACTCTAACGCATCAAACATTCTGAATAGTTGTGCAAAGAACGTTATGTCTGAATCAGTTTAGAGTAACGTTAACTTTACACGTCAGTTTCACATATGGAAATGAAAAACTGCACCTGGAAATTAATGAACGTTAACATACCTTTCAACAGTTTACAACAGTTATTGCGAGGGTATATTTTCACTTACTTACGAATGATTTCAAAACATAATTACGGAACTCGTACGGAATGAATTTTATTCCGGAGAAAATAAAAATTAATTACGAGAATCCACTATTTCGACTACTAGCAGCATCATTTTTCTAAATAAAACTTTGTTTACGTTGAACCAAAATTTATTACGACAACGTGTTTATTTGTGAAATTTGTCTTCTGTAAGCATTCAATTAAATGTTTATTTTCTTGACGCGAATATTATGCCATCAGAAGTAGTGAGTTAAAATTTAATTAAAGAAGATTTTTATTGATACGTTCGAGAAATGCATACAAAGAAATAAAAATGCCTACAATTTATTGATACTGTTCAATAGAAAGTAGTGCAGTCAACAAATTATTGTTACACTCAATGAAAATAAATGGTGTTGTAGTGAATGGATTTCTATTCTACAAATGAAAAGAGAGATGTTTCCTCATTCGAGGAAATTTTTATTTAGAAAATAGAGAGCCATTTATACCCGGTTTCAAGAACGACTTGGGCAAATAGTCAGGTCAGTTTCACGACACACTTCCTTATCCTAGAACTTTCACGCTATACAAGAAAAATCCTATACAGAATTTGTCCCCACCGGGATTGAACCCGGATATTCTTGGTGAAAAGCAAGTACGTTAACACTGAGCTAACCCATCCCGTCGATACCACCGGCTCACCCGGTTTGTTTGCTTAAAGCACTTAATTTTAGTTAAAAAGGAGAATTGCGACACCAGCCCTTATGTGCTAAAAATTGACATAAGAAAAATTCCGGTATGTACCTTCTCTATCAACTCAAAGAAGGAGGCCGGTGGCAAGAAAAAATTATTGTGGATAAGGTAGTCGCCACTTAGCATACCCAGAAAATCTTGATCAAGGCAAAACGACACAGTTCTTCACTAACAACAGATTTTCTTAGAAACCGTAAGCATAAAACGTCTTCGTCTTCGTAGTAGTCAACAGATCAGTTTACCACGCCCTGCAGTGAATGTGAAATTATTTCTCCCTAAATTTTATTTAATTTCTTATAACTTATAACGAAATACTTAAGCCTACAACAAGTGAAACAGAATGAATGTAAGTTTATAACTGAATTGCCGAAAGTCTACAAGCCACTGCTAAATTATTTATCAACGTTGAAGTGCACAAGAAAAACAATTAAATATTCAAATGGAGTCATTAAATTGTCACGCGAAATAAAATAATTAAAAAAAAAGTCATCCAAGTATTTTGCAAATTAAATTTGTTGTGAGGCTAAGTAAACTTTCTGCAAGGGTATAACGTGTTGGAGACATTCGTGCTTTTCTAAATATAAATTTCTTGTGTTACGTTTTGCTTACATTTCATCTACATTTACCTTAAATGGGTGTCTCTCCTACTACGTTTTCTTCGTCAATTTTTTTTTCTGTATATTTTACACAAATTTTCAGAATGGTCGATTGTTAGATACTTCGGCACAGTAATGAACGGTGGAACAATTTTAGTATAGATGTGATAGATGTGACACCCGGTTGTAATAAATGAAACAACTTCTCCATAAATTTAAAGCCATTCTGAAAAGTTACGTTGTCAATATGCTCTGAGGCTATTGGTATCGGGTTAAGGTTAATGTCACTTGTATCGTAAACCGACAAATCCTTTTCCCATAATTTCGGTTAATTAACAAGGAAAATGTTACCATACTAATAGAATATGGAGACATAAGAAACATAAGACATGAAGTTTACCTTGAAAAAAAAGGCCCAAATATTTTTAAAAAACCCGTAGGGAAAAGTTTTCGTGAAAACCATAGTTCGGGATGTAGGGAGTATAGAGTGGGCTTTTTCCAAATCTTTCGTATTTTTTTTTAAATGAGATTTGGAGAATCCAAGGCTTTTGAATGGTGGTTTTTAGCGCAACCCGCTAATTGGTAACGCTTATGCTCGTATTTCCCTCCGTCCGTATCACGTATATCTCAGCTCCCAGACCACCTAGCGAGCTCAAACTTTCACCATTCGAAAGCTCTTTGACTATAGATTTGCAGAAATGCCAGAGGGGGATGGTCGGATGGAGCGGGACGGAGCGGGACGGAGGGGGTTCATCCCAATTATGCATATATCGGCTTCTAGATCACCTAAAGAACTGAAACTTGTGTCATTCAACAGTTCCTTGAATTTAGATTGCAGAAACGACGGAGGGAGAGTTGGCAAAAGGGGGAGGGGGTCATTGCGTATGGTATTAAACATATCTTGGCTCTTAGTCCACCTAAAGACTTGAGACTTATGATATTCGATACCTCTCTCACTCTATATTTGCAGAATTCCGGAGGGGAAGGGGACCGAGGGGCATATGCCGCAAGGGAAGAAGCTATTGAAAGATAAAATTGAAAGTTATAGAATGTTTCAGAAAGTTCTTGGAAGTTTTAGATTTTACTAGAATGTTCTAGAAAGTTCTGGAATGTTCGAGAAAGTTCTGGAAAGTTTGGGAAAGATCAGGAATGTCCGAGAATGTTTTGCATCGTTCGAGAAAGTTCTAGAAAGTTTTGGAATGTTCGAGAAGTTCTGCAGTGTTCTGAAAAGTTCTGGAATGTTCTAGAAAGTTCTACAATATTCTGGAAAGTTCTAAAAAGTTCTGGATTGTTCTAGGAAGTTCTGGAATGTTCCAGAAAGTTCTGGAATGTTTAAGAATGTTTTTGAAAGTTCTGGTACGTTCGAGAAAGTTCATGGATGTTCAAGAATGCTCAATAATTTTCAAGAATGATCTAAAAAGTTCTGGAAAATTCGAGAAAGTTCTGGAATGTTCTAGAAAGTTCTCGAATGTTAGAAAAAGTTCTAGAAAGTTCTAGAATATTCGAGAAGTTCTAGAAAAAATCCGGATTGTTCTAGAAAGTACTGGAATGCTCTGTAATGTTCAAGAATATTCTAGAATTAAATATTACACGCTAAGATGTGGGTTACGCCGCTATACCCATTTATGGGTTTTATGCAAAATTTTTTACACTTTTGTTCTATTTTCAATTCTTAAAATTTTATTTTTTTAATTTAGTTTGATTTTTTTTAGAAAAATTATTTTCGAAATTTGTTATCGAAATGCTAACCCTTCATGCGTGATTTTCACATCTGGCCGGATAGGTTTTTGTGTGAATAGAATGTTAGCTTGTGGTCATAGTTTTATTCTTAACAAAATTTGCACCACTTTTTTAAAATGAAATTACGTTGTGTTCAAAAAATTACAACCCAAATACCAGACCCACCAGCGTAATAATTTTTCAACACTTTCAGTTTTCACACGTGAAAATATAAATTTATGTTAAGCAATCTTCGCAAAAAGAAAGAAGAGTTATATTTCTGCAGTGTAAAAACTGAAAATACAGAAAAATTACTTCGCCGTTGGGTCTGGCATTTGTGTTGTAATTTTTTGAACACAACGTAATTGTTTTTAAAAAAAAGTGGTGCAAATTTTTTTAAGAATAAAACTTTGACCACAAACTATCATTCTATTCAAACAAATGTTTGCGCCTCATCAGCGAAAGCGTCACGTCTGACGATATCAATAATTTTGAAAGTAGACTTACTTACTGTGTTGCACCTTACCTTCGAAGAAGTTTTTTTGTTGTGATATCAGTAGTTTTGTAAGTTTTGTAAGGCGAGCTCTGCGACCTATGACACTTGCTGAGTACTGCCTGAGACTTTCTGATAACTTTCTCAGACTTTCTGACACTTGCTGCCAACTTTCTGACACTTGCTGACAACTTTTTGACATTTGCTGATAACTTTCTGACACTTGATAGCAACTTTCCGACACTTATTATTAACTTTTTAAGACTTTCTGACGCTTGCTGACAACTTTCTGAAACTGTCTGACAATTTGTGACTAACTGACACTTACTGACAACTTTCTGACACTTGCTGATAAGTTGTCGAGACTTTCTGATATTTGCTGACAACTTTCTGAAACTTTCTGACAACTTTATGAGACTTTCTGACACTTGCTGACAACTTTCTAAGACTCGCTGATAACTTTCTGAGAATGTCTGACAGTTGCTGAAAACTTTCTTAGAATTTCTGACCGAATTTCAACCGTTTTTGATGAGTCTAGGCTGCTACGACGTAGTTTTTTAAAAAATAATTTAGAAGGGTAGGGAAGCAGGGGGAAAAAACTCAAAAGTTCGTGTGTATATGGTGACTTGTTCCAAATGTTATTGTATGGTGTTTTTTGAGTTTGCGGACTTCTGTTTTGGGGTGTGGGGACTGCGTCACGTCCTTCGCTACCGCTAAGGGCATGATCACACAAAAATGCCTAACTTTCGACTGGTTACAAACATCGTGATGTGTATATAAATATAATTACATCAGCGTACAATTACTTTCATTTATTTCTATTATTTTCAATATCCACATAATTTTATTAACTGCGAATAATACCACAAAAATAAATGATAAAGATTGTAACTACAACTCTGATTGGTATCTAAAGACATACGGACGCGGACTCACGGACGCGGGCATACGGACGCGGGCACACGGACGCGTGCACATGGACGCGGACACACGGACAAAATCGACCCCAATTCAGCCGTAAGACCCTGACTCACGTCAAGGGAATGTTGCCCTTTAGGAAGTGGGTAATTTGATACATTTCCTACATACTTCGAAATCACTAAAAGTCGTTACATTTTATTAAATTCAATAAATGTAGAGTTTGAAATATTGAGACGCATATGGGAACGCACGTATACAACAGGTCTTACTTTATATTTTAACAGAATATTGCAAGAATAAAAAGAAAGAGATATAATTCAGACAGGACAGTTGGCGACTGTAACGTTAATAAGATTTTCCAAACGATTTTTCCATTAAAATTTCGCAAAAATGAGTTGACGAAAGAAAAAGCAACAATAAATTTTTAAATCTTAAATCCAATTTTTATTTTCGAAAAATTTGCTTTCGAAAAATCGCTGACCGCGACCACGTTCTCTAAAAATCATGTGCTCCAGCTGGATAGCTGTAATGTTCGATTCAAATAACGAAGGTTACAATTCCGAAGAAAAATGAAAATTAAAATACCACTGAACTACGGTACGGGTTGACAAATGCCCGACAAAATTTCAAATCCCTCTTCAGATTCATTTTTGTGGAAAATGTCCTCCGACATCTTTTCCGATATAGGCCCTTTTTTATTCGGCGATTGCAACTGGGAATTGGAATTAATGTAAATAATTTAAGAAAAAGTTGTTTGTACGTGCTAAGCATTAAGCAGGCGGCGGTAAATGTTATTCCTTCCAATCCGACGAACAGAATTTATAAATTTGAAATGAAATACCATCGGAAGAAAGGCACACAAATGTTATCTAATTAACTGAACAATTTCATCAAATATACAAAAAGTTATGTCCTTTTTTCGATTCAAGCCATTTGCTTGATGATAAATTTGAGTGGAACGGAAAATTCAATATCAGGTTGGTGGTTCCGGTTATAGGACGTCGTAGTAGACCAAAAAAATATGACGTCACGTTGAGCTATTTAAAGAAAAGAGTTTCGTCTGCCACAATTCGAACGATTGTGTTGTCGCTGTAAGAGATGTTGTTCTTTCAAGGAGTTGAGAAATGCTAAGCGAAATATGCGTCTAATTGATATATTTCGACGACGGCTTGGAGTTCTTATCAGAGAATACCAGTGCATTTAGATTCGAATCAATCGAAAGAAAAAGCAAACATGTCAGCAAGTGAAGGCAGCGGAAACGGGCTCATAGGACCGGTAAAGATTCGTCCATTCAGGAAATCGCAAATGTTCCTCGCAGACTGCAACGGGCAAACTCCAAAATATCAGATTTCTTTCTTATCCGTTCGCTTGAGCAGTTGCATACAAAAATATTTTTTATCATTTTTCCATACGGAGAAGCTGTCCGTTGTGTTACATATTGAAAGTTTTTATTTTAAGAATAAATTTATAACGAATTTGGTAAAGTTCCACATATTTGGTACAGTTTTACTGAGAATCTCCAATACATTCAGCAATAATTATAGTTCTTTCATGCACTAGAATGATCGTTCCTCTAGTGCATGAAACAACTGGATCTTGAATCCGAAGTACGCGGCCTTCAAAAAGTTGCAACAAGTGGAAGACTGCATTTTCGGCTAGTAAGCCTGGTATCAAAAAATTATGTAAGGCAATGTTAACGCCAATAGCAAGTACTCCTTGCTAATATAATAATTTTCCATTTGATACCAGGCTGCGTACTTTATCATGGTTCGACAGCACAGAGAAGGCAGCCTGGTGCCAAAAATTTGAGCATATCACAATAACGGCATTGACGAATGATTCACAACGCACCAATTTTCATCTTGGCACCAGGCTGCCTTCTTGAGCTATGCTCGTTTCAATGTAGATGAAAGTTGGTGCGCTGTTAAGCATTCGTCAATGCCGTCATAGTGATATGCTCAAATAATTGGCCCCAGGCTGCCTTCTTTTTCATTTTTCTAGGTCACATAGAGGGCAGCCCGGTGCCATATCAAAACGTTTTGCGCCGTAATGTACTGTATACTGGATTCAAACTTACCTAATATAATTTTTTGGCACCAGCCTGCCTTCCCCGACTTGGCTACTGCAACATCACCTTAAAGAAGAAATTTGATTCGATCTACGCATTAAAAAATAAGCTACTCTAACTCCAACAGTCGTCAAAAATCCGAATCCTCACCAAATAACTGATATGGGTTAACGTTGAAAAGGCTTTAAAATTTGATTTCCAGGAAAAATTGTTTCATGAAGTATTTGATAACTGAGTGTCAGATTTTAAAACGCAGTTGCTTGTAAGTCTTTGTGCATAAAGCAAACGCACATAGTCGAAAAGTTTTTGGAAAAATCTTGAAAGTTCTCGTAATTTCTCGAACTTCTGTAAAATTAAAATAAAGAACCTGCCCGCAAGAGCTACTAAAAGCAACTGAAGGAAATTTTATCATACACTTGCTTATACAGTGTAAAGTGGTCGGAGTGAAGTGCCAGGGAAGTATCAAAGTGTAAATAGTGGCACATATACTGATTGCAACAGTTGCTAGAATATCTGAAAACTTTGCAGAATTTTCTAGAAATTTCTACACTCACGGAAAAGAAAAACCGACACATTTTTGCTTTTTTGTTTTACTTGAGTTTGTGAATTTTTGCATGTATTTTTATATGGAGAAATCAATAAAGTCACTAAACTACAAAACACAAAAATGTGTCGGTTTTCACATTTCTGTGAGTGTACAATGCAAATTTCGAGACAAAGAGCTATCGAATGGCACAGGTCTGAGCTCAGTAGATGACCAAGGAGCTGTTGCGCTAAAAACAACCGAAATGGTGGAAAAATAACCACCTGAAATCGCAGCCCAAAATCCAATTCTAAGCCAAAAAATCTCAGATAGGGAGTCATTACACAGGCAATGAAAATGGCTTTTCAGGAAAAATATGTTCGCGCCGGTCTAATTGATTTTTTGAGAGCAGGTGTCCGGAAACCCCCGAAACGGCCAAAACAGCACCATGTGCTGAGTATACATTTTGCGAAAAAATCGAAAGTCTCGTATAGGTAATGAGGAAGGGTCTCATTGGAACCAAGTGTGACCTGTTTTGAACTATATATGAGACTCTTTATCCAAAACAAGAACAATTTTTTGGGTACCATTTCATAGAAACTTTTTTCCCCTTCAGAAACACCGTGATTGATAGAATTTTTGTATTTCCTTAGTTGAATTGCTACATTTTTTTTGTCCCGTCAAGCCAAAGAAGAAAAGGAGTATTTCAATGAGTGGTACTGACGAGTCATAATCATTTGTTGAGATACAATCAGAATACCCAACAATAGAAGAATTTCGCGAAAACTCTTCATTTTATCTGAGGCTGAAAATATTAACAGCTTTTGACAGCGCCAGCATCGTCTTCACTAACAAACGACAACTGACATGCAAACCACGCAAACCACATTCACCGCAGTTACCTAACTTTAAATCAGCACACACTAACCGAGGAGCAGCAAAATATGAAAATGTGAGCAACTAAGAAATAAACTTTGTATCAATGACTAGAGGTTCAACAAATCAATGGGTCGTTTTGGGAAACAGATTTGAAAAGAGCTTGGCACAAGTTCGTTCAATCAAATCTTGGCAACTTTTTGGCGGTGTTAACCCCAAATTCAATCATACTCTGATCATTTAACAATATGAATGTCACGCTGATCACCAAGTTTACCTTAACAATTTGAAAAACTTTTTCATACTTTGATGCTTTCCTCGTATTTTTCATATTTTTCAAAGGAGAATTTATTTTATTTTTTTCCGACATATTGTGATATTAATAGAAATAAGCATATTTTCTGCAATACTCCAAATCAGTGACTATAAAAACAATTTCCTATGCTTTATATCAAATCGTTTAACATTAGTGCGAGAACGTGCTCATAGTACATGCTTCACTTCAAGTTGTTTAAAATTGATTGTATCAGTTAAGTTCAGTTTCGTATATATTACAAGAGCTTTGATAGCAAAATTAAAGTATTTATTTATGGCATGTAATTAGTTTCTGAGGAGTTTGAAGATGATTGGGTGGAACGATATTTTATCCGAAAGATTAACTATACTTGAGACAGACGGAGTGCATTTGAATGGAGAATAAAATTGAATCAGTGACAAATACCAATGCTGAGTACACTCCATAAGTCAAAAATAGTACATTACAATACGATGAAGTAGATAACGAGATGTGTACTTACACTGAACATTCTTGGGTTTAAACTTGATTGGTATGGTTGGATTCTTGGATTTAAACGTTGGTGGTATGCTGTATATATTTAGTTGCAAGTATAGTTCAGTTATAGATTGTGATCAAAGCAAACATAAGGAAATGCATGTTGTATTTTGTGTTTATAATATACGCCACCGACGTATTATATGCGCGGTGAATGTATTATCAACCTTATTTAAGTATTCCGTATTATGCCATACGTAACGAAAGTGTTATGAGCTCACAGTACACGTACACGACGTTCGTAATACGAGCACGGAGTTCGTAATACTTGCACGGCGTTCGTAATACTTGCACGGCGTTCGTAATACGTGCACGGCGTTCGTAATACGTGCACTGCGTTCGTAATACGTGCACGGTGTATAAAAACACAATACCTACGTTGCTTGTAGATATTTTACTCAGTGTACGACTGAGCTGAATAATATACTCCCCATGGGTATAATATACAACTTGCAACTAAATGTATGCAGCATATCGCTAATCTAAGAATTTTCAGTGTACAGTAATATACTTCATAATATCATATAACATTTACTATTTACGCGAGAATGGTTAGTGCAAACACTTGCAAGTGCATTCAAAAAAAAATTTTTTTTACTCACGATTAAGTAACACTCTATCACATATAATTGTATAAAAACACTAGGCCGAAAATAATGGAAAAATTGCACCAATCAAGATTACGTATACCTGCAAGCATTTATTACTACACTCCTGTATATTATACTTAGTATCCTCAAATTACCAAAATATTTGTGCTACTTACAAACTAAACTTTTATGACTATTGCAAAGAAAAATATACTTTGAATTAAATTAAATTTCAGTAGTCCAGTGTCCAGTCATTAAATGTGCGCTAGTAATTATTCTCACATGAAGTATAATATGATGATACTAAGTAAAATATTCTTTAGAGTAGCAGGAAATAACACTTGCAAGTAAATTAAACGGCAAGTCTTAAAAAAACATTATAATTAGTCTACAGTAAGAGTAAGTTGTAATTTTTGAGCTGAAATAGCTATAACGTACAAAACGTACATTCGCTTTATCAATAAAAAAAATGCGAAAACTTCCCGCTATTGTAAATTTTTCTATTCATTTAATATACACTTAATGAAAAATCACATCGAAAAAGTGAACCTTGTCAACTGTGCTGAATTCCCGGATTCCCGGATTCCATGTACCGGATTCCGGTACTCCATGAATACTCTCGTTTTAGGAAAAAAACTTATCAAATATTCTCTTATATAGCGCAATGACCAAAATATGTCGGTTGTAAATACATGATTAAAGTAACTAGACACATAGACGTTATCTCACGTTCTTCCCATTGTGTTTCAGTTTGGTTTTATGCGAACTGCATTTTGACCCTTCGGCAGCTTTCTTCGTCTACCTTCTCTGGTTGGAATACTAGGACGATGCAGAAGTATTTCGAAAGATATTTGAATAAATTCGAAAAGCAAAAAAATCGACGTCAAGCGCCAATGGAATTACCCAAAACTTACCAGTTTCGTCCCCAGTCAAGTGATGTTTTTCGTTGAGTGGTAATTGTATAGAAAAACCTAGTGTACCGTAAATCAATAGTTTTGGGTCATTTTATGCGTAGCAGTTTACAGGAATGTAAATATAAAATACTCAGAAGTGTAAAGCAAAGTGTATACTTCGGTGTAAAGTGGGTGAAAGTAGAATGAGGCATTTGGTGCTTGTAGTTTGGTTTTACTTCCAGAATATTCTATGTAAGGGAGACAATGACGTTGATACATTTTGATGTTATAGTTGTGAGCGAATTCAAAGAATTCAAAACTGACAGTAAAACAAGATTTGCTAATTTAAGTTTTGTAAAAAACTTTGAAAAAAAAAAAAAATTAAGTTCAGAGCAAGCTGTAGAGTACTGCAGAATTCGATTCAGGCACAGGCACATTCATTCGTTCTTCTTTACAGATCCGAAATCGCTCTTCAAGATTTTGAATGAACCCTGCAGGGTCCTAGAGGATATTTGGTGTTTTTAGTGAAAACTCCTTTAATGATAAGGTTGCTTTTGCGCAGTGTTGTATAGAAAAAAGAGGTGAACTATTTTGTCCATGCAAGTATGGGTCCGAGGCGTCCGAGGCCACTTCGAAAAAACTTTTTAGGGGTCTTACGTGTTTACCCACGACCAATTACCACACCAATTTCTACCCGAGAGTAGGGGGAAGCAATAAAAAAAATGTCCGTCTGTCACCGCGATAACTTGAGTAAAACTCCGGGCCAATGAGTTGGGGCGTTAAAGTGATTTTTGGTCTTTTAGTACATAACTCGAGCAAATCTTTTCCGATTTTCCGATTTTTTTTGTTTCAAAGGTCTGGGCATACGTGACAATTCATTGAAGAAACTTTTTCTAATTTTGAGCTTTTCGACTCAGCCAGGGCCCTAAAACTGAATCTCTACTATGGCCCAACGTGTTTTTATTACATAAATCGGGTAAATCTTATCCGATTTTCAAAAACGTTTTTCTCCTGAAATTTGGACAAAATCGGTTAAAAACTTTCGAAGTTACGGTCGAAAAAGTGGTCAAAAACGTGGTTTTTTGAAGGTCGGATGAACTTTTTCACTCATATCATATCTCTGCGAAATTAGACGGAAATCGCTCTTCAATGTTTTGAATGACAGATGTGGAGATCAGAAAATCACGAAAATTAAATTAGTGAAAATATGTTGAGTGATTCGGGCTGTAGTGTCCTTAGTTTGGGCCAAACTCGCGCTACGCGACCCTACATGATTTTGGTGCTTTTTCGAATATTCACGAATGATATGATTAATTAATGATAAGGAATTTGTGCAGTGTTGTAAAGAAAATAGGGGCAAACTTTCTTGTCCACGCCTTTCTTAAGTGCTCTAGGTCGGTTCTAAATTCTGTGCTTATTTTAAGGGTTTGGAGAGGTTTCTAGCGCTGTTGCTTCATATGGGTTTTGCAGTATTGCCGTTTCGGCAATCTCAAGTCCAATTTAATGTGGACGTGATTGTATATACTTAAGAGCGATATCGCGAAAACTTCAACCGAAATAGTATAGGTCTGGCACATGATATCAGGGTTTTAGACGATTTATGGCTTTTTCGATTCGTTGGACTGTGGAGAGGAAAGCCCTACATCAGTTTTGTGAAATTCATCTTCAATTCGAAGCAAGTCGCTATGAAGTAAGTGCCTGTCAGAGGGTGGGGAAAGTGGTTTTTTGTCTAGAACTCGTGTGAGACGCAATGGAAACAAATGATATTTAGCAAAATTATGAACCTCCATAATACGAACATTTTTTAATTCTGAGCCCTCCCCCCACTCTCAACTGTTTGAAGTTATTGGTCATTTTAGGTCAATTCTTTGAATCACTTTTGCCGCTTGCAGCAGTAGTGTGCTGTGAAACTGAGTATATGGGTAGTTCATACACCTTCCCTATTGAGAATATCTGCAAAAGCTTCCTTGGTTAAAGTTCGTTGCAGTGGTTGAGAGGTAATTTTTTAAAAGCACCTTCATTTTTGGAACATTTTTCGAACATTTTCTTAGTTAATCTATCTCATAAATGTTAATAATTCCCCTCTAAATGTCATTAAATAGAGATATTTGTATAAGAAAAAGCAAAGTTAAGCTGACACAAACCCATTGACTTCTGAACGTATCTGACGAAAGATGAGAAAAGGGCTGCTTTGCGATAATTAATGGAGTATTTCCATTGTTGGCAGCTTTTATGCTATATTCCTTGCATGTACTTGAAAGTAGACTAGTATACTACTACCAATGACCAATCTTTTCAAAGACGATTGTCGATTACAACTACTAGCAACCTCAGGGAATTATTGTTCATTTTCAGCACCAAACAGAAGGATCGTTAAGCAGATGGCGGAGGCGATGAAGGAAGAGATGCTCAACGGTACTTACTAATTCATATTGAATATCTGGAACCTTCGGCAGATACAAAGGCTGATTTCGCAATTGAAAAAGAAGGAAATGTCTGAATTTGAAGAAGCTTTTTCAAAGGAGGAAGGGATACCTATGGTGAGATAAATGTAGAAAATCATTTTGCACTGAAAAGAAAATCAATTGTCAAGAAAATCTTCAAATTCATTGAAAATCCTCAAAAAATCCTTTGAATTGCAAGAAATACCTTAGAAATCAAACGAAATAATTGAAAATCAAAGAAAATCCCTAAAAATCGTGTAAAAATGCTAGAAAATGCTCAGAAATTGACAAAGAAAATCCATGAAAATCAAAGAAAACGATAGAAAATCATTGGAAATAAAAAAAATCATTTGAGGATTTTCTTTAAAAAATCCTTTTGCACTTAAAACGCACGATTATCTGCCCCTCGAGGGATACTGCATCATTTGGATGACAAATGCGATTCAGATTTTGACGGTATTGAAGATGAAGAAGTAGACAGTGGTATTTAAGAAAGAAGATTGATTTTTCATTCCTAGGATGAAAAACTGCTGTTTTCCGTCCTAATTTAAAACAGAAAATCAGTTTTTTGAACCCTTGGAATGAAAAATATTGTACGAAACTCGGAAAAATATATGTTTTTGACTAGTGTGATTGCAGCCCTTGGCTTCGTCGCGGGCTGCAAGCTGCAAACCTCACACTCGTCAAAAACATTATATTTTTCCTAGTTACGTATAGCTATTATAGGTTTAGAGAATATCCGCATATTTCTCAGAATTCCATTGTTCGAACAATGGAATTTTATTACCTGCAAAAAACCTAATGATAAAGATTATAAAACAAAATAAATGTGAAAACTGTGCAGATTGTACTCCATACTTCCATATTGTTCTACGTGACTCTAAAAGCTAATGAAATAAAATCAAGCGAAATGCATTTTATAGCAACAGAAAGCAAGTACATCACCCTCTTCAAAAACCTCAATATCAAGCCAAAGCCATTATTTATAGCAGAAGGCATAATGCACTCCTCTATTACTTTGAGTAATTATAATAAATAATAAATTAGAAAATTATGATTGAACGTTTAAATAATAAGTAGGTGCAAGTTTTGCCGATACAATCAATTTTTGTGGATATTTTTGACCTAATTTTCAATAGAATTCAAAGTGTTGTGTTCAGGTGGAAGGGAAAATATCGTGCAACACATATGTTGTAGGTAATTGTTTCTGCAGTGACTATTAGCGATTGCACTTCGAACGGTTTCCAATTTAGAAACAAGACAATGCTGCCGTAACGAAGAAAATGACTTTCTTCTTTCGCACTTTCCAATTTCGCATCGAAAGGCTGGAAATCAGATCGGGTTGAGATCTGAACTTAATAAACATCGCACGACTACTCGCTTATTGGGCACCTGAAGACAAACTGAAGCGTACGATTTTTTTCGTATCCGACAGGCAAATATTTGCAGTTATGGATATGCGAACTTGCAAAAAATTGAAGTGCTGAAGTTGCGATGTTTTCTAGAAATGCATCCGGCGATAATAGCAAAATATTTGAAATAAAATTCATGTAAGAGGATGAAGAATAGATGAGTCAGAATTCAAAAAAGTTATGCTCTGCTATGCTTTGCTATGCGACTAATTTTGTTGCAAAGTCACATTCATATCCGTAACGCATATGCGATTTACATATGTAACCCGCATGTGTAACCCCATGTTGTCAAATGTCAAACAATTAGTGTAATGCTCGACGATGCTTGGCTAGGCTTAGCTATGCTAGGCTATGTACACGATCAATTACACTTTCGTACTAATAAAATATTCGTTTTTAAAACGTTACTGGGCCCATAACCTGTTAGAAGGTGTGAATTGAATCAACGTTTATTGAAGACTGAAGAAATTTTTATAAGAAAGTCTTGAGACTACTAAGACTATAAATTTTTGATTTTAATCACATGACTACTTTGTAATGTATCTTTAACATGAAGACGCTCCGAAAAAACATTGCATTCCAAGTTCGTACGCGATGGTTACTTCAGAGCAACTTTAAACTTTCACAATTAGTCATTTTGAATTCTAATTCATCTATTATTTGCTTAAACATCATCCTTACACTTTATCTAAGCCATAATATCAAATTATAATAAAACATCGCAACTAAAAAGTTCATCTTTTGTGATATGCTCCTAACTACGAATATTTTCAAATCAGGTCGATCAGAAGAATTTGAGGTGAGAACTCACATCATGTCCATTCTTCAAAATTGAGGTGATCTGAACTCACATCACATCAATTCTTTAGCGTTGAGATGATCTGAATGAAAAGTTGTCTACATTTTTTCGATTTTTGATAGGATTTGGCAACACCGATAAAATTGTGTTGCATGGTAAAATCGAATGGTTGAACAACTGTTTTAACACTCGGCAATGATAAACTTTCGATGAATATTGATGAATTTTTACGTATTTTTTGAAAATATGCCTCTTGTATGTGCACAGCGCGTATTATGTATTCACATTGTGTAACTGTTCAATCATAAACCGTAGCTTATGCTAAAAATATGAAAGAGGAGATTTCTAATCTAAAAATAAAATAAAAAATAATGAAAAGTGTAAGTTTTTTTAGTGCTTCGATGTGGCGGTGGCATTGTATGTATATTTACACTCAAAATTTTAATAAATAAATTGTTGGTGTTGTTTGTTTAATCATCGGAGCAATAATTTCAAATTTTATGATATCGTAAAACTTTTTATCGAAAACTATTTTAATAACATTTTTCGTTCGTCACTCACCAATGAAGAATGTCCTTAGTTGATTGCAAAAAAAGTGTTTTCCTTCGCCGCTTGTGTAAACCAAAGAATAAAATTCGGTTATGGATGCTTTTTAACACTCACACAAACATAAAAAGTTTTATGAAAATTTACTGATTTGTCAATGGCTTTTCAACACGTAGAATTTGGCACAGATTTTCCAATACTTCAATTAGTCAAATTTCTGTCAAATAAAACTCATTCAATGCACTAACGAAAATAAAATGACAGTAACAAAAATTCCCATTCGGCGGAGCATGGAATTTTTGCACACCATGTAATCTAAACCGCGACGTTTTCCTTCTTGGAGCTCAATGAAAATTCAATTGATGTGAACCCAAGAGACGAGAAAATGCAACTACTGCGCACGTTTTCTGCTTTCTGAGAGATGAATATAGCTTTTCGTAGATACTTTGTTTTATTTTCTTTTTTTTTTATTCTGTTTGACAATATTCGGTACATTTTATGTTATCATGTGAAATCATTTCTCGCATTGATATATTTCGCTACCAACTATTGACTGTTGTTTATATGAATCCATAATTATACGAGAGACGATGGGTTAAGTATGTCATTGCATGTCATTTAGGATATCGTCTTTCAATGATATTTGCCTCCCACCGTCAACTTTCACCTGTGGTGGAAATTTTCGTTCCAGATAATCATGTGGAGTTGGGAGGAGGTACTACAAAAAAGGACTCAATGAGACAGATTGATGAAGGGGATGTAAGCACTGTAGTTGCCGATCATACAGTCCAATGCGAGGCAAGCTGGCAACTCGCACAAACCAGAAATCCGTTTTCTCGATGATCCGGAGACAATTCACCATTTAGCACTATAGACCGTGTCTTGTCGGAACCTTGTCCCCGAGCCTCAAATGCTTTTTCATAGCTAACATCTCAACATAGAACTACCCTAGAAATGAGGTCCTAGGGACAACGACATATAGACAGTTACACGGCTCGGAATATGATCAGGGGCTATGAGACCCGACCCGCAGACGGAATAGACCGTGACTTTCCTCAAGTGGCGTCATCCATGTTTTCATAGCTGAATGCAGACTACCACAAATCAAGGCGCCTAATCCATACGCTACCCAGCCCCCTAAGTAATTAAAAGTAGTCCTATACAGTCGTTAAAAACAAAAAATACGAGAAATTACCGAATTTCCAAGAGTCTTTAGAACCGTACGAAGGGGTCTAATGCGGTTACCACCCCAATTTTCAACGGGGAGTAAGGGGGAGGGGTGGGGGGGGGCAAGCATCGATCATGGTCCTTAGATGACGGATCAGCAATAAAAAAATGTCTGTCCATCCGTCCGTCACCCCGTTAACTTGAGTAAAACTCAACCGATTTTCAAAAACTTTTTTATCAATGAAAGGTAATCGAAATATCTTTAATGAGATTGAATCTAGACACTGTTGGCCCTAGGGCCGCCGAGCTAGGGCCGTTTAAGTGGTTTTTGGTCTTTTGTACATAACTCGAGCAAATCTTTTCCGATTTTCATAACTTTTTTTTGTTTGAAAGATATGGGCATGGCTGAGAATTTATGAAATTTCAATTTTGACTTAGCTAGGGCACTAAAACCGAATCTATTTTAGAGCCCTACATTTTTTGTACATAACTCGAATATAAATCTCTTTCGATTTTCAAAAAAAATGTTTTAATCGAAAGGTCTAGGAATGTCTTACATGGAAGATGCCCTTGGACTCAGCCAGGACCCTGAAACTAGGCCCAACATGTTTTTCTTTTCATAAATCGGGCAAATCCTAACCGATTTTGTTGATTCTATTTCTATTTGAGAGGTAAGCGTGTACCGAATTATATTCATAAACAAATTTGGGTCTATGCTTGGGGCTCAAGGGTCCTAAGATCGGCCCTAACCCAAAAAACATTTTTTTTTTCATATTGTAGAGCAGATTGAGGGAAGCATTTTTGCCTATGGAAGTATGTGTCAGAGGCCCTTAAAAAAAATAATTTTTTGCTATGTTGTAAAGAAAATTTAGGCGAACATTTTTGTCTATTTGGAGATTAATTTTGTGCTTTCGGGAGGGTTCTTTTACACCGTTTCTTCGGACAGGTTTTTCAATATTGCGCTATCGGTATTTTATACAACTTATTGTGGATGTAATTTCAAACACTTAAGAGTTAAGGCAATATTTACTTAAATGTGTTCGAACCTTTTCGTAACATCAACTCTGTTTGTCGCATCTATTCTGATACGTACGGGTCCCTTCATATGTTTGTTCTTTTTCTATTTGAGAGGTAATCGAGTACCGTATTATGCTCAAAAACAAATTTGGACCCAATGCCTGTGCTTAGGGATGAAGTGGGCCTCAGGTATGTCCTAAGGTCGGCCCTAACAAAAAAAAAAATTTTGCTATGTTGCAGAGCAAATTGAGGGAAACATTTTTGTCTATGGAGTTATGCGTCCGAGGCATTTCCTTATGGCCTTAGGTCGGTCCTAAGGTCTGCCCTAGACAAGAAAATGGTTTTTTTACTGTGTTGTAGAGAAATGGAGGGAAATATTTTTGTCTATGTAAGTATTTGTCCGAGGCTTCTTCTGAGGACCCTAGGTCGGCCCTAGACAAAAAAACCGTTTTTTGCTATGTTGTACAAAAAATTGAGATGAACATTTTTTTCTCTTTGGGGGTCAAATTTTGTACTTTCGGAAGGCCTTTTTTACACCATTTCTTTGGACGCGTTTTTCAATATTGCTCTCTCGGCAATTTCCAATACAATTTAATGTGGGCGTAATTTCATACACTTAAGAGTTGAGGCAATATTTACTTCAATACCTTCGAGTCTCTTCGTAACATTAACTCTGTGTGCCGCATCTATTCTGATACGTACGGGTCCCTTCATATGTTTTATTAACAATTTTTCGGTATTTTTCTCTCGATTTTCTTTACTTATGACGGTAGTGTAGTAAACTGAGCCGTGCTGAAATCTGACTTGTAGAGTAGTTTTTTTTTTTAACTGACACTTTGAAAAAGCAAATTTGTAGTCGAATAAAGCGTGGTTTGCATCAATCACGCAATCGGTGGCGTCATCTGCTTATTTTCATAGCTGAATACGAATCAATATAAAACCCCTGTTAGTGGCGCCATCCGTTTTTTTTCGTAGCTGAGTAAGATTCGACACACAACTGAATCGTCACTATATTGCAGGAAATAAGGTGTTTCACTGTGCTAGGGAAGAGGCGGCGGAGAAGTAAAATATGACGAGAGGCAT
Organism: Pseudolycoriella hygida; assembly: GCA_029228625.1. Taxonomy (NCBI): domain Eukaryota; kingdom Metazoa; phylum Arthropoda; class Insecta; order Diptera; family Sciaridae; genus Pseudolycoriella; species Pseudolycoriella hygida. The sequence continues at coordinate 30,778,468 of CM055405.1, read as the reverse complement.
CCGAATTCACTAAATTATGCAGTTTAGTGGGTCGACGGAATTAAATACATGCGTCGAATTTTGCTTTTTAAAGTAGCATAAAAGGGATTGAAGAGATAAATACGTTTATAACACCCGGGGCTATAATATGCATATTATAGCCATCAAACTGAAGTTTGAGGCCCTCGTGTTATAAAATATCGCATAACACGCAGGCTGTCATTTGAGATCTCGTATCTGGGAGGGGAAAGAAACTCTGGATAACACCCTCGGATCTTCAACCCCTCCCAGATACGAGATCTCAATTTACAGCCCTTGTGTTATAATATACTAATATGTCAATGAGTCAAAAGTAAACTCAATTTTTAATGTCTTTCGAAATGTAACTGTTAAGTTATCAACCTTTTTCGAATCCACGAATCAAATTCATATCCGTAATAATTCAATATGACGAATGTTCGGCCGCTGCTACTGTAGCTAATGTAATCAAATGCTGATTATTTAATATGTGTATACCCATACGAGAGAGAACCATTTCGGATCATCAGTTTGGTGTGAAAACTACAGTCGAAGAGATCTCGTAAAAGAGAGGTTTGGTGTTTTTATTTACATTTAATTATTTACGTGTCAGTGGACGACAGAAATGTAGAGAACCACAAGGTTGACCAAAATTACAAACAAAGTTATTGACACACAGTGATAGTTCCACAATGTTTACACATTATGATTGTCGGCTCCTCCTACGTAATGAAAATCCTTTGTTAGAAAAAAAAGTTTTAGTAAAAAATGCTTGTGGTGCACTTCAAATTTGTATTTATAGTATACGTTGTGCAGCGAAATGGGCATAGAACATAAACTTTGCAAACATTTTGCATTAACACGCAATGACAGGGCCTATTTTCGAAAGTTAATAGTTTCCAAAAATAGACCATAAGCCAAACTGATTCATTATACACACTGACAAAATATTACATTAATATTACAAATGATTCTAAGAACGTTGACATCATGTTGAATTTCAGACTTGAAAAATTTGGTAAATTTGGTGGACTTAGAATAGAAGTAAAAATTTATCGGCATAATGTAGACGTTACGACTTTTAATCGAAAAAATGAACCGCCGAAAATCACTTGGGAAACGTAAATTTTGAATCATGTGATATCGAAGTGCTCACAAAGCACTCTACTAATTCGTTCGGGTGGATGTACTCTTAGTCCATTTAAGAATTGATTGTTGAAAGAAACACACATTGTTCGATAGGCTCATATCAGTGATTTCTTACATTGTCACATTTTCTGCGTAAAACATCGTTATTTCGATATTTTGTATCAACATTTTTCATTTTCGGTTCAAGTAAGTTACAGCAGGAATGTGATAAGTGGGTTGAAACAACTTTTTTTTTCGGGGAAACTTTCTCCGCCGAATGTTGCGATTATTTCTTAGTTTGGTGGGATGAGCTATTTTATCCGTGATATCATGTTTGGGTATTAGTTACATGCTTAAGTAAGACATCCATTTTCTACATGTTTCCACTTGAAATTAAGAGCTTAATCAAATGAATTACATTAGCAACACTATAAACCAGATTGATAGCGTGCAAAATAATGAAACTAACTTTATTGAAATACCGACGAGCTTTCATTTGGTTGCGTTGGCGTGCTTGCAATTACACAATGTTTGAAAAGGTTGTGCAAACAAACGGTTGATATAATCCGTTCAATACCGCTCTTCACATCGATGAACAAAAGAATATTTTCCGCACAGGGACTCGATAAGAAATCTGTGTTTATATGCACATAAATCATCCATCACCGAGCGGAAGTGTTCTTCAGTTTTTGTAAGTGAACGGAGTGAAACATGAAAATGTGAAAAAATAAACCATAGAAGAAATGCGTATAGAAAAGTAGCGATAGTGTATAACGTCATAAGTTTTGGTTATATTTGTGAAATCATATTTTTGACGTCTTTTTTGTTAGGTCCTTTTTGTGACGTTATATGTGTGAAGTCACTTGTGTGACGTCATTTGTGTGACGTCATTTTTGTGAAGTAATTTTTGTGACGTTGTATTTGTAACGTCATTTGTGTGACGTCTTTTTTGTGACGTCTTTTTTGTGACATCATAATTGTAACGTCATTTTTGTGACGTTATATGTGTGAAGTCATTTGTGTGACGTCATTTTTGTGACGTTATATGCGTGAAGTCGTTTGTGTGACGTCATTTGTGTGACGTCATTTTTGTGAAGTAATTTTTGTGACGTTGTATTTGTAACGTCATTTATGTGACGTCTTTTTTGTGGTAATTTTTGTGACGTCATTTTTGTGTCGTCTTTTTTGTGACATCATAATTGTAACGTCACTTTTGTGACGTTATATGTGTGAAGTCATTTGTGTGACGTTATATGCGTGAAGTCATTGTGTGATGTCATTTTTGTGAAGTAATTTTAGTGACGTTGTATTTGTAAGGTCATTTATGTGACGTCTTTTTTTTGTGGTAATTTTTGTGACGTCAATTTTGTAACTTAATTTTTGTGACGGCATTTTTGTATCGTCCTTTTTGTGACGTCATAATTGTAACGTCATTGTTGTGACGTTGTATTTGCATACGTCATTCATGTGACGTTATTTTTGTGACGGACAGGAAGGTTGAAAGCATGAATAACATGAGGGGAAGAATTATACATTTGTGTGGCGGTCGTTACATATTTCTTAAAGGATGTACGCATCCCTGATACGCTACAACTCTGTACTTGAGATTAGGTGGGAAATTTCATGCAATGAATTTTGTATATGACCTGTGAACCGTGTCAATCTCCAGAAGCGTAGAAAGGTGCAAGAATTGTAATGTATGAGACACTTTTGAGAAGAAAACCTTATCTATAAGTCTCTCATACAAAAAAACATTGTCATTGTCATCCACTTTTTTATTTTCAACTTTTGAGTGGAATATTCCAGGTTTAGCAGGCCGATTTTAATCTAACCGAAAAACCGTTTACCTCGATGGGCAGATAAACGTAGAACCTCCTTTTCCTTTTTCAAGAAAATCAATTGTTTACAAAAACCTCAAATTCATTGAAAATCCTCAAAAAAATTCTTTGAATCGCAAGAAAATCTTTGGAAATCAAAGGAAATCTTTGAAAATCAAGGAAAACGATAGAAAATCATTGGAAATAAAAAAAATTCCTTCCTTAAGAAAATATTTTTACATTCAAAATACACGATATTCTGCCCCTATAATTTTTCGGAAATCATCCTTTTACTTTCGCAATGAAATCTTATCATAGATGTCGCTTTACCCGTTTCTTAAAATTCCGCTCTTGTGTTAAGTGCACTCGTGTTCTATCTTTACGAAGATTATCCCAAACAATGTGCGGCGTGCAGTGATGGTACACTCTCATTGCACGCGTTATAATCTACTATATACCACGATGTTATTAAACTAATTGTAAATAAACATCGCTGCGAAATCGATAAATTTAAATGTATACTGTTGTACTTAAACACAATACAGCACACAGCAAACGACGTAAAACCGATTATTATTCGAAAGCTTAAAATTAATTAATTTACAATTTCAGCCACACTCAAAGGATTTGATTTGAAGCCATTATTTGTGAATCACAATGCATGCATTAGTCGATGAGAGTAAATCGAATAGGTCTTCGTTCAGCGTGATCAATGCTCGACGGGATCAGCCTCTGCCATCTCAAAAAATTATTGACTTAATTAGGAGACGTATGGATTCAAACGAAAAATTTTATTCCATTGAAACGTCAGTGTCTCACGATCTTTTACTGAATTTCGACGAATTCACCGTGTTGCCGTTATTCACATCAATCACCTGGTTCGCAGAGAACGTAGAAATGGACAGTGATGATAACGATTTTGTGGAGCCCGCAGTTCAATTGATCAATGCCATAACAACGACACCAACGCTTTTGCATTTAACTTGTTACAAACTAACTGAGAGGAAAATTGAAAGACTGTTGAGAAAGACACTCTACAATGTCTTGGCGCTTCGTGGAGGTATTATTTTCTGCATTAACAATTTGCCCATGAAATACACTGAATGTGTGTTTAAAAATATCTGAGAGGCATTTCCTGGGCAAACTAAGGCGTTTTAATGAGAGGATCCGCTCAGTTTCACTTTTCGCTATTCGTGATAGACCCATGCGTTGACACTTGTTGACCCGATTTCAGATGAAAAATTGCGAAATTGCACAAACGTTTTAAATGCTGATCGTGTCATAAACCAAACAATCCATAAAGTTACGCTCTTAGTGCGATGTCGGCTTATGTGATGATCAAGTGCATATAGACATTCCCGTGAAGTAACGCCAAAGTCAAATCGTCAAAATAAAATTTGGCGATTCTTCACACTTTGGCGATTTTTTTGGCGTTTCTTCACATTTTGGCAATTTTTTCTGGCGATTCAAGAAATAACTACAAAATAATAAATCGCCAAAAAAAAGTGGCCAAAGTGTGAAGAAGCGCCAAAAAAATCGCCAAAGTGTGAAGAAGCGCCAAAAAAACTGACAAAATTGGAAGAAACGCCAAATTAATTTTTTTTAGCTCTTGGCGTTATTTCACACTTTGACGATTTTTCTCGGCGTTTCTTCACACCTTGGCGATTTATTATTTTGTAGTTATTTCTTGAATCATCAGAAAAAATCGCCAAAATGTGAAGAAACGCCAAAAAAATCGACAAAAAAAGAAGAAACGACAAGATGATTTTTTCAGTTCAGATCGCTATTTAACAATTGCTGTTTCTCTTTGTTACAGCTGTTTATATTTATTGAACAGTAAATTTGAACAAACAAAATTTTAATTCAGATAACCAGGAAGATGCGGGAAACTCGCATATTTCAAGTACTAAATGAAATCTAAATTTTTGTTCGAATTTCGTTCCTTGATATTTGTTATTTGGAAAATAGCCTTTTCTTATAGATTTATCAGTTGCAATGATCAGGTTGGTGATCTTGAAACATATATCTTGCGATAATTTGTTCCGTTCCTATGCATAATTTAAATGATGTGAGTCTTCCAGTCGCCTCCAGGCCGCACAACATAATGTCGCAGCAGCCTGCGTCTCAGTTGATAGAAATTGGGGCATCTCGACATCTGGGAGTGACCTACAACCTCAACTTATTCATGTGCCCGTTCAGCCCAGTATGTCCGGTAATCGCACCCACTACCATTCTTATGCTTTCCCGGTCCATTGCTAGCAAACTTTTATCCCTTTTGGAGTCTGGTTTCGGTAGAAAGCGCTTCGTATGAACACCTTTATCGTACGCTTCCCAGCGTTCTCCATGCCTTAACGCCACCCAATCCTTCAATGCTTCCCCACAGACTGTTGTTCAGGGTGAAGTTGCAATCTTGGAAGTCGCGACAGGCGATACAAGCGCCCTAATTATCTCCGCATTGTCTGAGTAAATGACAGTATTTTTCCCATGTGTTCCCCTTTGAAGTTCTCCACGCGCCGCGAAGACTTCTGCTTGAAAGACACTGGGGAGGTTACCTTCTTCTGTGTTGGAAGGATACCCTCCAGCCCCTGCTCCATTGGAGGTTTTGGAGCCGTCCGTGTCCGTGTATATGACTATTCTATTCCCTGGTAGATCAGCTGGAAAGCTATCTAGTCAGTCTTCCCTACTTAGAAATATAGTGTTAAATCACTGGTGTGATTCGATCTATGTCTAATTACTGCCTCATACAACCACAGAATAGACTTTAATGGCAGGCCCCAATTTCTACCGAATGTGTTTCTGCAGCCTTACTGTGCAACGATAATTTTGACCTTGACCTTGACCTTCCACATACGAGTTGGTGCCTGTACACAATGTCAGCGATCTTGAACATGAGAACTCTTGCAGTGAGACGATGCCCACTTGATTCCCCCTGAATGATCTTCAAGTTTCGCAACGATTTTCAATATAAATTTCTTTGCCCCAGGGAGAATCCAGGCCGATCAATAGCTTCTCATTCTAGCGATCTTTCATCTCGTTACTCGGTCGTGCCTTAATAGCAAAAATATGTAACGCGTTTCGACCTTTGGGCTTTTATGTTGGCATTCTTTGTTTGTATGCGTAAAGTATTGAGATAAAAGAAAATTTTGTTTTAACTAAACAAATCACAATGATCTTCTGACGAAAAAAATTGCTGAACTAAGTCTCGAACTCGAAACACGTGAAGGAAGAAAATAATTGCTGAGCAGGCGCACTAACAACAAACTAGTCTATCCATGAACGTAACCAACTGAGAATTAGAAATTCACAATTAAAAATGTTTTCATTTAAACAAAAAAGAAAAATTTCGTGGTTTGGCGGTATAGTTTTGTAACCATTTGTTAAATAAGAAAAAATCGCCAAAGTGTGAAAAAACGGCGAGAGCTGAAAGAAAAATAATTTTGGCGTTTCTTCACATTTTGGCGTTTCTTCACATTTTGGCGATTTTTTCTGATGATTTCAAATAATTACAAAATTACAAATCACCAGAAAAAACAGCCAAAGAGTGAAGAAACGCCAAAAAAATCGCCAAAGTTTGAAGAAACGCCAAAAGCTGAAAAAAATAATTTTTCGTTTCTTCTCTTTTTTGTCGATTTTTTTTGGCGTTTCTTCACACCTTGGCGATTTTTTTGGCGTTTCTTCACAATTTGGCGATTTTTTCTGATGATTAACCATTTTGTAAAAAATTGCTGAAAAAATTAATTTGGTGTTTCTTCTCTTTTTTGGCGACTTTTCACACCTTGGCGATTTGACTTTGGCGTTACTTCACGGGAGTCATATAGACAGACAATAGCACTATTGAGAAACTTTATATACTTTGACATAAGCCGACGCCGCACTAAAAGCGTCGTCCTGAAATATTTTGACTTTCGCCTCACCTCAGTCGTTTTCAGTTGCTGCTGATTTAAAGAAAGTCTGTTCGGTCGCCGCTGAGAATTATTGACCGGAACCTTAGCACGGGTCTGGTTAGCGCTATATGTAAAATTGCGACCATCAATTTAATGGCGAAACAAAACACTCTGCGGTGTAAATATGTAAAAAAAAATATTGCCGTGGCGTAATTTACATACAACGGTAGCTGTCACACCAAGTACTCTCCCGCTGAGTTTCTTTCATTAAAACGATTTATATATTGAAAAGAGAACAAAGTGAAACGAATTTAACTGTTTCAGATATCGTCACTCAAAATCAATTATTTGAACATACAATAGAACTTGTGAAATTGTTGAAGCGAAAGAGTGCCCATATTTCGGTGGCCGTCGGCGGATATCCTGAATTACATCCAGAATCGTCCTCATTAGAATCGGAAATGAAATATTTATACGAGAAGGTGGAAACCGGTGCCGATTTTATCATCACTCAAACATGTTTTTCGTCTGAGAAAATTTTGCAATTCATAGCAGAATGTCGAAATTATGGAATAAAAATTCCAATAATTCCTGGAATTTTCATTCCATATTCTTACAAATCATTGCTTTCGATGTGTCGCCTTTGTAAGGTTAGTGTTCCGGAAGAAGATTTTCAAATATACAAACAGCTGCGAGACGATGTAAATGCTTTTGAAGACTTTGCTGTTGGACGTACGATTGAGTTACTCACCGACCTATTTTCCAATGAAAATCATCGAGTTGTAGGAATCCATTTCTTTACTTTAAATAATTTCAGGCTCATGAAAAGAGTGACGAGTAATTTTGACTTTAAATAGAAACACTAAAAATTAAGGTATTTTCAAAGACTTAATATTTTTTATTTTATCGATTTTACGGTAGGTTTTACAATAATAACATTGATGGTATAAATAAAATACAAACAAAAACTTTTTCATGTTTCTGCGGTGTATTTTCTTTTCGGAAATATTCTCTTTTTCATTTTCAAGTCCGGCGCCAAATCAATTAAGCTTCTAGGTTCATACCAATCCAAAAACCGTAACAAAAGATACACGAACGACACAACCAACATGTATGGCACGCATGCTGTCATATAGCTGTTTAGCTTATCACCGAACGGCGGATCCTTTTCTTTTAATACTTTTTTATACACTTTAACCGTTCTCATTGTAACATTGTCCCAATTATACAAACTTGCGACCATTTCATTGCATTCGAACGGACACAAGATACTGTTATCTTCGTTGTATTGCGAACGGCTCTTTGGTTTCTTGCGGTTCTTTATATTACATTTACCGTTTTTGACAACGGCATTACCGTTTTTGACAACGGTATTACCGTTTTTGACAACGGTATTACCGTTCTTAACAACAGCATTACCGTTTTTAACAACGGTATTACCGTTCTTAACAACAGCATTACCGTTCTTAACAACAGCATAACCGTTTCCTTCACATGATCCAAGTGTTCTGTGAACATTACCGATTCGACGATTTATTGCTGTGACCAAGCCATTTAGCACTGATTCCACATTGGCTTCGGTTAACAAAATTAATTCAGATGGCAATACTTCAGGAATGCCACCCACTTTGGTAGAAACAACTTGTAAGCCACACGATGCGGCTTCTACTATGGCCATGCAATAAGCTTCCGTTAACGATGTGTTGAGGAATATGTGTCCCTGAGTAAGGACGTCACGAACCTGAGACATGAAAATATCCATTAGTCTCGAAAAAGATGAAAAGTCATTATGGTTGTCGATACAAAAAAAAGACGAAAAAAAGCTTTACGTGAAGTGAAGACAATGGCTTTGCAGGATGATCCAAGTGTTCGCTGATCTTTCAAACATAAGACAGCAAAAAAGAACTTGATCAACCTCACGTCTGTAAAAAAGCAGTGTTTTACTGAAGAAATAGAATAAAGCCCTTCACATATTTGCCTTTATTCTTAGACCCGCACTAAGCACTTTTTTTTGGTTATGCAAGATATGTAACACTTCGCAGATCGTGCCAGGGATGTGGGGATTGTGTTATAAATGAAGTTGTAGTAAGTTTTCCTTAATTTTTCTTGAAAAATCGAAAAAAAATTTTCAAGAGACTATTAGACTGTGGCTCACGACACCTGTTGCCAGTTCTTGCTTTATTATGCTGAGGCTATTCGCTCTAGGTGCCAATAGCCACATTGTGATTAGAAGACCATCAGCTGCCGTTAAGCACAGTACAATAACGGAATTACTGACACCCAGTGTAAATAGCATTTTCGTTTTCGGAATTAGATATTTTTTTACAAAATTCAAAACTTTTTCGATTTTTTTTTCGAAAATTTAAAAAAAAAAAATTCGATAATTTGAAATTGAAAATATTTTTCTTCGAAAATGTTTTTATTCCAAAAATTGAATGCTTTAGCTCACATTACATTTAATTAATGGGACACTTTTTCGGAAATGAAAAACATTTTCGAAAATTCAATACTTTTTGGAATTTCCACATTGCCTTGGAAAACCAAATTCAAATAAACCATTGACATGGGTATAGAACAGTAGCGATAGTGTATTGTTGAAGAATTAAACGAAGGAAAATCTATACGTCATAACTTTTGACGTCATTTTTGTGACTTCGTATTTGTGATGTCATTTTTTTGTCGTCATTTTGTGATGTCATTTATGACGTCATATTTGTGACATCATATTTGTGATATCATATTTGTGACATCATATTTGTGACATAATATTTGTGACATCATATTTGTGACATCATATTTGTGACATCATATTTGTGACATCGTATTAGTGACATCATATAAGTGACGTCACTTTCATGACGTCATGTGCGTGACGTCACTTTTATGACGTCATATGTGTGACGTCATTTGTGTGACATATACAGTACCGTCCATAAGTATTCGATAAAAAACAATGAAATAAAAATGAAAATTATCGAATACCTTTGAACTACTGTATAGGACGTCATAAAAGTGACGTCACGCACATGACGTCATAAAATTGACGTCACTTATATATTGTCACAAATATGATGTTACAAATATGATGTCACAAATATGATGTCACAAATATGATATCACAAATATGATGTCACAAATATGATGTTACAAATATTATGTCACAAATATTACGTCATATATGACGACACAAAAATGACATCACAAATACGAAGTCACAAAAATGACGTCAAAAATACGACGCGTGGGTAAAACGGCTATTTCCGTGTTCATAAATCTAGTATCGTTGAAACATTTTTGACATAAGTTCTGAATTTTCGCTGTAATTACTCTATAATAATGACAGATTGCAAGAAAATTATAAAAAAAGTTCACATTTTGAAAATTAAAGAATCCAATTCCTGTTTTGACGACTTTCTCTACATATTGAACGTCAAAAAGGGGCTCTAGGACCGATTATCCCAAGTCAAAATATCCCCGGACAAAAAGTCCTCAGACAAAATATCCCACAAAAAATGGACAAAATATCCCCAGATGTAACGTCTACTCAGAAATGGTGAATTTGGTAGTTATTATTAATTAGATATTATATTGTGTGTTGGGGGGCTCCACCCCTGCAGGCGGCCTTACGTAAATAGGGCGCTGCCCCAAACCCCGCTATGGGCTCCGCTACTTAGACCCCGCAAGGAAGATATTCCCTCTTGACCTCCTTTTTAGAATCTGCCGCTCCTCGACCCACTTTTTTGTTTTTAGTTGTTTATTTCAGGCCTGCTTTCAGTACACTTTACGTTGAATATTCTTAATTTTTTCAGTGTGGATATTTTGTTTGAAAGGATTTTTTGATCGGGGATATTTTGTCCTTTTTTTTAATGGAAAAATTGTGGTTATTATGTCCGGTTATTTTGGTTGGGGATATTTTTTTTGGGACATTCGGTCTTAACCCCTCAAAAATGATATATGAAATGACCATAATTGTACTACATAATCTTCCCTACTTATTTCTAAAGTCTTTGTCACCTTAATTGTGTATATAATAATGTATCTTCATGAGCTGAAAAGCAGAAGAAAGGTATGAAGAGTTAAGACTATGATTTAGTACATTTTTGAATTCTTAGACTTTGACGTTTAATATATAGAGAAATTCGTCAAAACTGGCGTTGGATCCTGCAATTTTCAAAATGCCATTTTTTTATAATTTTCCTGCAATCTGTCATTATTACAGCGAAAATTCAGAACTTATGTCAAAAATGTTTCAACTGTACTAGATTTATGAACACGGAGATATCAGTTTTCCTTACTGACGCGCCACCTGTGTGAAATAATTTTTGTGACGTCACTTTTGTGACGTAGTATTTGTAACGTTATTTTGACGATGTCATTTTTGTGAATCCATTTTTGTGTCGTCATTGTTGTGATGTCATATTTGTGACGTCGATTGTGTGACATCATTTTTGTGATGTCATATTTGTGACGTCACTTTTATGACGTCTTTTGTGTGACATCATTTTTGTGACGTCGTATTTGTAACGTCATTTTTGTGACTAGATTTTTGCAACGACATTTTTGTGACGTCATATTTGTGACGATGCTCAGACGTACGTACCGAAAGGAAGTACGAAAACATAAAGTAGGTATCGCTACTTAATAAAGAATTAATTTACTTCGTATTTCGTACTTCGTATTTCGTACTTCTCAGTAATTGGCCTCAGAAAATGTACAAAGAATTTCTAGTTCTAAGATTAAAGTTTCGATTACATCGTCGTACAGGCCTTAGGGCCTGTAAACTATGTCACGCGTGAAGACTATTTTCATCTCTTTCTTTTACATTTTTATTCATATCTTGCATCTCTTTCGCACGCGTGACATACTTTATGAACAATCCCTTAGGTAGTGTAGCGTAAGAGTCTGTTTACATGTGGTTTCGAAAAAGAGCTCGCCGGTGGTGACGATATCCACTAGTATTGTCCATGTCTAACGTCACAAAGACTTAAGCGAACTCAATTTTGTCGCCATATGAATACGTACAGGTCTTACATAACTCTCCGGCACGGCATAGCTTTTGTTTAACACAAGTGTTGCACATAACGAAATTACACCAGCTGTACAAACAAAACTTTTTCCATGTAGAAGAAATAATATTAATGTACGAAAATTGTAAAGAAAAAACTAAATTGGAATATGTTGCGTGAAGTATGGAGAGTAATTTCAGCATATTTTCAAAATAGAGGATTGACGCTGGTCAACGTTAATGTACACTTTACGAGAGTGTGTGAAATGTTTATAGTCCAGGAACTCGTGTCGAATAACGGGGTGTAAGAACTTAAAAAAAACTTATAATAAAAAATCAACAGGATTGAAGCTAGGAACAAAACTATAAGCACACAAGTCTAGTCTAGGTGGAAAACACGAGCGAAGCTTTAACAAATTAAACTTTCTTACATTTGAAATTTCAAATTCATTCGTTAAAGACCCTTCTTCAACAGGGGCAATCGTCTCGGCCGTGGAGTTCCCCTAAAATGATCAGTTCGAATCTAATCAGCAACTCAAAATTCACAAGCAACAGGAGTGACTCATAAATTAAAATAAAAATGTTGTAATTTATGGACAACTCCGACTTTCGTTCAACAAGGAATGTATCCTCAAGTTGATATAAGAAAAGGTGTGCGCCAAATCCTCAAAACGGCAATTCATTTTGGCAATCGCCAGTTCATCTACTTTCTCTGTGATCGAGACCGGCACACACCCCAAGTAGCTAGCAAACTTGTCATACCTTTGCATGTTCCAAAGGACCTAACATGGTGACTCTATCTTGCATATTCGCCTTTTCTCGTACTTCCTCAAGCAGGCCACGTTTGGGTCCATCTCCTCCAATAATAAAATGTATATTTGGAAAATGTCTCAGTCGATAAATGACACCAGCAATCAAGTCAACGCCCTTCCGGTAAACAAGGCGTGATACGATCACAATATTAACTGAAAAATTGTCTTTCATTTAGTTGTCTCATTGGTTACGTTTGTAGCATATAAAACGCACTCTGGGCATCCGTTGGACGTTTTATCGGATTGGGAGTGAAATGTGCTGTGTCTACCGCATTTGGAATGACAGAAACATTTTTCTTTGGTACTTTAGCACGAAGGACGGTGTTTTCTTTGCCGATGTGAGACACACATATGCAATGGTTGCAGGTCGACAAACATATTTCGAGTAGTTTATTTGTAATAACAGCTGACAGATCGGCAAAGCCAAACAAACTGTGATCCGTGAACACAACCTGTTCAACAAGCATGTGAATTTAGTGGCTTTCTTATCATACCGTCATGTAAGAGACATTCATAATTTTACATACGCAAAATGTGGGAAAACCATGATTTCGGATCATCGCGTCATTGGCAAGTGATTTGAAAAAAGTTCTCCTCTCTTGCGTAATGTATTTTATGAACGGCTCCCAGGTCTCTACCTACCCGAAGGCCCAACAATTTCCCAACAAACATCGCTTCATGTGCCAATGCACTAAATGCCGAATGTCCGTGAACAATGTCAATGCGCTCTCTGATTAATATGTTACGAAGTAAAGGAACATTGCACACCATTGTCGGGACGATGCACTGATTGTAACAAGTTTTGATTGGAAGATAGTAAACTTTCAGTCCATTTGTCATGTAACGAATACCTTTCCGATCGTCATACAAGTGTGTCATGACAATCACCTAAATGAGTTCTGCAAATTCATTCAATTCTTACAATAACACATTTTTCTGCATTACCTTATGTCCTCTAGCGATTAAACATTGTGATAAATTAAATATATGCTCTTCGACACCTCCCATGTTTGGATAAAAAAAATCTGAGGCCATACTGAAATCAACAACGAATGTAGATTTGCACATAACATACATTTGGTTATCGCATCCAGCAACTTACCATATCCGCATTGTATGAAAATGGTCGTATCACCATCAAAGCGAATAATTTAGACAACTGATTATAGTTTCATTTTTCACTTTCAAATCAAATTTCGTTGACAAATTTTTTTTATTGTGTCATCAGACCTGTCAAACCGCTGTCATTTTCTGTTTTGTATGTGGGTGTATCAAAAGCACACAAAAATACGCAGCCTACAACCTGTTACGAATTACGGAGAACAGAGAAATAACCAGACCATCAAATGTGTGGAGTGGCGTGAAATTGAGAAAGTGACCACGAAAAATGCATGAAAAAGGTTTGTTGGAAAATCCATATTGAAAATCGATGCAACAGAGAGATGATACGCCGGCTGTGACGCTGCGCTTTGTTAGATACGATAATTATGATGTGTAATATCGGTAATATCTAATCCCAATCTTCAAATATTTGCAGAGGTGTGAAGTGGTGAATTTTTCTTTTGTTTTTGATATTTCTGAAAACTTCAGAAAATAGATCATTATGGAAATCTGTCAAAACAGGTGTGGAGGTCTTTTCTTTTCAAAAAGCACTTAGAACTTATGTCAAAAATATTTCAACAGTACTAGATTTATGAACACAAAGGTAGCAGTTTTCCATACTGTGCGTCGTTGTCGGGGGTCGAGGGGCGGCAGTACCGAAAAATGGGGTCAAGTGCGAAATATTCCTCGTTGCGAGGCCTATGGGGTACGCTCAGAATCCAGGGTTATTGTTTCCTGTGTTGGACTTAGCGACTCCACGTATGTACCGTGAGCAATGCCGAGAATGCAAGTTCCTAACTGTAGTAGTCATACCCGAAGGTCTAATATCTGTAACTTGGGGTTCGGGAGCCCTCAAGTATCAAAAACATCGATGTTTAGGTCCCCAATGGTGCTGTAACGTAGTGGCTGTGGCTGTAATTCAGCGACTGCACCATTCCAACAAAGCAGTAGAGATTACCAATAGCTAAATATAGGTCGATACCTATACCCCGACTTTGTGCTTCACGCTATTTCGATATTTGAAATGATAATAAAACCACACATTTAAAAAAAAAAGAGTGAAGGAAGAATGCAGGATCCCGATTGGGTAAAGTTTCACACTCGTGCTATCCCAATTTATCGCCCATTAGGACCGTGCGGTTGTGACTATGCCAGATATACGCACGTTAATCTGCAATTCTTCGTTGTCCGATGTTATGGGTGCTATTTTGTCCAAGGGTTATTTTGATATGTCAACCGGGGTAATATTGTACGGAGATAGTCCCAATTTCTAAAATTTTCAAAGTGTGTCTAGCAAAAACTCAATAATGACACGATAGGCGAAAACGTGTCACCAGGTCTTGGTGTATTTGAACAGAAGCGGAATATGGAATATGTTTCACTTTTTAGAACCGTACGAAGAACGAAGTTCTTCGAAAAGGGGTCTTATGCGTTTACCACGACGTTTGTAACCACCCCAATTTCGACTCGGGAGTAGGGGGAGCTTCGATCACGGTCCCTAGATGACGAATCAACAACAAAAAAATGTCTGTCCGTCCGTAACCGCGATAACTTGAGTAAAACTCAGCCGACTTTCAAAAACATTTTTTTCCCTGGAAGGTGGATTGAAAAATCTTTTATGCGATTAAATATGATGATGAGCTAGGGCTGTTTAAGATGTTTTTGGTCTTTTATACAAACAAAACTCGAGTAAATCTTTTCCGATTTTCATAAATTTTTTTGTGTTTTCCATTTTATGGAAAAAACTTTTTTAATTTTGAATTTTTGGACTCGGCCAGGACCCTAAAACTGAATCTCTACTACGGTCCAACGCGTTTTTTCTATATAAATAGGGTAAATCTTATCCGATTTTCAAAAACTTTTTTTTCCTGAAAGATAATCAGAAAATTGATTACAAGAATGAATGTGGACGGAATCGGTCGAAAACTTTCGAAGTTATGGTCGAAAAAGTTGCAAAACGTGATTTTTTGAAGGTTGGTGGAACTTTTAAAGACTTAAAATAAAAGATGTGCATATCAGAAAATCAAGAAAATTAAATTAGTCAAAATCTGTTAAGTGGTTCGGGCTGTAGAGTCCCCAGTGTGGGCCCAACTCTCGCTACGCAATATTACACGATATTTGGTGGTTTTTCGTGAATATTTCTTTAATGAAGAAGTTTTTTGTGTAGTGTTGCAGAGAAAAAAGAGATGAACTTTTTTAGTTCGTGGAAGTATGGATCAGATGCCTCTCCTAAGTGGTCTAGGTCGGTTCTAGGATCGGGCCTAGGGCAATTTTTATTTATTTTTTTTTAATTTTTGGATTTTTTAAGGATTGGAGATGCTTTGTGCGCCGTTTCTTCGGACGGGTTTTTCAATACTGCTTTTTCGGCATTTTTCAATCCAATTTATTGTCGACGTAATTTCATACAATTAAGAGTTAAGGCGACATTTCTTTTTGCAACATCTATTCTGTTTGCCAGCGGAATTTAAAACCTACATATCCTGCCGACGGCCGTTCGGTCTTAGACAAAGTATACTACTTTTAGGCAACAAATTTTCACAATAGACCGTGGTCGTTTCAACCTTATTATTATTGGTGGACAGATGACGCTGAAAAAGTAACGCACACGAATTTCTTTTTTTGAATTTTTATTGTTCAAATTAAATGACCGATTTTGAAAACCTTACCGCTAATAGAAATGTATGTATGTACCAGAAAATGTACCAAAAATGAGTACCAACATAACAAAAATGAAAATTCATAGAATACAATAGGAATAACTGTCAACGGGTATTGACTCGGGATTGAGAGCAAATTTTAAGAAATGAATTGACGATATAAATAAATTTAAAAAGACTTGTCGGTGAGTTCTTAAGCAAGTTGAATTTTTTTCAAGTGCACTTAAAGAAAGAGGAGCGTTTACAAGTGTCACAATCAAATCAACAATCGAAGATTGTAAAATCAACAATTTGACTACACATAAAAATTGCGTTTTCTGCAATTTCGAATAGTTGAAAACTTTTCGAAATTGTAGAAAATGCAACTTTCACGTGTAGTCGAATTGTTGATCTAAAAATTTTCAATTGTTGCTTTGACTATGACACTTATTCACGCTCCTCTTTCTTTAAGTGTGAACTTTCATTTAAAAAAGTAATTGTAAAACGACCGCAGTCTATTGGTGATCAGTTGAGTTTATAGACGGACTTCTGATATTATTATCTTTTACAATCGATTGCTGTTTTGACTCCACCAATTTATCATATCTCTGGTTCTCTATATTAAACATTTATTGAGTTTTGAATAGAAATTCACAGATGGAGACTCAAAATCACTCATTCTGCGATCATTCCGCTCGTTCATCCATCTCTCAAATTTGACAATTTTCTAAAAATGGCGCTGACCATTCAATCGTGTTCAATTAGTCAGAGTTGTTTTTAATTTAATTAGTCGTCCAGCACATTCACTAATAGTTTGATGTAAATATTTCTTAGTGCAAAGTCAACATAATGTTGTAATATTGAAATTTAATTTAATTTTAATTTGACTAGAAGCACGAAACATAAATCGAATAAATGTTCCAGTATCTCATTCGGACGTGAGAAAATTTTCTTTCAAAGTGTTTTTTTTTTGGATGGAAAAGTGACGAAGATATTGTGAAGAAAAACTACCAAACTGTTTGTGTATTTATTTAGATATTGATTGTGGAACTTGAGTTACTGCACGATGGGATTATTGTTCGCAAAATTATGGAGTCTTTTCGGAAACGAAGGTCAGTCAAACATATGTTTTGGCGTTAATTGGATATTCAGAATTGATTTGTTTGTATTTATTTTTTCTAAATTGTATCTATCACGTAGTGACAATAACTAGATGCGATGACCTCGCATTGAATTGCGTACTTTAAATGTTTAAATTATTCAATTAATTGTTCGCGTAACATTGTGTAGTGTCGCATAATTAAGACGAATCGTATGAACACCAAAGAGCTATCAATTTGCGAAAATTCAATTTTTACTTTCTAATTTTCTGCTTGTGAACTCTCTTGTCCGTATATGGAGAGTGTTGTTACACAAACTGAGTGTCTTACCTCATTGTACGTACACATGTTAATTACAAATATACTCTCTTTTATATTATTGAAATTATTTAATTTCATATTTAATGAATAATTACTTAAATAAGTCGATGGCTTTATCAACCCAGGCAATTAGTTGCTTGCTACGCTAGCCATTATCAAATAATTAGTTCAGAGGTCAAGCAATTTGAGTAAACACTTTGAATTCGATCGCAAGCGAGACAACAAAAGATAAAGAGCTTCGAATAAATAGAAGAATGCTACAATTTTCGTTCGTATATTTTTCAATTTGTTTTGTTTATCGCTTCGAGAAAAGTAGCAACAATTTTTATAGTGAAAAGACCTACGTCGTCGCCATCCATTACAATGATTTTCTTTGTGTCCTTTTCCATTCGAAAGATTTGTCAATATTTTGACAAACAAAAAATATGTTAAAAGTATGAATGCGAAACCTGCCATAAAAATTACGTGTCATTTATTTGAATGGAATGTCACATATTTTTGTTTTTAAGAATTGGATGCAAAGAAGACCCGTACGTAATTTTACTTCACGCCTTATAGGTTGTGTAAAAGATTCGACCTCTCCAACACTATCATCAAGTAGTAAACAGGTCATTGAATCGGTCGCAATTCATTGTTGCTTTGTGAATTTGAAATGGTGACGGAAATTTCCCCCAGCGCATTATCCCCCAGACCGAAAAAAATTGAAAAAAAGAAATTGTGGCATTTTCTTTAGGCTGAGGGAGAGAGAGAGGCTATGAAGGAGAGTATCCGCCCGTGCGGGCGATTAGTCAGCCCTATGGGGGAGAGATTATCCGCCCGCGCGGGCGATTAGCCAGCCCTATGGGGGTGAAACTATCCGCCCGCGCGGGCGATTAGCCAGCCGTATGGGGCGAAATTTTTTTATACTTCTTATAAAGTCATCATTTTGGCGGGCTATTCGCGAGTCCCCACAGGACTGACTTAAATAACTAATAAACTAATTTTGAAGAGCTCGCACCGTTCATTCCCACTCATATACATTGGATAGGGGAGTGTTAGCAACGTCTTCTTTTTAGCAGTAAAAACTTTGAGATAGTGGTTGTTGGTCGACCACGTATATTATCCATCGGGGAATTATCGCCCGGAGTAAAAATTTTAGGAATCATCACCCGGAGAATTATCGACCGGACGAATGGGAAATTCATTAAACTCACCTCCGCTGGCAGCGCAATTAGATTGGATAGGGGAGTGTTAGCAACTTCTTTTTCTTAGCGGTGAAGGCTTTTGAAATAATGATTGTCGGTCGGCCACGTACATTGTCTACCGGGGAACTATCGCCCGGAGTGAACACCTTTTTCTAAATTATCACCCGGAGAATTATAGCCCTGACGAATGCCAAATTGATAAAAAAATTTCGAAAATCTTCGTGCAGTCGAACGCAAGCGGTCTACCGCACTCTCTGCGAGTGCCTTCAACACTCCACTCCGCTGGCAGCGCCATTAAATTGGATAGGGGAGTGTTAGCAACGCCTTCTTTTTAGTAGTAAATACTTTTGATATGATGTTTTTTTCGAAATTTCCTTGTTGTGTTTGATTTTTTTTTTCGGGCAGCGTAGTTTTTTTTTGACCACTTTGACTGAGTCTCGCAGCTGAACCACGCAACCGATTTTCCCAAGTCATTTGTAATTTTCTTCGTTAGGTAGATACCCTTCATTTTCCACCTCACTACCCCCATTACGACCACTACTGACCGAGATTTAGCTGAAGTAGTGCTCCCGTTATGGGCTGAATCGTCGAAAAATGCCCTATACCTTAAGAGTATGGAATTTTTTCGACCAACATTGTTAACCGGTTGTTTGACCTGGACCTCTGCTAACTATTGACGGTCAAAAATCAAGTCTACTTTGTCTAACAGTCAAAGTTTCCTAGCAAAAAAGTGAGCAATCACCGAAATTTTAGCTGTTTTCGCTGTCTAGCTCCTTCGGATGAAAAAATTTTCTTTTAATAAGTTGCTGGCAATCCAAAACTCTAAGACTTTTCTTCCCCGACCAAAACTTTGCAGCTGGAACATTTCCAATTTTGACCCAAAGCTCCCTTATTTCAGAACAATATCACACACTGGACCTTTCTCCACGTTTCAGACCATCACCAACAACATATATAAAAGTATTTTTTTTTATTTTCGATGGTAAAATCGTTACCCACTGACAGGCATTGAGTTTTTATAATAGGTAATAATTCGCGGGCGAATAGTATCTCCCCCATAGGGATGGCTAATCGTCCATGCGGGCGGATAGTCTCTCCCCATAGGGCTGGCTAATCGCCCGCGCGGGCGGATAGTTTCACCCTCATAGGGCTGGCTCATCGCCCGCGCGGGCGAACAGTCACTCCGTTTTCTTTATACAAAATGGCATTTTCCTTGTTCGCTTTAAAACCCAAGAGGCATTTTCATTGTACAAATTTACCGCTTTAAAGTTGCTAGGTGATAATTCCCCGGATGATAATTCCCATTTGTCTGAGCGATAGTGCCCTGGGTGACCATTTCCTTCAGTCTAGGGGATAATTCATGTCGCCATTTCAAATTTTGTGTTGCCCAAAAATCCGACTTGTAAAATCATATTTGGACGGCGCAGTGGAAAAACGAACTATTCGAATGTTTGGATGTACCGCCAGAACGAGGCTTTTATCGCTCGCTACACGAGCCTCGGCTCTGCTCTGTTGAATTCATAGCAGCTATAAAGTGGTAATTGGTGGTAGCGATACGGTCCAATCGAATAGTCAAAATGATGTTTCGAACAGGACACGAAGCTTTTGCAAAGCAGAAGCTGACATTAGAAACGTCGTTTTGACAGTTGATAAACCGACTTCTGATGCCAAAAAATACTAGACTTGACACCACTCTTTACCGGCTGACATACAAAACTAAAGATTTTCAACGTTAGAGATTCATTTTTATCCGATTTTGACTACATCTTTGATCATAGCTCAGGACCAACATTGATTTCGTTTTCGAACCTCATTTTTATGAGTTGATTGCGTCCATTAGACGCACTTTACTCCAATTTTCGCGCCTGCGAACTTCCGTCGGTCGTCGTTATTTATAAATGATAACGAATACTTTCCTCACACTACGTCGATCTGAAAAATGGTACATTCCCAATACAAAACCAATAGACCATCGGTACGGGCTTATAAAGCATTTAAAATTGTCAGTAAAATTTCATTCAGACGATATACAACTGATGATTGTGGTTCATTGCCCACCAATGTGCGTCGTGATTCGTCAATTGACTCCCTACTGAATTGTTTTGTATGCTTTTAAAAGGAAAATTATTTCACAGTTACCATTTCATTCATTTTTGACTTTTCAAACTAGAAAATATTTACTTTCGTCACTTTTTTTTGTTTCACTTGGAGCGGAACTACTGAACCTGTTTGAAACGGACGTCTCATAAATGGTTTCTCGAACCTTCTTTCGAATATACATTCTTTGGATACCAGATTTTCATATTTCGACAACTACTTCGACACTACGTCTCTTAGTAATGCAGCAACCAATTTTTACTTTGAAACAGTCAGACGCCTTTCCGGACATTCTTTACTTCATAGACAGACAAATTGTGTCTGTCTAACAATCGCCTGACTGATTGAGCAACGTAAATGAAAAGAAAAGCGTCACTCT
The DNA here is from genome assembly GCA_029228625.1 of Pseudolycoriella hygida. NCBI lineage: Eukaryota > Metazoa > Arthropoda > Insecta > Diptera > Sciaridae > Pseudolycoriella > Pseudolycoriella hygida. The sequence goes on along the minus strand of CM055405.1, from coordinate 30,757,007 downwards.
GTTTTGTGTACTTTGTACACAAGGTATGTGTTGAATGACGCCATGCCAGATATGATTTTATCACCAACAGTAACAAGAACTTATGTTTTGTTGTTTAAAGAAGTTATCTGTTATGAATTATTTGCCTTCACAAATTTTTATGAATATTTCGTAAAAAGAAGTTTAGCGTTCAACTCCGTCAACTTTGTATTTGATGTTAAATTTCGATGTCCCTTATTTTGATGATTATTTACACTTATTATCGCTAATCAACTGAAATCCTAATCAGCAATTACGTAAGTGCTTCGTTAAATGGGAATTGAAGTAAATTAAGTACTTTGGATAAAACCCGCATACAAATATCATAACGCTATTAACTCACACAAAATGTGTTTTGTTTATTATGAAGAAAAACGGGAAAATTAACAATCGAAACAGCTAGTGAAATTAATTACAATTCGTTAATTGGAAGCCAATTAACAAGTAAACTGCAAAGTCCACTCAAGGTCAATAACGAATCTGACAAAGGCCCAGTCAGCCTGTAACTCTATCCGTTAAGTAAAAGTACATTTTATGATGCGATCCTTCATTTTGTGTTCATTTAATGTTTGCTAGAAACTTATACAAAAGGATTTCTTTAGTGCATGTGTACATTATGTGTGCGAAAAATGTCCGTTGTGTGTGTTTTGCACACATTTTATTTCGTACATATTCACAAAAAGCACTTGTAAGTTTTAGTAAACAAATGCATACACAGTGAAGAATACATCAGGCAATACTTCTCATTTTGCCAGTGGCGACCTTTGAATAAAACATATGAAGGGACCCGTACGTGATGCGGCAAACAGAGTTGATGTTACGAAAATACTCAAACCTATCTGAGTAAATATTGCCTTACATCCACATTAAATTGTATTGGAAATTGTTAGGACAATTTTGAAAAACCCGTCCGAAGCAACGGTGTAAAAAACCCTTCTGAAAGCACAAAATTCATCCCCGAATAGACAAAAATGTTCACCTCAATTTTCTCTACAACATAGCAAAAACCATTTTTTGGGTAGGGCCGACCTTAGTCCGGCCTAGGGCCCTCAGGAGAGGCCTCGCACAAATACTTCCATAGACAAAAATATTTCTCTCAATTTTCTCCACAACATTGCAAAAAACCATTTTTTTGTCTAGGGCCGACCTAAGGACCCACCTTGGGCCCTAAGTAGAGGCCAGCGCCTATTTTTGGAAATTTAAATTTCCAAAATTTCCAAAAAATGATTTGGAAATTTTTTGGAAACTTTGGAACTTTTTTAGAAATTTTTTGGAAATTTTGGAAATTTAAATTTCCAAAAATAGGTCCTGGTAGAGGCCTCTGACACATACGTCCATAGACAAAAATGTTTCCCTCAATTTGTTCTGCAACATAGCAAAAAAATTTTGTTTGATTAGGGCCGACCTTAGGACCGACATGAGGCCCACTTGAGCCCTAAGCACAGGCAAAAGTTTCTTTTATAAATTGTCGGCGATGGCCAGATCTTTCACACGACAAATTGTTTTCGAAAATCGGAAGCGATTTACTGGAGCTATGTGCAAAAAATACGTAGGGCCCTAGCAGAGACTAGTTTGTAGTGCGCTGGCTAAGCAAGGACTCAAATCCAAAAAAGTTTCTTCCATAAATTGTCGCCTAGATCTTTCAAATAAAAAAAATTATGAAAATCGGAAAAGATTTACTCGAGTGATGTACAAAAAACCCAATGAGCCCTAGCAGAGACTCGTTTTTAGTGCCCTAGCTAAGTCCAAGGACTCGTATTCAATTGTCGGCTATGCCCAGATCTTTCAAACAAATTATGAAAATGGGAAAAGATTTACTCGAAATCCCAAAAAAGATTTTTCGATAACCTTTCAGGGAAAAAAAGTTTTTGAAAATCGGTTGAGTTGTACTCGAGTTATCGTGTTGACAGACAGACGGACGGACATTTTTTTTATTGCTGATTCGTCATCTAAGGACCATGATCGGTGCTCCCCTCCTACTCCCGGCTCGAAATTCGACTGGTTACAAACGTCGTGGTAAACGCAATAGACTCCTTTTCGAAGCACTGCGTTCTTCGTACGGGTCTAAAAACTGCGATTTTTCTTCAGTGTCGCCATCTCTGCTTTTTATTAGCTAAATACTTACGTTTGTACTAATAAATCGATCGTATTGATGAAATGTATACATACTTATGTTAACTGGGTTTGCAGTGTCACTCGTATAACTTAGCACCGTCCGCTGGTGCGTCTACCTCCTCTATTAAAATTGATTAGAGTAATGAAATGCTAAAAACCGAACCTGTTATTCTGAAATAGACAAAATTATCTTGCGTCGAAATTCATTATGCATCTGGCTTTTCGTTTTTGTTGAGTTCAGGCATTCCAGCCATACTCTTTTCTCGAAGCATATCAAGCAGAATAGACCGTGTCATGTCCGTGTCTTGTCACCGAACCTCAAGTGATGACATCTGTGTTTTTCCGTAGCTGAATGCGGACCAAAATATGAAACTAGTGACACAATCTATCGTTTCTGGAAGACATCTAGCGTAGGTTCAATGAAAAAGCAACCACAAAAAGTATCTTGTTGGACTCGTACGAAGTTCCTATATGTTTACTACAAACAACTTTATCTATCTAGAACGATAATCTCGAATTTATCCCTCTATGGCAAATTTACTTATCACGATGTATCCGTTTTCGATCGATAAAATAGCATATGCACCTCTTGCCAAAATTGTTGGTTTGACAATGCATAATCTACTATAATTGTAACATGGGGTAGATCGAGGTGGGAAGTGGGGTGATCCATTTATTTTCGTCTAGCAATTTAAAAAATGTCCGTCCGTCCGTCTCTTTCCACTTTTTTTCCAAACGGCGCGACTGATCACCCTGAACTTTTTTCCCCTGAAAGGTACATATGTCTCATGATTCAAGTTCAAATATATGAGTTCATGCTCAAATCGCAAATGGTTCCGGAGATATGGTCGAAGAAGTGGAGGTCGAACATGGATTTTCGAGGGTCGCATGATGAAAGCATTTGATCTCACAAAACAGGGAATTTTTTTTGTGGAAATCGGGTCTGTGACCAGTGGAATGGACGAAATTGAGTTTCTTGGCCATATCCGAAAGCAGATGGTTTTTCGCTAACTTTAAATCAGGTACAATGACCGAGATTTGAATAAAAACTGTAGACTTTGTACTTCTCAGCAGAAAAAATGCCGGCGGTGTCTAGGTCTAGCACTCGGTAAAAAAAGTCTCGTGGCGGCGGGTGTAGTACAAGATGGAGATTCAGTGTCAAAGGCAAAGTTGTAGAGAATAAAATTTTAGAGAATACGTGTTTGAGCGTTTTAGGAAGAAATAACCTAATCCCGTGATTTAGTCATTTCTGGAATTGGGAGGGATGACTCATATCTCGAAAACTATGGCTGTTAGAAAGTTGCAAAATTGTAGAGAATACTATTTTAGAGATTTCTTGAAGAAACTGCGTTGGTCCTCTTTTAGATATGGTGCAGGGGAGAACATAAGGAAAATCAAAATCAATGGTCTCAGACGTACTTCGGTAGGGCGTTTGACATTACCTTGGGTAAAATCTTATAGTTATAAAAGATTGGATTGTTTGCTTATTTCTATACATTCGAGTCTTTTTGCAACGTCTATTCTGTTTGCTTCATCTATTCAGATACGTACGGGTCTTTGCTTATGTTTAATCAATAAGAAATGAAAACAGTGAGCCTCCGCTACTGAAAAATATATCTACGTCTTTAGTGCTGCCAAGCAAGTAATGTCATCAGTTTGACATAAGCCGTCGACGCAATTAAGTGAGACGCGGAAAGACCTTTGTCAGGCGCCAGGGTTACAGTCGTAACTTTCAAAAATTCATAATCAAAAAACATGAGCACAATGCTTCTATGTTCTACTCAAGAAGTACATAAAAATTAAAAAAAAAAATAGACGACGGACGTAGCTATGTGACATCATTGCCTCATACCAAAGAAAAGGTAATCAAAACAAATTTATTTCAATTAACACTTTTTTGGATTATCGTCATTCCAGTAATGCAAAACAGTTTTTCAAACTCTGAAGACGTCAATTAATTCAAACGCTTTGTTTCAATTGAGTCAATAAAATTAATTGAGAATCAGCCACCAAATGATAAACAATTTATATCGCGAAATTTTATTAGACGATTAAGTTGTTTACGAAAATGATTAAAAAACTATTTGACGGACACATTGGAGTGCTATCGCACTTCACATCGTGTTTCCTTATATCTTTTCTTTTTTATAACGAAAATTACATAGAAAAGTCGATGGAAGATATGGCATTTTTTTGTTTATACACCTGAACGTGACACTCTGTTTGATGTGAAGCCGCTGTAAAAGTGGTGCTCTATTTTTATTTTTACATTCAAATCTATTTAGAATTCAAATGGTGTGGAAAGAAGCGGTTGTCGGCTATGCTAAAACTGTCTACAGTAATTGAACAAATGGCCTTAAATGTTATGCAATTTATAGATGTCTTGTTCCTGCTTGAAGTGAAAGACAGGCAAAATAAACTTTTTAGTGAAGCACATTTGAGTTTTCATGTTATTTTTATATCAATGGTGAACTGATTTTTAGTTTGTTATTGTTAAAAAATTACAATTTTATTTTTTTTTGAAAATTCGAAATTACAAACTTTTCACCGTTGAATCACCGATGATTTACCGGTGAATCACTGATGATTTATAGGGGAATCACCGATGATTCATCGGTGAATCACCTACGATTCACCATGGAATCACCTATGATTCACCGGGGAATCACTTATGATTCACCGAGGAATCACCTATGATTCACCAGTGAATCACCTATGATTCACCGGGCAATCACGTATGATTCACCAGTGAATCACCTGTGGTTCACCAGTGAATCATATATGATTCACCAGTTAATCACCTATGATTCACCAGTGAATCACCTATGATTCACCAGTAAATCACCTATGATTCACCAGTGAATCACCTATGTTTCACCGGAGAATCAGCTATGATTCACCAGGGAATCAGCTATGATTCACCAGGGAATCACCTTTGTTTCACCGGGGAATCAGCGGTGATTCACACAGTAAGTAAACTTCTTGGCCATCAGATTAAAGATAAAGACAATAAACCATGCGTACAGGAAAGCAGCGATAGAGTGTAGTCAAAGAAGTTAATTTTGGACATAAATCATCTGTGATTCCCCGGGGAATCATCGGTGATTCAACAATGAATCACTGATGATTTAGGTCCAAAATTAACTTCTTTGACTACACTCTACCACTACTTTCGTATACCCATGAAAATGGTTTATTGACGTTGGGAGGAGAGGACTAGGCGATGGGCTTTTATATGCAAAATTGTATAAATTCGATTAGGCTGAAACATGACATTAGTGTAGGAAAACTGTTGGTGCTTTTTAAAAATCGAGACAATTACAAGACCAGAGGTGAAAGTACGAAAATTGAAATAGTCGTGAGGTGTGAGCAGTTCAGTTCATCGTGGAATCGAATAATCGAGTCGTTTCGATTGTCGGACGACCTTAATAACTTACAAATTCATTCACCTTTACTGATTTTATTTACCTCCCACATTATAGTGACGAATAATTTATTGAAAAAGAGAACATTTTTTTTCATCAGAACACAAGCTTGTGATGGTTGGTCTGGACAATGCGGGTAAAACGACGATTTTGTATCAATTCCTTATGAATGAAGTTGTACATACAAGTCCAACAATAGGATCAAATGTTGAAGAGGTAAATAATCGTTGTGTAAATATTTAATCGTTTTTCGTCTATCGTAAATTGATAACTTTTCGTTCAGGTGATATGGAGGAATATTCGATTTTTGGTCTGGGATTTAGGTGGACAGCAATCACTTAGAGCTGCTTGGAGCACTTATTATACAAATACAGAGGTATAACATCTATAATTGGATGTGGATGTGGGTTAAGGCTAATGCAATTAAAATTTAATTTTAGTTTATTATTATGGTTATTGATTCGACTGACCGAGAACGTTTAGCTGTTACACGTGAAGAATTATACCGAATGTTACAACACGAAGACTTATCTAAAGCTAGTTTGTTAGTATACGCAAATAAACAGGTGAGTCTTTTCGAGAAGTTCTATTGAGCCCGTAGAACGAAGCACACTGTGACACTACCGTTTAGCGTACAAGCAATGTGTTTCCAAGGTTTCTTCGTATGCATAATGGAAATGCATGTGAAAGTTAAGTGAATAGAAGTTTTGACTCAACTAGATCTGATATATATAATGCAAAACTCTATAAAATCTCTAAAATTCACGTGTCGCCCTCACCTCTAATTTTTCTCATTAAAATTTTTAGCAATTCCCTTTTTTGCATAAAGATAAATGGCCCAAACAAAAGACCTTGGGTCATGAATCGATTTTTGCTATATCCATCCAAATAACTCGTCATCCGTTTGATAGCTGAAATGAGTCGAGGTTGGATGTTGAATCATCATCTGGAGATGACGGGTATATAAAAACTTTTCCGTAATTCGGAAAGCATACAAAATCCTCTTAAAAGGTAAAGAGTGGCGCAGTTCGTAAGTCCTATTTCAAAATTAATGATATCGTTCGAAGTGACGCTTTCGCGGATAATATGCAAAAATTTGTTTGAATAGAATGTTAGCTTGTGTTCAAATTTTATTCTTCTAAAAAATGCTTCCGTTTTTATACAAAATTACATTGTGTTCGAAAAATTGCGTCACAAATGCCAGACCCACCAGTAGTGTAATCATTTTTGAAAACTTTTAGTTTTCACACGAAAAAATTTAAATTTACTCAAAACGCTATTCGCAAAATGAAACAAAGTTCAATTTTTGCAGAGTAAAATGTAAAAGTACAGAAAAATTATTTCGACTTTGGTCACTTCTTGTAACCTTCGGCTACCTTTGGAACACTTCGTGTCACATCATTCATACACTTTCCATATCCTTCAGCACACTTTCCACATCGTTCCATACACTTTACCCGTCGTTCCATCCACTTAACATTTCATTCCATAACCTTTCTATATCTATCCACACTCTGTTCACATCGTTCCACACTCTTTTCACGTCGTTTCACACATTTTCCACATTGTTCTACACATTTTCCACATTATTCGACACAGTTTGCACAATGTTACACACACTTTCTACATCGTTCCACACCCTTTGTTCATCGTTTTACACCCTTTGTACATCGTTCCACACACTTTCTACATCGTTCTACACACTTTTCACATCGTTCCGCACACTTTTCACGGCGGGGTGCAAAATCCCCCAGTGGATTATCGATCAAGACGATAATATCGTCCACTGATACAATAATATCGTCCATGAGGCGATAATATCGTCCACAGATACAATAATATCGTCCATGAGACAATAATATCGTCCACTGATACAATGATATCGTCTAAAGATACAATATTATCGCCCAGTGGATTATACTATTTTCTATGCGTTGTATATTTTTGTTAGGCGTTGTCAGCCTTTTTCAAGCATACGATATTTTTGTCCATTGGGTGATATTATTGTGTAATGGACAATGTTATCGTCCACGGAATGATATTATTGTCTAATTTGTAAAAAGAAAAGCTTCTTAGCTTAGTTAACCACCTTTAGGGAAAATTTCACAAAAGGAAAAGTTTCCTAGGATCGTTAGCCACCTGCTTTTTCGTAGCGTTTCATTAAAACGCAAATTTTCTACTTTCGTTAGCCGCCTCGTTTTGTGACATTTCGTAAAAGGAAAATTCTTTAGCTTCGTCAACTACTAATTTTTTGTGACATTTCGTAAAAGGAAAATTTCATAGTTTCGTTAGCCACCTTGTTTTTTAGCGTTTCATTAAAGCGCAAATTCCCTCGTTTCGCTAGTCTCCCTCCTTGTTTGGGATAAATGGCGGGGGCAAAATCCCCCAGTGGATTATCGTCCAAGACGATAATATCGTCCATGAGGCGATAATATCGTCCACTGATACAATAATATCGTCCATGAGGCGATAATATCGTCAAATGATACAATAATATCGTCCATGAGACAATAATATCGTCCGCTGATACAATAATATCGTCCATGAGACAATAATATCGTCCACTAATACAATAATATCGTCCACTGATACAATAATATCGTCCACCGATACAATAATATCGTCTCATGGCCAATAATACACTGTGGGATATCGCACATTCCCCTTTTCACATCGTTCCGCACACTTTCCACTTGTGTACACATCGCTTTAACGCCTCTCCACATCGGACCACTCACTTCAGATCATTCGAAACACTTTCCACATCGTTCCAATCTCTTTCCACATGTTCCACACATTTTTTACACATTTCATATATCATAAAATTCTTTTCCCAAATCTCTATAACTGCTATAACTCCACCGACCAATCAACTCTTTAGGAATTCTAATTCTAAGATAGTAGCAGTAGAATACCGGCGTCTCCCAATAATGTATTTTACTGTTAAGCCGTGTGACAGCTCTATTTTCAACTACACCAGACATGGACCAATCGACGCGTTTAATGCGGCATCGGCTTTTGTCAAAGTGTAGTAATTTCGTGACGATTTGTGCATGGGATTACGATCATCGTATCCTTGCAAGCATTTGCAATTCTTTTTAAGGCGTGTTTTACAATAGCAGCCGTCGGGACAAAGGCGTATACGTTCCTGTATGTTGCTATCAATGTCCCATGTGTGCAACCTCGCATTACGCGAACCATAAGGTCAAACAGGTACTTATTCAGACTCCAAAATGGTGGTTGAATTAGCAACTCGATAACTTCTGCACAACGCCTCAAAACAGTTTTCACAATTTGCGATTTTCGATAAGGGAGCGTTTACGACGAGTCGCGATGTCTTTTTTCCAGTTTTTTGGAATCTTCCTCTGCAATGCTCCATACAAATAAAACATTTTTTTGCAAAATAATCACCCCCCTCGATAGAATTTCCTCCTCCACGTCATGTAAGTCGGATCATTTCTCTCTAGCAGATGGTTAATGCTGAAAAGAGATGAGCAACTCAATAGTTATTTACATCACAAGGACATGTCATTTTCGTGTGTACTTTCAGTTCTTTTAATGCATCACGCGAAAACGAGTAGGCCTTGTGATGTAAATGACTATATCGGCTGACGTTGCGTTGTACTTAACCTCAAGTTCACTTTTTTATCATCCCTTGCTGGTGTTTAGACCCTGAAAATTGAGTCAGAACTTCGTTTTCTTAATGAAAAACTAAAACCTAAAAATATCTCTTTAGGATTTAAAGGGATCAATGTCAGCGGCGGAAATATCCAGACAACTGGACTTGACTTCGATTAAGAAACATCAATGGCACATCCAAGCATGCTGTGCGTTGACTGGTGAGGGGTAAGTTAAACTTTTTGATTAAAATTTATGAAATGTGTGTTTTAATCCAAACTTCTTTGAAACATAGCCTATACCAAGGGTTGGAATGGATTGTGCAACGCATCAAAAAGAAATGACCCGATGACTAGCAAATTTTCTGAGTTAGTTCTTTTTTTGCCAACGATTAATAGTGAACATTTCGAATCGCTTAAGAAAGTAATCCACAAAGTTTTGTTAATCAGATTTAGGTTCAATAAACATTTTTTTGCGTACAATTAAATTCATCGAAAACCGTCAAGAGGAGATACATTTAGAGGACGATAAAGTGCTACTGAAGAGAAATTATTCAAAATGACAGACAAATGCATTCGAATTTGACGATACGTTCGCTTAAATTTGTGATAAATAATGCCTCCTCCGTATGTTGTGTTAAAAAATCTTTCTTTTAAGTTTCTGGTCATTTGTGATTTTCCTAATAAATGTTACAATCGGCTCGTCCGAAGACAACTCTTTTTCTTCGTATTTTATTTCAACAATAGTGAACAACAGAATCGTGTACAGTAAAAAGACGGAGCTACACTTTAGTTTTCCATTTTGTGTGTAATTTCACAAATCTCAATTCGAATATTAAAACTGTTCGATGTGAAGAATGTGTAATTGAAGCGTAATTAGTCTAATTGATGGATGAATACAAATTTTTCAATGGAAATCATACAAATTTAAATTATTCATAGTTATGATGATCATGTAAATATTTATATATAAAGAGACTAACGAGGTAACATAACCAGTTTTAGATTTTAGTTTAATTTCATTTAAATTTAAGTGAAACAATGTTCAACACTTTGTTAAGACACAAAAATGTAATACAATTGAAAAAAAAAAAACAGAAAATAATTTACAAATTAATGAATAAAATGTTGATTTCACTTTTATGTACAACATTTTCTTTTATTTTCATCTACGCTACGCAACGCATCGGAAAGTGTGCATCTAAATCGACTCATCGAGTCAAGTTTTGGCTTACAACTAGACGAAGAATTCGACTTTGCAGTTCTCGTTATGTTTGACTGCCCGGTGAGGTCACATCAAAGAAAAAAAAATGAAATATTTGCTTACATTTTTGACGCGTTATATTTGCCATTGTCATTGTTAAGTCCATTGGAAAAGGCAAAATTGAAAAAAATCAAAATTACCGACGTATGTTTGATAGCGAGAACAAAATAATTTTGTGTTGTGTCGACTTGCCGTTGAGCTCGACTTGCCGTTGAGCTCGACTTGCCGTTTAGCTCAACTTGCCATTGAGCTAGACTTGCCGTTGAGCTCGACTTGCCGTTGAGAGCTCTACTTGACGCTAAGAGCTCAACTTGCCGTTGAGCTCGACTTAACATTAAGCTCAACTTGCTATTGAGTTCGACATACCGTTGAGCTCGACTTGCCGTTGAGCTCGACTTGCCATTGAGCTTGACTTGCCGTTGAGCTCGACTTGCCATTGAGTTCGAACTGCACTGAGCTCGACTTCCCGTTGAGCTAGACTTAACATTGAGCTCAACTTGCCATTGAGTTCGACATGCCATTAAGCTCGACTTGCCGTTGAGGTCGACTTGCCATTGAGCTCGACTTCCCTTTGAGCTCGACTTCCCGTTGTTGAGCTCGACTTCCCGCTGTTAAGCTCGACTTCCGCTTGAGCTCGACTTAACATTGAGCTAGACTTGCCATTGAGTTCGACATGCCGTTGAGCTAGACTTGCCATTGAGTTCGAAATGCCGTTGAGTTCTACTTGCCTTTGAGCTTGACTTGCCGTTGAGCTCGTCTTGCCGTTGAGCTTGACTTGCCGTTGAGATCGACTTGCCGTTGAGCCCGACTTGCCGTTGAGCTTGACTTGCCGTTTAGCTCGACTTCGCGTTGAGCTCGACTTCCCGTTGAGCTAGACTCAACATTGAGCTCAACTTGCCGTTGAGCTTGATTTGCCGTTGAGCTAGACTTGCCATTGAGTTCGAACTGCCGTTAAGCTCGACTTCCCGTTGAGCTAGACTTAACATTGAGCTCAACTTGCCATTGAGTTCGACATGCTGTTGAGTTCGACATGCCGTTGAGCTCGACTTGCCGTTAAGCTCGACTTGCCGTTGAGCTCGGCTTGCCGTTGAGCTTGACTTGTCGTTGAGCTCGACTTGCCGTTGAGCTCGACTTGCCATTGGGCTCGACTTGCCGTTTTGAGCTCGGCTTGCCGTTGAGAGCTCGACTTGACGCTAAGAGCTCAACTTGCCGTTTAGAGCTCGACTTGCCGTTAAGAGCTCGACTTGCCGTTAAGAGCTCGACTTGTCCTTGAGGTCGACAAGTCAATTTCCCATCGACTTCAATTTCCCAACGATTTTAATTTCCCATCAATTTCCCCTTCCAATCGAGTTCGATTTCCCATCAAGCTTAATTTCCTATTGAGCTCAATTTACCATCGAGCTCGACTTGCCGTTGAGTGCGACTTGCCGTTCAGCTCGACTTGTCGTTTAGCTTGACTTGTTGTTGAGCTTGACTTGTTGTTGAGCTGGACTTGCCGTTAATAGTTCGACTTGCCGTTAAGAGCTCGACTTGCCGTTAAGAGCTCAACTTGCCGTTAAGAGCTCGACTTGCCGTTAAGAGCTCGACTTGCCGTTAGGAACTCTACTTGCCGTTAAGACCTCGACTTGCCGTTAAGAGCTCGACTTGCCGCTAAGATCTTGACTTGCCATCGAGAGCTCGACTTCCAGTCTAGTTCGAACTTCCGTCTAGCTTGACTTGCCGTTATGCCACTCTATGAAGTTTAACTAATTTGTCAGAACTTTTTAATCAATTGTATTTCCCTATAGATGCCGTTGTCCTTTTGAATTTCTTCTCTGGAATGGAATCCATCAATGTTACAACTTCGAAACATTTTAGAGCTTAACATTTATTTTCAACTTTCAATAACATTTTACAAATAAATTAGTTCCAAAACTTACAAACTGGATTCACAATATTATTTGGTGCGAATTATTGTGGACGTTAGCGTCCGTTTAGTTTTGTTTACTCTTTTTCTTTACAAACAAGCAAAAACTTAAACATAAAAAATTCACATGCAAAACGAAACTAATTTGATGACATTTCTTCGACATATGTGGCTGGAAAAATACCAACTTTATTCTTTGACGCCCCCAACCACCAACCATCCTCTTGTTTTGCATGGACATCAATTAAGTCACCTAGAAAATCAAATCGTTAATTGGTTGTTGAAACGATGGAAACGTTCCAAAATACCCGGGGTAAGTTCCAGTTCATCATACAGTTTAGGCGAATAATTGTACAAAGCCTTGCAGCGACTGATGACCAGCGGTTGCTGGGTGTTCAGCATTCTAGGAATATTTTGTTTCTTACTTAGCTCCTCGTCTTCATCTTGTGAAGAGAACTCATCTACAAATTCAAAATTATGTTCAAACCGAGGGCAAGTAACATTTGCGAAGAAAAACCAACCAAAGTCCGAGTCAGGCTGATTTGAGCCTCCATCAGCAATGCCACGATCGAAAACTGGACTACTCGAGCCATTTCTGTCTTCATTATTTGTAACCACAACGATGTCATTCGGTTTTATAAACTCGATATTACTTTTGCTTCGATTAAAGTTTCGATCAAAGTGTTTGATCAACGTTTCATTACGACTGTCCACGCAGCGTTCCGTCGTTCCTCCATCAACAATATCCAGATCGTTATCCGCAAACTGTTCCTGACTCATTCGGTCGGCTTCGTCCCCGTTTTTCAACCACAGCGGGACTTTTAATATACTGCGAAAAACATTGTGACCGTCTAATGAACTCACTTTTTAACGAAAAGTCTTACCTTTGCTGGAGTCCAGTTCGATCTCTTGTGATTTGTATATGAGGACCTAGTGGATGCGATCCTCGTGGTTTGTGATCTAACTCAAGAAGAGCGGATTGTAGTTTGAACCGAGCTCCTTCAAGGTATGTTAGCATTGATCGTATCTGCAAAATCGACAAAACAAAGTCTGAAAATTTGTCCGAGACATATTTTCTCAACATCTTGGAAATACGTTTTGAAAACTGGCAAAAATACTTCAGAAAAGGAAATATGGCCTATATCATTCGGCCTTCGGCTACCTACGGAACACTTCGTGTAGCCTTCCACACTTCCACACTTTCCATATCATTCCACACACTCCCCACATCGTTCCACATTCTTTCCATATCGTTCCACACACTTTCGACGTCGTTCCATACACTTTTCATTTCGTTGCACACACTTTTCACATTCCTTCCACACCGTTCCACACACTTTTCACATTGTTCCACACATTTTCCACATGAGTGCACATCGTTCCACACGCTTTCCACATCGGTCCACTCATTTCCACATCATTCCAAACACTTTCCACATACTCAATGGATGTCAATAGATCGATTCGGTTGAGAGAATTTGAAAACGTTCGAACGAAGAGAGAATTTTTCGAATGTACGGCGACATGGTTTTCTGTGCGACGAAATGATGATCGAAAATTTCAGAAACTGTTCGAAATTCTCTCCTTGAATCGGTCTGTTGTCACTATTTCGTGTGTAAACCGTGACTTTTACTTACGTGGTACAATTTATCAGCAATATTTTGATTTTCTGGAGTATTCATCGAATTTGAAAGTTCTTTCAGTCCATTTCGAGATTTTCGTTCTCTTTCCAAATCTGTCCTTACCAGCTGCAGTAGTTTCACCAATGCCTACAAAATTTGTTTTTGTTTATTTCAACATATGAAAGAATATGAGAAACTCACATGCTTGCGGCGCTCTCTGTTCATAGCCAATGTGGTATGTTCGCAATAAAAATCTGGTAATAATTGCTCGCTAGGTCCTTCCGAAGATCGACGGATATTTTTTACAACCGTCAAATCCTTTTGTACATTACATGCATTCACCACCGGTGCCAGTCGATCAACAATTTGATTGAGACTAGGATTCATCAGATTGGAGAACTTTAAGTAGTCGGCCACATAATTTTTGAGACAAGTCAAACGTTGATTCTCGTGATTTTGTAAAATAGTCGAACCCCTCAGCACCGACATTTCCCATTCGACACGGGCACGCTCGGCACGTATGCACAACGTGTAATATTCTACATCAGCTCGCTTAACCAAATCTTCAGCCTTGCGACGTTTATTGTCCAATTTGGCACAGTCTTTTTCAGCATTTTTTAATTCCTTTTCTGGAGATTTGTGGTTATTGTGATGGAGTAGTGCAACGGACGGTGATCGTTGTATTCTGAAAAGAAATTAGAAATTTGAGTTTCAGTTCTCACAAATTTGTCTTGAAATTTTATATACTTAGACAGAAGCCTGAAAGCGGTGATAGCGAAAAATAAATGAGGCAAGGAACTGAACAAAACAACCTACCTAACATCCAACATGGCATCCTGTAGTTTTTCATTTTCACGCGCAGCAGCATGTGAAGATTTTTTCGCTTTGGCTTCACTCGTTCTCCATTCCGACAATATTCTTGCTGATTTATCGACCGTGCTCTCAATCTAAACAATGAAAAGCGAAACAATTTTTATTGCATAATGCATATGCATTCGAATTGTTGTTATGCATTTTACCGATTTTCGAGTCTTATGATGATTGTCCAATATGATTTTCAACGGTTTCACAATTTCCTCGACCATTGAATTGGAAAATTGACGATGCACCTCGCTACGACTTTCCATTTCTGTTGCAACACCACGCCATGCATCTGCCAACGTACCAGGTATCTCACGACATGCTTTGCTGAGTTTCGATGCCATTTTTGATAAAGATTTTGAGTACAATTGTTCAGCATCCACTCTGCAAAGAAGCGGAATAGATTGATTGGTATTTTCACAATCTCAATTCAGTTATTTGTTTTTCGTGTTCTCATTTTACCCCAGATTACAATTTGGTCTAAAATTAGTCGAACATTCAGTCATTCTGTTTCATTTCGAGTTGGAAGTTTAATTGCTCCAAAAAAACTCTGGGTGGAGTATGACAGACGATCTGTTAGTTTGAGATGTTTGTAAATTTGATAATAGAATAACAGATTGAGAAATTAAAAGTTTTTTGTATACATTTTTCTCTAAGATCAGCGTGTAAAGCAAAGGGTTTTGGGGTTTTTGCAAAGATATTGGTTTTGAGTTGGGGAAGTAACAATACGTAAATGGGTGCAGGAGCTCGTAAAATGCATAAGTTGTGCTGATTCCTCTGTTTATAAGCAGAGTTACAGAAAAACACAGAAAAATTTTGTCTAAAAACAAGGATGAGCAAAATCGAAAAACTTTTCCGTAGATTAGAATGAAAGAATGGCCAAAACTTAGGTAAGTTAAAAAAATGAATTCCCAACAATAAACCCCATGAGGTTAAACATTTTTAGTTATTTTTTAAAAGTTCGAAAATTCTTCGAAAATTTGATTTTTTTTCGCAAACTGAAAATTTTTCGAATTTCAGATATTTTAATTTTCGAAAACTCGAATTTTCTTTGAAAAAAAAATCGAACATTCAAATTTAGTGCCGTGCGCCGCGACGGCACCTTCTGACAGACTGAGTCAAAGACAGAATTTCGAATAGTTTTTTATCATCCTGCCGTACATTCGAAAATCGCTTTTTCGTTCGAACAAAATTCTTGCCTTCGGCGCGGGCTGCAAACTTCGCACACAACTGAAGATTTTTATTTTCATGGTTTGGACATTTTGAGCTGCTAAATTTTTCACTGCGAATTTCTATCTGTTTTACATCTATTTCCATCTTCGATCCATCTATTTCCATCTTTGATCCACCTATTCCCATCTTCGATCCATCTATTTCCATCTGCGATCTATCTATTTCCATCATCTGCGAATTTCCATCTTTGATCCATCTATTTCCATCATCTGCGATCCATCTATTTTCATCTTCGATCCATCTATTTCCATCTTAGATCCATCTATTTTCATCTTCGATCCATCTATATCCATTTTCGGTCCATCTATTTTCATCTTCGATCCATCTATTTCCATCATTGATCCATCTATTTCCATCTTCGATCCATCTATTTCCATCTTTGATTCATCTATTTCCATCATTGATCCATCTATTTCCATTTTCGGTCCATCTATTTCCATTTTCGGTTCATCTATTTCCATCTTCGATACATATCCGTTATGAATTGAAATACCCTTGTGCGAGTGGACTTAAACCAACATTTGTCCTATTTTACTTCTATATACGTCCATATGTCCAAGGAAGAACACATCCTGGTACATGTGTATTTCAATCCATAACATACAATTCATAACAGATGGATCAAAGATGTAAATAGATGAATAGAAGATAGAAATAGATTGATGGAAGATGTAAAACAGATCGAAATTCGCAGTAAAAATTTAATATTTTAAAATTTAGCAGAGTGAAATACAATTCACGACAGTGGGAGACGAAGTCAAGGTAAAGAAAACGCGGTCAAATAAACCTAAATTGGGATTTGATGTCCCAAACGAATGAATTTATCGTAAGACTTACCTTTCCTGAAGAATAGCAACCAAATCTTTGCCAAAGTCTCCTCCTTGTTTGAGGTACCTTCGCAGCTCTTCAAATCCATTTTGTCCCTGCAACGAAAAAGGTGTAACAATTGTTGAAATGTTCCACATATTTGGTCCATAAAAGAAAAATAAATTTTTTCAGGTGAATTTGTAACCAAAACCAACTAACACCAATTAAATGGAAGTCGCATATTTTGAGTTAAAGCTCAGCAAAATGCTCAATTATCTATTCAATGCAAGCAGTAGTAAGTAAAACGTTAACTCTGTACGATGTTATGTGTAATATGAGGACAGTTCTTATATAAAGAAGATTTTGTGATGGGAATATCAATTAGTCTTTGAATCTGTCCAGCAATTATTCATGAGAGCAGAAATATGGATCTTCTTTTTTCGTCAAATTGAAGCATTTTTGTTATTTCAATGTAGTGAACCCAAACATCGCCGAATATGCTGAGAAGATAATGGAATTCTTCGGACATCATAACACAATCCGTATGGAAGGCAATTATTCCAAGTAAAAATCGCACGACAATAAGCTCAAAATCGTAACGGAAACGTCTACGTGACAGAATGAGTACAAACCATGAAAGTTAAGAAATTCCAAGCCAATTTTTTGAATAAAAGAATTCTCGTGTCATATCGCAATGAATATTTCTATTTCGTTACGATGTGTACCACAGATATGAACAGGCTATGTTAGGAAAATATGGTTAGCCACCAAAAAATTATGACAAAAATCTCTTGAATTGAAATTGTTGTGATCAACTATTTCACGACCATCAATTAATACGTGAATCAGATTGTTACAAACAACATTTAACTAACTGGATGGATGTACTACATTCAGTTACATGAATATCATGTAATTACACATTATACAAATAAAATGATTAAATCATTTCAAATCAATTGCGCTAGAGAAGTTATTCTTTGGTAATTCATTTTTGTCGTTCGGTTGAGTATGGCTCGACTTGATTATGTCGGTACTATTAGCTTTTCATGCGCAATGATTCAATGAGCAAAACAGCATATGGTAAGAAAATTGAACAAAAAACATTTAAAGCTACGCAAGACTCGTACTATTTCGTACCATTCAAACGGACATAAGGAAAGTATTTTTGTTTAAAATTACATTTGAAATTGAACCATTAGGGTGCTGAGGAGACCTCCGGGAACTGAAAATGCTTCAAATATTTGAGTTTTTGAAACTTTTTCGACCCCATCGTTGGAGTAATGTTCACAAAAAACCACCAAATATCGTGTAGGGTCCTGTAGAGTGAGTTGAGGTAAATATGTTTTATATAACATTAAATACGTTTTGAAAATATTGATTTCACCCTCAAACGTACCCATAACAAAAGCTGCATTCGAACGCTGAACAGCGGCGCCGAGTGTAGGAGGCAGGGGAGCAAGTGCCCCCCATGAAATGATCCATGTAGGGCAATGCCCCCATGACGAAAGGAATAAACATAACAAATTAAACGGATGGTAAATTTAATCACTTTCTGAATAGAAATGGTATATTCAAGGCATATTCCATCCTACAGGATTATCAAACCATTTTACATTTGACGTTTTTTCATCGATGAAGTCTAATTCCAAACTTCTAGCCCATACATTTTTGATGCCACCTCTTGATGTATAGGTTACGTGGGTGAACCGAGGCTCAGCACCTAGGCCGCTTTTGGGCCTGTTGTGCAGACCACAACAAGCATCATATGTCTGTAGAGTTTTCAACGAAACGGGCCTGAATTTTTCATGAGAATGTCTCAGAATTGCACCCTAATGGCTAGAACAGACTCGTGTTTCGAATGTTTCCAAATTATAGAGTATCTTTATATATTATCTTTATAATTATAGAGGCTTTTGCACGCTTTTCGAGGCCACCCCCCCCCCCCTTAAAAGTACGCACGCAATTCTCAATTCATAGTATCGAAGAAATTTTACTCAATTTTATGGTACCGCTGTTTGTGTTGTGCGCACCTCCGACGGGTATACTTTGAACAGAAGCAAAAACATCGTATGAAACCCTATTTTTTTGTTCGTTCATAAATGTGTATGAGGCAAGCGTGACAGTCTAAACAAAATTGGATCAAATGTTTCCTTTTTTGCGCGACAGGGGGAGGGAGGTCTGAAAGTCATTTTTGCATTACGTAATTTATAAATGGCACCATAGTACGGGTCTAAACATCATTTTCTAAATAGCGGCGAACAGACTTTTTAATTTATATTAAAGAAACTGATCCGAAATAATCTGACATTTTCAGCACATGAGTACGCACGCTTTTGGCAAACCCTCCCCCCTCCCCCTTGCACGCTTCCGTACGCTTTTGCCTAAACCCACCTCCCCCCTTGGTGCGTCCGTACTTTGTGAATGGGCCCTTACTTCTGTCACATAAACGGCAAATACCGCAGCTTCATTCGGAATCTATTACTTCAAAAATTTTCTTATAACTTTCGCTATAAAAGCAAACATTAGCTACCGTTTCATTGGTTACTTTGGCATGTTTGCCAAATACACATCATCAAATTAAAAAATGTTGCTTGCCCCCCATGGACGGTAAACAAGTCGGCGCCGCTGACGCTGAACCGCGATGCTGATTCTTTGTTTGATATATGTTTTTCTTTTCTTTTCTAACGTTCGTTCTTCTATTAATTTTGCCAGTGTATCAATGAAACGAATTCCTTCAGAACACCAAGGACCTAAAGTCTCAATTGCAAACGGAATGATTATGTAATTATCTTCCTTCAATGCCCGTATTAAGGATCTTACAGCCCGAGCCTCTCAATCGATTTTCGCTAAATTAATTTCGTGATTTTCTGAGCTCCATATCTTTCATTGAAAACCTTGAAGAGTGATTTTCATACTAATTTCGCAAAAAGTTTCACCGACCTTCAAAGTCACGTTTTTGACCACTTTTTCGAGTTCGAAAATTTTCAACCGATTTTGCCCAAATTCAATCCCGTAATCAATTTTTCGATTATCTTTTAGGAAAAAAAAGTTTTTGAAAATCGGATAAGATTTACCTGATTTATGTAGAAAAAACACGTTGGGCCCTAGTAGAGACTCAGTTTTAGGGTAATTTGCAAATTTGTCATATTTAGACCTCAAAACGAAAAAGTAACCAATTCCTGTTTTGAAATTCGATCGGTTACAAACGTCGTGACAAACGCGATAGACTCATTTTCGGTTCATTCTTCGTACGGGTCTAAACAATGGTGACTCTTCCAAAAATATCGATAATGATTATCAAAACATCTGAAGATACCCGTACGTATCAGAATAGAAGCGGTAAACAGAGTTGATGTTAAGAAAAGACTCAAACGTATTTTAAGTAAGAAAGCACAAAATTGACCCCCAAATAGAGAAAAATGTTGTCCTCAGCAGAAAACCATTTTTTGGGCTAGGGCTGACCTTAGTACCGCCCTAGGGCCCTAATTAGAGGCCTCAGACACATACTTACATAAAAAAAATGTCCCTCAATTTGCTCTGCAACATAGAAAAAAAAATTCTTTGGTTAGGGCCGACCGACCTAAGCCTCACTTGAGCCCTAAGCACAGGCATCGGGGCCAAATTTTTTTTTGCATATAATTCGGTAATTCGAAAAAAAATCTACAAAATCGGATAGGATTTACCCGATATACGTGAACAAACGCGTTGGGCCCTAGTAGAAGCTCAATTTTAGGGTTCTGGCTGAGTCCAAGGATTTCTAATCAAAAAATTTTCTTCCGATTTTCAAAATTTTTTAATCGAAGGGTCTAGGAATGTCTCACATTTTAAAGAATAAAATTTTTTGTTTAGGGGCCCTTGCTCTCAGCCAGGTCCCTAAAACTGAGCTTCTACTACGTGTTTCTTTACATAAATCGTGTAAAACCCAACCGATTTTGTTGATTCTTTTTCTATTTGAGAGGTAACCAAGTAACGAATTATTTTCAAAAACAAATTTAGGCCCGGTGCCTGTGCTTAGGGCTCAAGTGGGGCTTAGATCGGTCGGCCCTAACCAAAGATTTTTTTTTCAATGTGGCAGAGCAAATACAAATGCACTAGAAAAAAGGTATCTCAGTTCTGTGTGATACACCGCATTCAAGGGCTCGTTTAGAATAAGCATAGTCGGAGGCTAGAAGAGGTATCGTGTAATGTCCGGGCCCAAACAACGAGAATCCTTTGGCGTGTACGGTTTGTGCCGGAGGCTAGATGATGTATCGTAGTGCGTGTGCTCAGACGACGAGGCTCATTTGGCGTAGAAACTATGCGTTCTGAAATGGGAACATGTAATGTGGGAATCTAACTAAGACAGATTACATGACTAGGTGGAATGATAGAAGAGTAACGGGGGAAGGAACAAAGGGTCATAATACCTGTGTTTCAAGGCCAGTTGGCCGCCTCGACCAGTAATCTATCTATGTCACCTTAAGATTTCATTTCACACCTTTATCAACTTCTTCTATGCTTTCACTACATTACATTGTCAAATCGAGTTCCCGACATGATCCGTAATTCCGACAATTTTTCGCAACTTTTTGCATAAATTACTATTCTAGTATCCCCACATAATTAAGAAAATTTAACCCACAGATGGTCCGGGAAAAAAGAGAAGGCTCCATTAAAATAGGTCGACATTGGAATTGTGTGAAAAAGTCCATAAGCCTCACATAAGTTAGAGCAGGTCTGATAATGAATTTAAATCTGTTTCCAGTATAAATACTACACAAAAAATGTAATGAGAAAGTAATTATAGAGAATGATAATGATGTCTGGCATAATTTTATCGAAATAATTAAACATCGTTATAAACGCATAGAAAAGTTGCGGTATAATTTATAGAGTATGTTTACCATCAGCCCGCTTGGTGCAACATATCATACAGTATGCCGGCATCACACAAATAAATCAATAAAAACGACGCCGCAGAGTTTAGGAGTTGTATATTACAGTTTTACATATAACATTCGGAGAAATAATAAGGTGGTTCCATGCTCTTTCTCAACTCTTTCTCCCTCTCGTACAATCGTACGGATACCCTCCACTGATTATTGAATACCTATTCCACCTTCCCCTCCGTCTGTAAGTACGTACTTTGCTCCCTGAAACTGTCTTATACAGTTGGTAAGAAATCAAGAAAAGTGAAATATTATTATGTGTCACTCTTTGGATCATTTACCTCAGTGGAATCGTCGGTCTTACTGTTCTTTCCGGAGACAAGTGATTGAATAAATGCTGGGAAATTATCCTTATCCTCCGACCCAAACATTTTTGATCGTGTGTTTGTTGACTGCTTCTCTAAATTGTTCATTCCGTTATTTCCAAATTTCTCGCTATTCAACGACAGTTCATCGGATTCTATGTCTGTACTTTCACCTTCCAATCGCTTATTGTTTAGTGGTTGTGCGTTTGGTGTTAATGACGGTGTTACATTTCCACTTGATGTCCTTCTTTGTTGATTAGAACTCTGAACTACTGATGTTTTTCTTACTTTGTCGAAGAAGTCTTGGTTCCGTACGATATTAATTTTACCATTTGAATTACTCGGTCCACCTCCTACACGCTGCATTGCAGCATGTTTCTGCACCACATCTTTCAGCTTAACCTTTTCCTCACCGATCCAATGTTTCAAACCAGTCCAAGCATTTGACAGTTTTTCTCGTTTACTTGCAAGTCCGATCTTATTTTGATTTTTATTCCGTAGCAAAGTAATTCTTCGTTCGTTTGGTTTGAGTTTGTCCCGATGTTCACAATATTCAAGATCAACTTCCTGGCTGAACTCCTCGGATTCGTTTATTTGCCTGGTAATTTCATTTAGTTCTTCGATAGATAAAAATAAATTCCTCGCTTCGAGACTTTGGAAACTAGCTGATTTTAAATCGAAATCTTCGTCACATGAGCTGTTAAATCCGAAGCTTTCACGACTTGCGTTCTTCGACAAATTTTCCTTGATCGTTTCAGTCTCGTCGTTTTGAAATCCCATGGATCGGCCCTCTCCGCAGGAATCTCGTTCACCTCTGAAGTGCAACTTTCGCGGAAGATCATAACAATTTTCTGTTTGTACATTTTTCTCCAACTCCAGTGATGGCGCTTTGTGTAAAAATACTTTTATTTCAGATTTATGAAGATTTGTAGCCGACTTTGACTTATTTTTCCGTAGAGCCACCGTCGGTTGTGGTCTCGGAGAATCATATTCGCTGTTTGCACTTAGTCGTTTATCCGTCTCATCAACGGGTAGAAACGAAAATCTTATGTCATTCAAATTGGTAACTGTATCGTGAAATATTTCGTTTTCCGAATTATTTTTGGAATTCTCATCAATTCGCTGTACAGCTGAACCAATACATTCGGTTGTATCCGAATCGATGGTGGTTTTCGATATCAGAATCGGTGCGCCTATTTCCCGCTTCAGGTCTTCCGACTCATTACCGGTCATATCATAGCTACCAGTTGAAATTGGTTGCGGTGATGCTTGGCGACCGGGTTTTGATCGTAAAAAGTTTACACTCGAATATCTTTTTGAAATTTTATTGAAAATACCGCCGTTGTTCTTGCCATTCGTTTTATATTTAAAAGTTTTTATTTTGTTCATTTTCAATCACTTTGTTGCGGACGATTCACTTAGCAAAGCTTAGTGGATGTTGTATTATCGAATAGTGTACACTGACATTGTTCTTTAATAATGAAATCATTAGAAAATATGAAAGCATTTGTATAACAGCCTAACTTTTCCGAACAAATAAAATATTTTGTGCATACAAACAACTGTGTATCAAGACACTAATGTACATGATTTTGGGTTGAAAACATTGTCAATAGAAAATCCTTTTTCGTTCGAAAAATCTTTTGAAAAGAAAATCCCTAAATTGATAGATTTCCTCAAAAATTCTCAAATCGTTAACATTCTCAGAAAATCTTTTCAATTGACCGGGCGCCTGAAATTTTTTTATATTTTTAATCGATTCAGAAGATAACTCTGAGCAGAAAATCATTCTATTCGATGCGCCCGTGACGCGAGTCCCCATACGATCAAAAAATTAAGAAAAATTTTTTTCGTAAACGGCGGAGCTAAGTTTTGACTTTTTTTCCCTTGCGTCGAACCCCGCTTCTTCGGATTCTACGTAAAATGTTGATTGAAATCGACATTTTACTCATTAAAATCGGTCCAGTGGATCCGAAGATATGACCTTTAGAAAATCGTCATTTTCCGTACAAAATGTGCTATTTCATAGAAGCCAAAATTAATGGAAACATCATACGTTAATGGGTGGGTAAGTTAGTTAGTTCCAGAACCATTTGTATGAAAACCGACTTTTTTGGCTCGGTGGTATGGCCGGACTTAGGGGGAAAATAATTTTTTTTTTGGTTGGAGATAGATATTTGGTGTCAAAGGAAAAGTTATTGGGCTGAGTGAGTAGTGCGTCAGGGTGACCAACAAAATGGCCACGGATATGGGACGGACTTAGGGGGAAGATCAATTTTTTTTTTGAGTTGGAGATAGATGTTTGGAGTCAAAGGAAAAGTTGTTGGCCAACAAAATGGCCGACGTTATTATGGGTCAGATTTAGGGGGGAAATTGAGTTTTTTTAAATTTTTTTTTTGTTGAAGGAAATTTTTTTCGTCGGAAATTATTTTCGCTGAACTACCCGTACTCGACTCATCACGCAAAACTTAATTTTTTTTTTCGAAAGATACTTTAATTCTAAGTAAAAAATTGTTCTACTGAACGACTCGGAAACCTAAGATTTTTTTATATAGTGGATTGAAAACAGGAAAAAAGAAAAAATTTGACCACTCCATAAAAAACGGCACATTTTTGGGCCATATCGTAAAACGATTTTTTGCTCAGAGTTACATTCTAAATGAAATAAAAATTTAAAAAGAACAGGCTAAAAAATTCGTAAAAGTCCTTCGCAACCGTAAAGAAATCCTTAGAAAATCATTGGAAATCTTACTATTATCTACTCCTCGGTTTTTGTCCACAGTTCACATTGCTGGGAGTCAGTCGCCACACCAAGTTGGTTCTTATCAGGTAACACTATGCAAAATGTCAATTGCGCTGATATTATGGTCACGTGATTCGTACACATTGATGAAAACCGATGTGTGACTGTGGCAAAAGCATTAGATTAGATTAGATTAGATGAGACCAAACTAAGTTCGGAAATAAACTGAGATTTTCACCTCCCAGTTTCAATTATCTTGAACATAGAAAATATCTATCACAGATATCTAGATCCTGAAAGCTCGATCGCCGCTGACCTCATCTTTTTTCAACTCTTTTTTTTAAATCTTACGTACTAAAATTCAATGGTAAATGCTAATATTTAAAGTTCTGATCTAAATGTCAAGTAAAATGCTGAAATTGAATGAATTTATCTATGCTGTTATAACATTACATAAATTTCTGTGAACAGATGAATGGAAGACAAAACAAGCAAAAAAAAAATGTTCACAAACGCAAACAATTTCTCTAAAAATAAAACGTTAAACATTTTAAAATGGAAATTCACTCAAAAATAATTTTCTGCCGAGCCATTAGTTTACAATAAATCACATTAATTTAATTTTATTTCGTTTAATTCGATCAAAATGTTCAAAACCATCTGTTTTCTATCATCAAGAGAAAGAAAGGAAAAAAAAATGTTTATACACTTCATTAAATGACAAGCGGAACAATTTTACGTGTTGCATCAGGGGCAGGTAAGATCTGTTTTGGACAAGATAGTGACAACATAACTAGTGAAATAAAAATACACTTCCAAGTGAGCAGTCATTTTGACTAATTTTCAACGACGGCACCTGATTTATGAAATCAGCATGGAGCCTGTGATGCTATTCAAATCAAAGCATCAGATCCTCGAGCATTATGAACCCCTACTGTTAACAAGCCAAATGAAAACTACAACAATCTACTTGCTGACTGTTTAACCGGAATCACTTATTTGGGCGAGTCCCAGCAAATAAAACTGAGCTTTTTGTAGGTACTGTCAAACTTTTGACAATCCCTTTGAATTTATTTTGATGTGTAAAAAAGTGACGCTGAGTTCTATGTAAAACAATGTCAAATTCCATAAATTTTCGATCCCCATCACAATGATGGCTTTAAAAGTCATCATTGAGGGATCTTATTTGAAACAGGGATTGCCATCAAATGCACAATTGGTAAACATGGTTCGGAAACTAAATTTGAAAAGCTAGTACGTTCAGTACAAATTAATTGAAAATCTTGGACATATTTTCACTTTGTTGCTCTTATCTCAACTGCAACCAACTTCGTTATAATAAGGTTACTACAACAGTAACTAGAGTGAAGTTGCTACGAACCGAGATAGTGCAGACATGATTCGATCGCAGCGCTGTGGTGGTCAACCGTGTTTTTCTATTAATTTAATTAAATACGAGGTTATTGGTAAGGCGTTGACAAGGTCAAAGTGTACACAATTTCATGACGAAATTTAAAAAAATGAGCTAATGACGCCATCATGAAGCCTCGTGTTCTCTGAGAAAGGTGGACGTCGCACTGAGCGCGTGGATAACAGCAGAATTTTCTAGCAGAGTTTTTCTATTATGAATGAAACATGAAGGTACCAGCTTTTGTAGCTGAATTTACTAGGACTAGTGTAGTGACCGATGTGACCGATTGTGTATGCATTCACAAAGCTGAGTGTTAATAGGTCAGTTATATACGACAGATTGTAATGTACTGTTTCATAGATAACGATTACGAAATGGCAAAAAGGCAACAAACCATGAAACCAAAACTCTTGTTCATAACAAAGCTGAAAATCAGTATCCATACAAAAGAAGCCACAATATGAAAACTGTTAGAATGAGAATCACGATAAATGTCTCGAATTCGTTTATGGACTGATAATATCACATGTCCTTTTAAACAAAACAAACTAGAAGACATTTGTAGATGCACGCAAGCATAACAATAAATTATTTATATTTATGTGATAAAAAAGTACAATCATTTTGCTGTATATATGGAAACATTTTGTGCAATAATATCAAACAAACAAATCGCTTTATTAATGCCAGAATCAATCAATTCAAAACGACATTGCACTTTAATTCAATTAACCTGATCCTCAACGTTGTAAACAGCGAAGATGTTTGAAAAATATAAGGAAATATGTAAACACTTCTAGTATTATGCAAAATGCGAGTCGTATTAATTGGCTTCGGTTGGGGAGCATTGAACCTCTTCAAAAAGAAAAGAGCGCTATTTGCTTTGAATACTTCAATGTTTTCAGTTTTCTTTTTTTTACATTCCACACTACATTTCCTAATGGAGTAGAAATGTGATATTTATAATTAGAATTACTAATAAATCGAAACCAGCTATCTAAGGTAAGTTAACTTTACGATGTGAACGGTCCAACAGGTATATTAAATTTGGCAAGGTGAAATTATTCTTGAAACAGCACGATCCAGTTTGGATATAAAATCACAGCAAAAATGTCAAGACGGAAAAAATACGGCAACATTACAGTAAACATCTCTTCTACGCGGTTGTTTTTATCAAAATCACGAAGTTTTACAGCATAACCTTGACTACTGCTCGTAACTCATACCATATTACATAAAATTCAAAAGTCTTTAACATCAAATAAAAAATCTAAGCTCATTCGGTGTGCTGTCACTGCGTGAATGCATAAAGTTTAAATTTTTCAATTGTATCAGAAGTGATTTCGATACCTGTGGGGGATAAAGCCTTTTGGTAATTCGATTAATTAAGTAACGACATGTTTTCGCCCTTCCTGTCCGTCTGTCCGTCCGTCAGTCTGTGCACTGAAATCACCTTCACTGCGAAATCACCAATGATTCACAGGGTAATCACTGACGATTTACCGGGAATCACCGATGATTCACAGTGGAATCACAGATTATTCAAAGCGGAAATATAGATGATTCACCTGGGAAGCACATTTGATTCACAGTGAAACTACAGATGATTCACCTGGAAATCACATATGATTCACAGGGAAATTAGTGCATATTCACAGTGGAATCACAGATGATTCACAGTGGAATTACAGGTGATTCACCTGTGAAGCCTGTGAAGCACATTTGATTCACAGTGAAATTACAGATGATTCACCTGGTAATCACATATGATTCACAGGGAAATTATTGCATATTCACAGTGGAATCACCGTTGATTCACAGTGGAATCACCGATGATTCACAGTGGAATCACCGATGATTCACAGTGGAATCACCGATGATTCACAGTGGAATCACAGATTACTCACAGTGGAATTACAGATGGTTACAGTTTTCGAGGAATTGCTCTGCTGAATATTGCTTACAAGATATTTCCAAATATTCTTTACCAGCGCCTTCATCCATACATGGAAAACTCTGTAGGTGAATACCAAGGTGGTTTTCGTGTAGGTCGTTCAATATCGGACCAGCTGTTTAATATCAGACAGATCTTGGAGAAGTGCATGGAGTACAACATTGAAACACACCATTTGTTCGTTGACTTCAAGGCAGCCTATATGACAGTGTTAGAAGAAGTAAGCTATGGAGAGTAATGGAGGAATTTGGAATCCCCAACAAACTGATCTCGCTAACCACGTTAACACTGAACGGAGCTAATAGCCGAGTAAGGATCCGTAACCATATGTCAGAGATTTTCGACATTGAGGAAGGTCTACGTCAGGGAGATCCTCTCGCGACGCTGCTTTTTAACCTGACCCTTGAAGCAGCTGTGCGCACCATGGACACAGATTCCAGCGGCACCATTTTCACCAGGTCCAGTCAGTTGCTAGGTTTCGCAGATGACCTGGACATACTTGGACGAAATATGGTTGTTAAAGACAAGTTTATGGTCTTGGAGAGGAAAGGCACCGACCTTAGGTTGAAAGCTAATGACGAAAAAACGGAATATATGATCATCCCGCCTTCGAATCGACACCAGGAGGAAACCGTAACGATCGAAACACACACACATTCAAAATTGTCAACAAATTCGTATACCTTGGATCGGAACTGAACACTAATAACGACATTGAGACGAGTAGTTCAGGGCAACCGGAGTTATTACGGCCTTCTCAAAATCTTAAAATCCAAGTCAGTAAGCCGAAATTCAAAATGCGCAATATACAAATCTATGATCAGACTGGTAGTTACGTATGGCTCGTAGTCGTGGTGCTTGACACAGAAAGACGAACAATCGCTGCACACGTTCGAAAGAAAAGTACTGCGGACAATATTTGGACCAGTATTCGATCAAAGGCAGAACCGATGGCGCAGACATTTCAATCATGAGCTTAATCAGCTTTATGGAGAGCCGGACATAGTCAGAACTACCAAAATAAACCGACTGCGTTGGCTCGGTCATGTACAACGAATGGGAGATCATCGTATTCCGAAAAAAATCCTTAAAACCAGACCGGAGGGCAAGAGAGGTGCAGGGCGTCCAAAATCCAGATGGTATGACACAGCTCTTGCTGACTTAAAAACTGTGGAAGTATCCAGCTGGGAGACGTTAGCTGCGGATAGGTCCGGTTGGAGAAGCATGTTGTAGAAGGCCAAAACCCTTAATGGGTTGTAGTGCCGGTTAAGAATCTTAAATGACTCACCGATAATTCACAAAGGAATCATTATTCACCGGGAAATCACTGATGATTCACAGGTTAATCACATATTATTCACAGGTGAATCACTGATTATTCACCAGCAAATCAACGATGATTCACCGAGGAATCATAGATGATTCACCGAGGAATCACTGATGATTTACAGTGGAATTACTCATAATTCACCTGGAAATCACCTACGATTTACAGGTAAATCTCTGCAGATTAAAGATGATTCACAGTGGTATAACATATTCACGTGGGAATCACAGATGACTTACAGAAGAATCCCAGATAATTCACATAGAAATCACTGATGATCCACTGGGGAATCAATGATGATTCTCAGGTTGATCGCAGATGATTCAACGGTGAATCGCCGATTATTCACCGGGGAATCTTCGATGATTCATTGGGGAATCTCTGATGATACTCTGGGAAAATCTTCGATGATTCACCGGGGAGTCTTCGATTATTCAGACATGATTCTGAATGACCGATGATGCTAAAATAATCAAACTTTCTACTTCTTCAAGTAATAATCTATTCAATACTTAAATCCCCTGTCCTTGTCTAATTTCGAAATTACATGATACCGACTCTCTCGAATAGAATGCCGTGCAACAATAACAAATAACCATGCACAGGACATCGTTCTGTGAACGCTTCTCAACTCTCTTAATTTATTAATAGACATGAGCGATATTTTTTACGATAGTTTTTTATCATCATCCATCTAACAAAGTACCGATCAGTCCCTTAGCTAGGCCAGCATGACTGAGGTGGCGAAGGTTTTTTTTGTAAAAATTTCGTTTGTGTAAAATTGCAATGCATTGTCTCCGAAGTGGTTTTATATTCGCCCCCAAGCTAAATGGTTTGATTAAGAGCATTACTGCCAAAGCCCTCACTGGCTACACGGTGTTAGAGACCCCTGGGTGTTGTTGGCTGTCTGATATGGCTTGCATCCAGCCCCAATGTTTGGTTGAGGTGCCTAGTGGTGCTGCAACGTAGTGAGTTTTGTTGGAACTGGGTCAATGCAGTTCACGTGTTCACTGTCGCTTTTGGGTAAAGCTAGTACGTCGCGTTAGTTGGATGTATCCCAATTCCTAGCCAATCGGGGCCGCGCGGTAGAGATTTTTCGTTTTTATTTAATTTGGAAGCTTTAGAGGACTATTGTCCACATTGTGTTTTGAGTGAAATACGATTAGTTTTTGTTCGGAATTAATGGTCACATGTGTAGAGACATTAAACATAAATATGACTGCAGTAGAGAAAGAAAAAGTAAGGAACTTAAAATAAAGCGAACGCTGAAAAGTTCTTAGTTAATTTGGAGTAGATACGCGTAATTCGTTTTCGAAGAAATAAACGATATCCAACACAGTCGCAAGCACAAAACTCGGATGAGTTAAATTAACGATGCAACTTTAAATTGATTGAGCTAAAAAGTTAATGACCGAAAAACTTTTACTATCATTTGGATCTTTCACTATTCCACTATATTTACGATGTAAAAACCATAAAAAAGAATATTTTTTTTAAAGCGTCTTAATGCTGGATACTAGTTGCATCACATTTCAAGTTATTATGAAAACGTAACGTAAAGAAGTTTTTCCAACACACCATGAAACCAAAGAATGTTCGAAAACTCAAAGAAATTTTTATTTCTAGTTTTAATTTACAATCGAAATGTTTGGTATAAAACGTCTTTAAAAGGTGTATGGAATTTATCAAAAAGAAATTCTTCAATTTATTTAAAACTAGTTCTGCCATGATTCCATTATTTCATACAGAACTGGTGCTACAAGAATGCATTTGATGTTTATTCGATTTTCGTTTCTCTGTTTTTATTTTAATAACATTACACGAACATTCATTAACTATTTGTTGTAAAACCTGATGTCACGCACTTATATAATTTTATTGTTTTTCTTTCCTTCCTCTCGATTCTCCTTTTCTTTGGTTTTATTTTAAAATATGTATTCTAATCTTCTACATCATCTTATCTCTGTTGGCGTTTTGCGGTTAACTTGTGCTATTTTACTCCACAAATAGACGAGATGTTTACAGAAAAAATAAAACAAATCTCTAAATTGGTTTATCTCCAACAACAACATACTTAACATTTGCTTTGTATACTTTTTTCACCGTGTGTGTGCATAATCTCCCATAATTACTACGAATTTAAGAAAATATTACAGTTCGGATTAACTATAAAACGATTTTCCCTTTAAGGTACAAAATGTGCCTTTTGTTCAACGAAGCAAATTATTGCTCGTGCGTATAGTTCAATTCTCTAAGATGTTTTAATCTTTGTTAGAAGAGTGGAGCAGAGTCACATGAACAATTATACGTGCAGATTTTCTATCTAATCGGATCGCCGCTAAAAGCTGAAAAAGATTTCACCCAACTATTTCATATCGACATTTTTGGAGACAAATCTTAGCATTGCCCCTAAGTTTGCAAAAAAAGCGACACAAATGGGTGAAGAATAGTTTGACTTCAGTCGAAGCGAATTGTTGCCGGTAAACTTTTTTCAGCCGTTGCCGTGTATTTTCAACTAACGTACAGGTCAACGGAGAATGAGCGTTGAATGGTAACCTAAGGTACATTATGGGTGGCAAGGTAAGCTTTATTTTCTTGAGTACCACAGATTTTCTACTTTGTTAGGTATTTCGCAGTAGCAATGTAACTGTATATGACCTTAAAATTTTTTTTTAATTAAGATTTACTATAAAACCTGATAAGGTAATTCATCTTGCGGCATTTAATTGCGATTTTATTTTTCTAAATGAATGTTAAGGTGTACATACAGTGCGAAGGGCATTTAGTACAGATCAGCAGGAAGTTTGATATAATAGAGTTTGGTGAATCCTTTTCCTTAAAATTACATACGATTGTCGTGTAATGATTAAATTATCGGAAAGTTCTTTACTCTTAATAAAAGCAAAGAAAAAAATAAAAAAATGCTCTTGATTCTGAGAGTGCCAGTGTTGTATGTCCAATGTCCATTCCATTCCACTAGGAACCACGTTTTCCGATTAAACCATTCGTCTGACAATGTTTTTTTGTATGAGAGACTTGAAGATTAAGCTTTTCCTGAGAAATGTTTCATACATCACAACTCTTGCACCTTTGTACGTTTCACAAGATTGACAGGGTTCCCAGGTCATATATACAAAATTCATCGCATGGAATTGCTACTCTGTTAGTTAGCGCGCTTATTAAGTAGCGGTAGTTAGATTTTCTGGTCGAGGCGGCCAACTGGCCGTGAAACACAGATCCTATGATCCTTTGTTCCTTCCCCGTTACTCTTCTATCATTCCACCTAGTCATGTATTCTGTCTTAGTTAGATTCCCACATTTAAATGTTCCCATTTCAAAACGCATAGTTGTAACCGGTACGCTGAATAAGCCTCGTCGTCTGAGCACACGTACTACGATACATCTTCTAGCCTCCGGCACAAGCCGTACACGCCAAATGAATCTCGCTGTTTTGGGCCTGGACATTACGATACATCTTCAAGCCTCCGACTTAACTATGCTTATTCTAAACGAGCCCGTAAATGCAGTGTATCACACAACTGAAATACCTTTTTCTAGGGCATTTGTGAGAGCAACCATTAATCTGTTTGTTGGACCACATGCTTAACGTGAATTCCGAATCAAGCCTATATAATGTAGCTGAATATATAGAGTTTCATCTGGTGTTCATTATATCTCCGCCTTAAGATAGGCTCAGATATCTGTACACAGAATTCATCGTGTATGGGTAACGTCATACATGTCGTTCTTCTGTGTACGGTTCGTTGTGGACACCAAACACCACAACTACCCATTTTTAGAAGCTTGGGTGTGCTTAGGAACATTACTTTCATGCTACAAATTGAACAAAAATCCTATACAGAATTTTATCCTCACCGGGCTTGAACCCGGGTATTCTTGGTGGAAAGCCAGTACGTTACCACTGAGCTAACCCGTTCCCTGTAGTAGCGGTAGTTACTTTATGGGAATGCTCTGGCTGTCTGTATGTGCACTATCTCAACTTAGGCCAACTCTGACCAAATCTGAGTCAAATTAGGCCAAATTTGAGTCGAATCAGACCAAATTTGAGTCAAAATAGACCAAATTCAAGTCAAATTATGTCAAATTTGAGTTGAATTGGGCCCAATTCGAGTCAATTTTTGCCAAATCTGAGTCAAATCAGGCCGAATCTGAGTCAAATTAGGTCGAATCTGAGTCAAATTAGGGCGAATCGAAGTTAAATCTGAGTCAAATTAGGAAAAATCAATGTTGAATTTAGAAAATCGGAGTCAAATTTGGTTATATTAGAGTCTAATTTGAGTTAAAAACCTGAGCCGAATTTGACCAAACCTGAGCCAAATTTGGCCAAACCTGGGCTACATTTGACTAATCCTGAGCCAAATGTGGCTAAATAATACGTCAAACTAATTAAATCTAGGTCAAATCTGACAAAATTTGAGCAAAATTTTATGTAACTCTCTGGCAATTACCAACATTAAGTTTAAAATTTGACTCAAGTTTGACTTCGTTACTACTTCGTTATACCATTACAATGGTTTATTGAATTGATCAATAATTTCAATCAATCAAATTTGGCGTTTAGAGCTGTATTCATAAATCTTTAAAAAATCATAGCTATAATCCATGCAGATATGAACACTATTTTGCCGTTCAAGCATAGACAGTAGCGCCACAGAGTAAAAATGTGCGGCTACGTTCCCTATTAGCTTACGGTAAAGTTGAGATTATGACTGTTAAGCAAAGTCAGGACGTGGACCCGGGTGACAGTTCTTTGTCAAATATTCAATATTTCCTATTCAACACGAAACTGGTTGCAATTTTCAAATTCCCTTCAAACAACCAACTTTAAATTTTCTGAATGGAGTGTAAAAATTGCAATTAACTTCACAGCAAATGTAAGCAAGTTTATGAATAAAATGTTAAAATTGCAACTAACTTCATGTTAAATAGCAAAAATATTGAACATTTGAGAAAAAACGTTTCCAAGGGTCATGACAGTCTTTTGTTTCGATTTTTACAAGTAAAACACTTGTAGTTGAGACCGAAGCTAACTTCATTGCGAGAAAATCAGCTGATTTTCGAACTTTTGAATGAATTCATCTGATTTTGGTAAATTTGTGAATGAAATCAGCAGATTTTTTTGCAATGAAATTAGCTTCGGTCGCAATTGCAACCAACTTCACGTTGAGTATTGTAAAGATCGAAACAAAATACTTTCTTACCCCTGACAGTCACCTGTTTGAGGACGTGTCAATGTTTCGTTTTGATCTTTGCAAGTTAAAATTAAAGTGAAGTTAGTTGCGACAAAATCAATGAATTCAGTTGATTTTGGTAAATTTATAAATGAAATTAGCTGACTTTCTTTGCAAATTCTCCGGTCAAATGCACCTAACTTAACGTTGAGTATTTACTTGTAAAGATCAAAACAAAGGACTGTCACTACCCTGCCACATGTCCAATGTCATAATTTAAACACAGGTAATGATGCTTTCATTTATGCTATTGAGCTTTTAGTGCGTAGAGATTCAGTTTCTCAACAATAAGAAAAACTAATAACTAATAATACAGCCCGAACCCTTCATGGCAATGTCAATGCCTAAGATTTCATGAAAATTGTTGTGTTTTAGATAGAAAGAAATATAAAGGCTTATCTACATGAAGAGAATGTAAAATTTGGTAGGTCTCTGGGAGAGAAAAACACTTTCTCATTAGAATCCGGCTCGAACCGCCATGCCCACGCGTCAAAATAACAATTTTAGCAAGAGGTACATAAATATATACTATATCATTCGGGCATATAATAATATAACCATTTATATATCTGAAAGTAGGTGTATAATGACCATATTATAGTCGAGTTTCATACAAACTGGGAGGTATATAATAGGCATATTATGGTTGACTCGACTATAATTTTCATTATAATCCGACTAGGGGTATAATGACCATATTATAGTCGAGTTTCATACTATTATACGCCTCAGTGGCTGTCTAGGGAGATAAGTCATACATTACTGTCTTGTTTCAAAATTTGTTTTGTTGATTTCTTGCTTCGGTGCATAAAAACTCTTATACGTTTCTGCAGGATAATTTATTTATCCTCTCGGAGGATTATATCCCTTGCCTTCGGCTCGGGATACAAGCTTCCTCCTCGAAGATAAAGAAATTTTTCCGCAGATGCGTAATAATTGTGACACCCGATATCTTAGGCATATTTACGATGTGTTACCGGGACTAGTCACTTCGTTAATATTTCTCAACAATTTCGCTAAAATTATTACATTGCAATGTTCAATAAAACGATAGGGGACCCTAGTCATGAAATCTTAACTATACATGTGCAAGCTGATTTCATTGCCAATAAAGTATCATCACGAAAATAATTTTGCTAAACCGTTTTTCTTAGTTGAAAAAAAAAATTGCTAAATTACGAAAAGTGCATTTGCAAACTATAATTGCACAGACCTTGACATCGAACACCATTAACGAAATTTAAAAATCAACCACAAAGACGTTATAGTGTAACTAACACATCGGAACAAGTTTTATGATTTCTCGCATTTTGTTGCAAATATCAAAATTGTCCCAAATACATTTACGCTAAATCTTTTATTGGCGGAGTAACAGTTCATTGGCAAATACCTTTTAATCGAAATTGCTTTAGATAATCTTTTATGTCCATTGTTAAATTTCACATATGTTAGAAATTAGACTACTTTTGCTCAAGATTCCGACTTTCGTTTTTACAGAATTTTTAATTAACTAAACCGATCGACATTTGGTATTTAAAACTGTTAGCTTTTCATAAGTGAATGTAATTGAAATAGAGTATTTGTTGTCGAAATTGATGCGGAAACAAAATCTACTAAAAAACAGAAGAAATAACTATGCGTCTGTGTATTTTTGACAGAATGCAAGTATTTTGTGTAAGTGAAAATAGAACACAAAAATCATGGGATTATAGGCGAGAGGATAAATAGGCGAGGTTTGTTTTGACACGTAGGATGAGAAGGAAACATTTCTTATCACTTGAAGAGTTTTATATGTAGCACATTTTAAGATGTGATTTTCTGTTACAAAAAATTTACCTGACTGTATGCATGCAACGAATTTTCGGGCAGAATAATTTGAAAAATAGCAAAATTTGAATTGTAATCTTTCATAAAGATTTGAAAAGAAATTCTACGGTTTTAGCGTCTCTTTTCCTCTCAGAAGTAACCGCAGATTGAGGGTATAATGCCGAAAATAGACAGTAATGAACAGAATAGGGTAAGTGCACCGGTTACGAGCCACGTGCCAATTACGAGCCTTTCTTTTGTACTTTTTTGAGAACAAAGGATAAAGACACTAGGGGCTCGTAACAAAAGCAATTTCTAAGCAGGATCGTAGTTTCAGTTTTAAGATGATATTCTCACTTGACAATTGTCGTCATGAAATCTAGAGTATAAACGTAGGAAATAGAACAATGAAAACATATTCTGTACTGTATCGTCTGTTTTCGGTTGATAAGTTGGTACGCCTGCCGCTAGAAAGAAGGAATGAAGCGATAAAAGCTCTGTATGGAATGGTAGAGGATTTCATACGAATTATCTCAAGAGAGGTGCCAATTTCTTCCACATTCTCTTTCTATCTTGCCGCACGGTTATAAACTTAACATTTTTCTGGTTTTTGGCATAAAACTTTTCAATATTTCAGAGTAGCTACAATGTCAATACAATATTTTACCACAGTGAGGTGCGGAAGTAAGTCATTACACAACGGAATTATTTGCAGTACGAGCCGAGTGAAGATATTTATTTCCAAATTAACCGTTCCACTTCAGCTACTTTCTTAAATTTTACAATAATAATAATAATAGCGTATGGTATTGTTCAGCCGGGAGGACACTTTTCAAGTGACAGATTCGGCTACCATTGCTGCTATAGCTAGTGAAAGTACTTTTACATGGTATTGTAATGACCTAGCACTAGGGACCACATGCTTAACGTGAATTCCGAACCACGCCTTCTAAGTATTTTCACACTCTGGAGGATTTTTGAATGTTGCGCCTTAATACCTATAGCAGTGCTTAGCCCACTAAAGCGCAGTAGGACAACAATGTATTGACCGGTAAGCCGTGTGACAGCTCTTGACACACAACTACACCAGATTTGAACCGATTCAGCCAGCTGTGTATTTGTGTACACGTCTGACAACCGATTTTTTTTCTGTTGCGGGTGAGTTTCGAACCATCACACTGGCAACTGAATCGAATATTAGAAAGTAAACGAGCTAACCATTACGCCATTGATTTGTTTTATTATGTTTGAGCTGTTAAATTTTACAAACCAACGCTAATGTTGTGATTATTTTCATAAAATACATTTTACGTCACATTTCACAAAACGGAGAAAGTTACATATGAAAGACCTGGTATTGTCGACCAGAAATTTGAATATTTTCTAAATATCATTGCGAAAGTGAACATTCGAGAATGTATAGGAATTATTTTCCTTCACGGGATATTTCATGTTAGCAGCTTTCCTTCGCCCATTATTTTGTGAAAAAGAACTTAAATGAAATAAAGCATTTCCGAGGGGGTCAGACCTACACGTTATGTTATTTACCGTATAAGGTACGCAATAATAGCACAGTATTTACATACTAGCTTGGATTGTTGGACAGCTAGAGTCGAATACTTCCGTAAAAGAGTTTAATCGAGGTCCCACCGAAAACTTCTCATTACATGTATATCAGCATGTAATGACGCGTTTTCGGATGGGACACCGATTAAAATAGCATACAGTGGGGAGTGCTTAGTAAGTCATCCATTCAGGATCATTTCGTGACACTCGCAAACTCATTCGTGTAATTTTATGCAACTCGCTTTAGAAACTGTTTTTTGACTCGTGCAGTTGTATACCTCGCCTTCGGCTCGGGATACAAACTCTACACTCTGTAATGACTTACTTCCGCACCCCCACTGTAATCTATTATTACTACCGTCCCCTGCGAAAATGATCCATTACATGATGGCAAATTTTCAATTCATTCTTCGTAAATTTTTAATAAAATTCAACTTTCGCATGAGTAGGCAATAATAGTAGATTACAGTGAGGGGTGCGGAAGTAAGTCATTGCATGAGGGATCAATTTTGTGAAATGAGCCAAACTCAAGAGGATGTTTTTAATCAAAAAGCTTTGAAAACTGTTTTTTGACGAATGTAAAGTTTGTTGCCCGAGCCGAAGGCGAGGTATACATCTGCACGAGTCAAAAAACAGTTTTTTTAAGCGAGTTGCTTATAAATACACGAATGAGTTTGCGAGTGTCACGAAATGATTCAGAATGGATGACTTACTAAGCACCCCCGCTGTATGCTGTTTTAGTCGATGTGCGATCTGAAAACGCGTCATTACACGTAGATATACATGTGATGAGAAGTTTCCGGTGCGAGCTCTAATGTAATGAATAGCATGTAATGAATAACCTTCGGGGGATGCACAAATGCATGTAATGACATGTTTTCGGTGGGACAACGAGTAAAACGTTATACATTTGGACCCTGCTACATAATTCATTTTGGTTTGGTTTGGTTTTATTTGGAAATTAGATCCTTTCCAAAATCAGCATAAAGACTACGCTAAATACTACTGAGCAAAATTATTGCAGTTCTCTTAAAGCTGAGATGCACCAGATCAAAACACTGGGGCCAATCCTCGTTAGGCCTATTGTGCTGTATTTCCGTTTTAACATTTCTGTTTCAAAATCCCCTTTCGGGTCCGTCTAGCCATTTGCTACCTGTAATGAAGGAAAGCACATCAACTATAAATTTAACTTTAGTTGCTCTTCAGGGTTCAAGTAGAAGTCCCCTAAAAGCCTCGTTCTTAAAGCTTTTAAAGCAGGGCAAGCGCATATAAAATGTCTTGCCGTTTCCGGCTCTAAGCCGCAACCTCTGCAAGTCGGATCGTTAACGATACCTATCTTGCTAAGATGATATCTCAAGCTGTTACGACCTGTTAAGATCCAAACCAGCTTACGTAAGTCCGCTCTGCTGAGACTCAGCAGAAATTCAGTCTTATTAGCGTGACAAATTCCTTCGATCGTCTGCAAGTCTCGAAAGCGTTCCATCTTTCTTGATGGTGCCTTTTTGTTCTACTCTTCACTAAAGAGCTGATCAGCCCTGCGCTATTACTAACAACAGATTCTGGTCCGATGAATGTAGAGCTACTACCTTCTCTCGCTAATTCATCAGCCCTTTCGATCTCTCGTACTCCTGGTACCCATGTCAATATAACTTCATTGTCTCTTGACAGGTTTTCCAGAGTCTCGAAGCACTGGAGAACTAGCTTCGATGAAATCTTAACTGACGACAGCGAATTGACAGACGATTCACTGTCTGAACAGATCAGAATTTTCTTGTCTTCCAGCATTCTCTCTGAACTATCACATAATTCATTACTTCGAAATTAGTTCCGTGAACTCGCAAACTCACTCGTTTATTTTGAGCAACTCGTGTAGTTGCATACATTGCCTTCGGCTCGGTTATGCAAACTCTACACTCGTCAAAACAACATTTTGCAAAGCGAGTTGCTCAAAAATACACTCGCGAGTTTGACTCTTATCACAAAAATGTGTCCTCATGTAATGAATTTCTTTCGCTGGGTCCAATGTAACGCACTATTCCGTAGGGTAAGGCTAGAAAATTACTTTATGTTGACATTATTTACTTGATTACGAGACCTTGAAGCATTTTCTATAACACACTGGGGGTTCAGGTAAAAGGTCTGTTCTGTTTATCCCAATTGCTTTTTAATGGTAAAACAACGTGACGTGAAGAACCTTACTTTGTAAGGAATTTTACAAAAATTGCTATAATAACCTGTCTGTCATGGTATATCGTGACTATATCATAAATCTGTTGGCTGATAAATCCATGTGATTTATGACAATTCGGTTTTTGTACCAAAATTGCGAACAAATTACACCTTAAATACAATGATATCAACAAGTCAATTTATTTTAGCAAATTTCACCTCTCATTTATCGGTTATTTGTTTGGATATGGTCAGAGAAATAAAAATCAAGTTTCATCGACGTAATACAAATGCAATCATATTTTGTTACATCAACAATCACGAGAACACTGGAGAACACAATGATTAGACGAAATTTATAAAATTTCCTGTTATTATTGGCCCGATGCTTTTTGTGGACGGACTATGTTAATTGTGTCGTCGAACTGATCACAAAAGTTCTGAATGTGGTTTTGATTTTGCTTACGGCTTCAGCTTTTGTATACTTTATAATTCGCAGCCGTATATGTGAACAATGACGATTACATAACACCTCCACAGATTAAATTTAGATATTTTTAAATCAAATTAACACAGATTTTGTTTGGATATTATCACAAAAAAAGCACACACTTTGATTCGTATACCGTTTTGTAGTCTCTCAACAAAGCGAAACTTTTCTTTACAATTTATTTAATTGTCTTTTCCGACCGTATAACTTCAATCACACACTTAATTCCAGAAAACTCGACAGAAGAAATTTCGTCGTTTCAAAAAAATTTTCCTTTTTCAATTTCTGAACATTTTCATAATGCACACATAATTCTCGATCGAAACTCGCGCGACGCATCAAGATGTTCTAATGATCGAACCGAGATGGAAACACACAGTGAGGGCTGTGCTATTTTAAAATTACATAGCGCTTACTGCCTCATGTATCGTAAAAGAGCGCACACAGTTTTTACAGCCGGATTGTGTTGTTGTGTGTACTTCGTCGCAAGTGGTTTTTCACTACACTTTGTCACTATACCTAGACACTTATTTATCGTGTATGTTATGAGCGTGTATACAATGATAAACGATATTATATTGCACTAAGCATCAAAGTTTTCGTTTTGTTTTGATGGGAAAATAAAAATTTTCTCTAAATTCATATTTATTGTAGTCACTGGCGAAAAAGAAATGCATTTCTTTCAATGAAACATACGTGTTCAAAGTTTTAATGACTTGGGAGAAAATGTGTGTTTTTTGTTGTAATTTTCGATTTTTCAGTTTCATTTTCATTCAACTCTATTGGTACTGATGGGTTAGTGTGGGACGTTTCTCAGATAATATTAAGTTATTTAACGCTTGTGGGTGCATGCAATCAATAGAAAATTTTTTACTTTCTATGATATATGGAATGTAACCGTCTTGCTTAGGTGGAATATTTCACTGTAATATTTAATGAAATTAAACTTTTAATTGACTTGAACTTGTATTTCGCTCACAAATATGTGATATTTACTTGATATGGCCCTGCGGCTTTTTGTAACGACTGAATTTACTTGTTTGAAACCAACTTTAATAACGTATCGAAACTGGGTAAAGCAAATCCGTAACTGCAACCTGATTTTAGAACAGGATGGAGCGTCGAATGAAATTCCAAATTAGATGACCCGATGCGGTTTCCGGGATTTACGTTTCGATTTACAAAAAATTTCTTCTGTGGCTTTTTAATCACAAGACTGTCTTCCTTTTTGTTGTCTTTCGAATGAGGTAGAGAACAAGATTAGTTTTTTGGATCTAGACTCGTGGACTGGTCGAAAAATTTCGACAGTGGCAACAGTGCTTTTGAGCATTTGCTGACGGCGACTCAAAACGGCACAGAGGAGCGTCGGCGTCGGAAGTTGTAGTCTATTCAGTACGATGCTTGAATGCATAAGCTGGAGGTGTGTTAGTTTAACCGTTCACGTTTTTAGTTGTGTTGGTTTAACTGACTTATATGGCTCCGAAACACAGCAAGAATTCAGATGATCTCTTCGAAATGATGCAGATGGATGACATGGAAAGTGAAGAAGTTGCCAATGAACACATTGAGTCATATAAAGAGACTGTTCAAGACAATGCAACCCTTAAATATGAGACAATAAGTCGTAAGTAAATTTTTTGCATTTTGTCGCGCTTGATTTTAACGAAAAAAAATTATTCAAAGGGAGGAGAAGAAATTCGTCAGAGGAAACTAGTGACCTCAGCAATTATGAATGTCAAGATCATTCCGAATTGGGCTACACTGAAATAATTACCATAGACTATGTGGATGATGAGCAGCAACCGCAAGCGAAACGTGCAAGAATCATTCCGCCATCCTGTCAAGATGAACATTCCACTGCAGTGGAGACAAAATCGAACCCAATCGATAAACGAAAAGACTCCTTGCACATTGTGCAAATAGTCTCTTCTATATATTGTTGGCTTTTTGCACATTGTGCAAATAGTCTCTTCTATATATTGTTGGCTATTTGCACATTGTGCAAATAGTCTCTTCTATATATTGTTGGCTATTTACACTGTGTGCAAATAGCCGAAGGTATATAGAAGAGACTATTTGCACATGAAAAGACGTAACATTCAACCAAAACTCTTACACAAAGAAGAAAGTTTTCAATGTAATTTTTCATCAACTTTATAATATGTACATGATATGTATATGTATTTGTACATGTACAAAGTACATGGAAAAGTTTTCCTTTTACGAAATGTCACGAAAACTAGGTGGCCTACGAAACTAGGGAATTTGCGCTTTAATGAAACGTCACGAAAAGCTAGTTGGCTAACGAATCTAGGGAACTTTTAGTTTTACAAAATATCACAAAAACTAGGTGGCTAACAAAGTTGGGAAACTTTTCCTTTTACGAAATGTTGCGAAAACTAGGTGGCCCACGAAACTAGGGAATTTGCGCTTTAATGAAACGTCACGAAAAGCTAGTTGGCTAAGGAAGCTAGGGAACTTTTACTTTTACAAAATATCACAAAAACTGGGTGGCTAACAAAGTTGTGAAACTTTTCTTTTTACGAAATGTCACGAAAACTAGGTGGCCT
Source organism: Pseudolycoriella hygida (assembly GCA_029228625.1). NCBI lineage: Eukaryota > Metazoa > Arthropoda > Insecta > Diptera > Sciaridae > Pseudolycoriella > Pseudolycoriella hygida. The sequence continues at coordinate 30,713,615 of CM055405.1, read as the reverse complement.
ACGAAACTAGGAAATTCGCGCTTTAATGAAACGTCACGAAAAGCTAGTTGGCTAAGGAAGCTAAGGAAGCTAGCGAACTTTTACTTTTACAAAATACCACAAAAACTAGGTGGCTAACAAAGTTGGGAAACTTTTCCTTTTATGAAATGTCA
>CM055405.1:30632797-30712963 GCA_029228625.1 Pseudolycoriella hygida | reverse complement strand
GTAGCTTCACCATTATCTTCGCAATTGCGTTGTCCGCTACTTTCCACACTTCTTCGTCGCGACACGTTTCCGATATTATGTTGTCGGCGTTTACGTCTGGCCTGCTCGCGGCTATCAGCTCACATCGCTCCTGTTCAAAACGGGGACAGACAAACACAACGTGCTCTGCAGTTTCTTCCTCTTCAACGCATGTCACGCAGAAAGGTGATTCCGCGTGTCCAAACCTCTGCAGGTACTTCCTGTAGCACCCATGACCCGACAGGAACTGCGTCAGGTGGAAGCTAACCTCTCCGTGTTCCCTATTTACCCATGTGGTTACGTCCGGGATAAGCCTATGAGTCCATCTTCCATTTTCCGCGGAGTCCCACTCTCGCTGCCATTGACAAAGTGATTCGACTCTTACTTGTGCCCTCACTGTTTTGGTGTTTTGGCCCCCCCTTTCCTTCAGTCTGTGGCATTCACTGTCTTCCATCAGCATTATGCATATAGGCATCGTTCCGGCTATCACACATACCGCTTCCGAGGAAATCGTTCTGTATGCGCTTGCTACCCTTATGCTTGCCAACCTCTGGGTTTTTATCAACCTCCTACGGTTCCTCTTTGTGTCTAACGCCCTTATCCACGCTGGTGCCCCGTAGCGCAGTATCGATAGGGTAACACTTGCTAGGAGCCTCCTTTTACTGCTGCGCGGTCCAAACCCATTCGGCATTATCATGGCCAGTGCTTTCAAGGCTTTCATTGCCTTTTCGCACGTATAATCTACGTGGGCATTAAAGTTTCCACGATCGTCTAACATGACTCCAAGGTGTTTTAGCTGGCGAGTGGATGTGATCTCGTTCCCCTCGATGTTCATTACAATCCGCTCAGTTTTCCGACAATGGCTCACGAGCATGATCTCGGTTTTCTGATGGGCCAGCTTCAGTTTAGCCATTGTCATCCAACTTTCTACAGTTTCCAACGCCTCTTTCGTGACGACTTCCACCTCCAACTTTGACGTTCCGATAACTATGAAACTTAGGTCGTCGGCAAAAGCAATCGTCGTAACCCATCTTGGCAGCTGCAGCCGCAGCGCTGCGTCGTACATCGTATTCCACAGCGTTGGTCCTAATATGGATCCTTGTGGAACACCAGCTGTGATGTCTACCATCTTTTTCCCTTCCCTGGTATCGTACATTAGCCCCCGTCGTTCGAAATAGCTTTTCATTACCCTGCAGAGGAAATCGGGGACTCTCATAGCATGCATTGCCTTAGCTATCTCCGTCCAGCTTGCGTTATTAAAGGCATTTTCAACGTCGATCTTCGTTATAACGCAGAAGCGGTTCCCTGTTCTTTTTTTCTTTCGCGCCTTGTCGGCAATCTCCATAACTCTTTCTATTGCTTCGATCGTCGATCTTCCTTTTCGAAATCCGAATGGGTCGTCTGACAGTCCGTGCTCACCCTCTGTGTTTTTGTGTAATCTGTTCCGGATCATGGCCTCCAGCAGTTTTCCCATACCATCCAGCAAACATATAGGTCTATATGATGGTTCACCTTGTGGTTTCCTTGGTTTTGGTAGTAGGACCAGCTTCTGTTTCTTCCATATATCAGGAAAATTTCCGTCGTCGAGGCACTTCTGCAATGTCAATCGGAGCATGTCCGGCTTTATGCATGCCGCCGTCTTCAAAGCTACATTGGGGATCCCATCTGGTCCTGGCGCCTTGTTATTTTTCAGCTTTTTGACAGCCGTCTGAATCTCTTCTATAGTGATCACCCGGTCCTGTCTGTCTTCAATTTCATCGTCGTAAGGAGTTTGCGGCCATGCGACCTGTTCATGTTGCGGGAATAGCCCTCTCACTATGGCTCCTAGCTTCTCAGGACAACTTTCTTTTGGCACTGATGAACCTCTAATTTTTGTCATCGCTATCCTGTACACGTTTCCCCATGGATTTGCGTCAGCTTCCTGGCACAGCTTCTTAAAGCAGTTTCTCTTGCTAGCTCGGATTACCCGCTTTAATGTTAGTTTTGCCGTACGATGTTCGTCTCGCCTCGCGGCTCTGGCACTCTCACTTTTGGCCCGCTGCATCCTCCTTCTTGTCCTGAAGCAGTCTGCGCGCAAGAGCCTAATTTCGTCGTTCCACCAAAATGCCGATTTTCGTTTATTCTTCGGTTCTATCCTTCTTGGCATCGCTACGTCGCATGCATGCACCAATACTTTCGTCAATTCTTCTGCCGATTTCTCAACGCCTTCGTCTTCTGATTGGAGGTATTCCTTGAAAGCTTCTTGATCGAAATTTCTCGTCTTCCATCTCCGCTCTCTTACTTGATTCATCTGCCTTGCCGCCACCGTACTCTTTTTCAAAGTGTACCTCAATGCCTGGTGGTCGCTGTATGTGTAGCTTTCATCCACTCGCCAATTCAGACTTGGTACTAGTGTTGGACTACAGAATGTCACGTCAATAATCGACTCTCGTCCATTCTTGCGGAAAGTAGTTGTGTTTCCCACGTTTACCAGAACCACATTCAGTCTAGCTAGCGCTTCTTGTAGAATGAAGCCTCTTTCGTTTGTAAATCTACTGCCCCACTCAACTGCCCATGAGTTAAAGTCGCCTCCAATGTTGACTGGGCTTAATCCCGTTAGCTCTCCTGTGAGTAAGTCTAACATTCGTTCAAACTGTTCAATCGTCCATCTTGGTGGTGCATAACAGCTGACAATATACACTCCGTCAATTTTCGCAATCACGAATCCTTCGTGGGTGCCTGATACAACTTCTTGTATGGGATACTTTCCCGTCGTCAATATTGCGGCCATCCCGGCTCTGTCAACAGCCCAGTTACCGTTGTTTTTATTAATTCGGTACGGTTCTGCAATAATTGCTACGTCACATTTTTGCTCCGCTGTGGCTTGCCAAAGAAGTTGTTGTGCCATGTCACAATGATTAAGGTTTATTTGGATCACTTCCATTCTTGTCCCGTCTTTGATTTAAGCGCCTGTTTATAGACTGGGCATCTCGCTCCACCCGTCACGTGGTCATTTTCTGACGTGCACAGCAGGCATTTTGGTGGTTTCGTGCAATCTCTTGCTAGGTGGTTTTCTCCCCCACATCTCCTGCACAATTTGGATCTATCTTCGTTCTTGCAGTTCCTTGCTTGGTGTCCAAAGTCCATGCACTTAAAACACCTTTCCAACTGCTGGGCTTCCCTCAACGGGCATACGGACCAGCCCACCTTTATCTTGCCGATTTTCAGAATCTTAATCGCTGCGTCCACTGAAAGTTTTATTTCCGCCGTTTGGAGTTCGTCTCTCGTTTTTCTCATACGTATCGTCATGGAATCTATCTCGTCATTTATATTACCTTGCTCTTTCAGGGCTTTTCGAAGGTCTTCGCTTGTCGTGATTTCGTCCATATACCTACATTCAATCGTGGTCATGTGGGACAACGCTCTCACTTTTGCTGCTTCGCCCAGTGACTTCTTGACTAGTTCTTTATAATCTGCACTTTTAATTTCTGGGCCCTTCTTGAGTTCAAACAGCATTTCGCCTTTTTGCGTTCGTCTTATTCTCGAGACATTTTCACCCAGGTCCTTGAGGTCTGGGTCTTCTTTAATTTTTTTGAGGATATCGGCGTACGTCATTCCTGTTTCTGCCGCCACTATTAGAGCATCAGCTTTAGGTCTCAGACTTCTAAGCTTTTGCTTCTCGCTCTTCCCTTTCTTCTTTTTTCTCACCTCTCTCCACTCGCTTATACTGGGCTTCGGTGTTTGTGCATCCAGTCTGTTTGTGGTCCTTTCATTGTTTCTCCTGTCCCTTTTACTCCTTTTTGCCGCGCTTCTTGGAGTGGGCGTAATATCCGGTGTTTGTCTTCTTTTTGTCGAGAGCGGGGTGGCTAGCACCTCGATACCTTCGCCAACTTCAGTAACTTCGCCGACTTCAATGCCTGCTCTCGCCTTCTTGTAATTTGCTTCGAATCTCCGCATCCTCCACGGCTTATCTTCCTGTTCCACTTCGTTTAGGCAGGCTCGAATGCTGATCACCTTCGTCTTAATGTCTTTGTGCACGTTATTTTTATTTTGTATAAATTCGTGTAACTCTTTCACCATCTTTTTAACTAGCTCCAATTTTGTCTGCTTTGGTTCATCGTTGTCGTCGTTGTGGAGAACGTCTGTGTGGATAACCTCTATACTTCTCGCTTCCCTTCCCGGGGGCGACCTCGCCACTTTCGATCGTCTTGCGAACACGTCAAATAGCTGAACCTTCGATTGATCCATCCGCTGATCCTCCGATTTCCTCTGCTGATTTCCCTGTTGATTTTCTTGTTGATTTTCTTTTAACTCCTTCCCTTCCTTTCCTAATTCCATGCTGTTGGGTCCCCCCTCCAAGCCGCTATCTCCAACTCGATTGTGTAGTTACCTTCGTGATCTCATGGTTATCTATGCAAGCAGTGAGGCCATGCTAGGGTTGACACGGTCCTTCATGGGGCACCGCGTTCAGAGCCAGATCGGTATTAGTCAGGAATGTTCATCTGAGCCTACACCTCCTTTTCACAGGACGAGCTTTCGAACGTACTTGGAGGCCTGCCAAGGTTTTACCGGGACGGGGGCAACCATGATATTAGCCCACTAGCCGTTTCGTGAAGATGTCACCTTTCCTTATTAAGGTAGTGGAATACCACAGTTGTCAGCCCTTGTCTAAAATTTCATCCGCTGGTCGATATTCTTTGTCCGTGTTCAATGCTTTGCCAGTATGCCGTAATTAAGACCGCACTGGCGTTGGTCTTAATGTGCCCGTGGCACTGGTGAATGATGGTAGTCCATCTGACTAGGACTTTGCATGCTGCCGTTGTCTCTTACCGTCGAGATCCTTCGCCACCATGCTAAGCCGCCATCCCATCTTGATAGCGCCTAGCTGTCTTCAGCCCTCTCTCAACGTAGCGTCTAGGTACTACCCGAAGACAGCCCCCCTCATCCTTCAGCTAAGTGACCCACACTACTACACCAGGGTTGGTTACCTGATCGTTCGTGGGGTTGCTCACTATAACAGGTGTCACCACGGGTAGGATAGGATGTAGGAGTAGGTGGACAGAGGCTAAGGTACATAAGGAGTACTATATTGCGCTTAACACACCATTTGACAACCCTAAGCCCTCGGCTTGGGGTGAAGATATCGTTGTGGAGACTTTGTGTGTTCAGCAAACCATTAGATATTAATTAGGTGTCAGCGATCGGCTGCGTACAAAATAAAAAGTTATTGCTCGTCTGAGGCCGTTTTTTTGCATTTTTGTTAAAATATGGCCTTAGCCGAGCTATAACTTATAATTTTGTATGCAGCCAATCGCTAACACCTTCAAAAAAAGACTCCTCTAATTAAATCTAATGGTTTGCTGAACATACCCAGTCTCCACAACGTCATCTTCACCCCAAGCCGATGGTTTAGGCGACTTAAAAAAATAGATCGGCTGTCATCTCTGTGTGATGCGCATACTATATACAAATTACGTTTTTTATTTTTTGCTTCAGCTGATGGTTACGAAAAGCTTCGAAAAGGTCAGGTTTGACCTAACCTGAGCCTGAAGTCATCTTCTTTTAAATGACCTGAACCTGTCCTGACCTAATGTATCGATGACCTGACCTGACCTGATGACCTCACTTGAAAAATTCTAAAGGCAATTATTCTGAATGTTTAACCAAAGAATGTGCGAATAGAGAGCAATTTTTGTAAAAAGAATGTTTTTCTAGCGATACTTTGTTATATAAATTTGTCATTTTCAAAAAAGTACCTAAAATAACGAGTACACTCATCGTTCATCATTAATCTATTAGTTGAGCTACTTTTTTGTGATTACTTTGTTTTTTTGCCGAAAAAGTGTCTATAACAATGTTACGTGGTGGAATAAGTACGCAACTGTTCACTAGTTTATATGATTCGCTCCTACTTACATTTTGGCATGAACAGATTTGCAGCACCAGGCTGCCATCTACATTCTCAGCTCTACCACTTAAGTGAGCAGTCTGGGGCTGTAAATCTGTTTTGCCAAATTGTAGGCAGGAGTAAATTATACGAAAAGACTCCTTGCAGATTGTGCAAATAATCTCTTCTATATATTCTTGGCTATTATCACTGTGTACAAATAGCCGAAGGTATATAGAAGAGACTATTTGCACAATGCGCAAATAGCCAACAATACATAGAAGAGACTATTTGCACATGGAAAGACGTAACATTCAACCAAAACTCTTACAGAAAGAAGAAAGTTTTCAATGTAATTTTTCATCAACTTTATAATATGTACATGATATGTATATGTATTTGTACATGTATATGGAAAAGTTTTCCTTTTACGAAATGTCACGAAAACTAGGTGGCCTACGAAACTAGGGCATTTGCGCTTTAGTGAAACGTTACGAAAAGCTAGTTGGCTAACGAACCTAGGGAACTTTTATTTTTACAAATAATAACAAAAACTAGGTGGCTAACGAAGTTGGGAAACTTTTCCTTTTAAGAAATGTCACGAAACCTAAGTGGCCTACGAAACTAGGGAATTTGCGCTTTAATGAAACGTCACGAAAAGCTAGTTGGCTAAGGAAGCTAGGGAACTTTTACTTTTACAAAATATCACAAAAACTAGGTGGCTAACAACGTTGGAAAACTTTTCTTTTTACGAAATGTCACGAAAACTAGGTGACCTACGAAACTAGGGAATTTGCGCTTTAATGAAACGTCACGAAAAGCTAGTTGGCTAAGGAAGCCAGGGAACTTTTACTTTTACAAAATATCGCAAAAACTATGTGGCTAACAAAGTTGGGAAACTTTTTCTTTTACGAAATGTCACGAAAACTAGGTGGCCTACGAAACTAAGGAATTTGCGCTTTAGTGAAACGTCACAAAAAGCTAGTTGGCTAACGAAGCTAGGGAACTTTTACTTTTACAAAATATCACAAAAACTAGGTGGCTAACAAAGTTGAGAAACTTTTCCTTTTACAAATGTCACGAAAACTAGGTGGCCTGCGAAACTAGGGAATTTGCGCTTTAATGAAGCGCCACGAAAAGCTAGTTGGCTAAGGAAGCTAGGGATATTTTCCTTTTACGAAATATCACAAAAACTATGTGGCTAACAAAGTTGGGAAACTTTTCCTTTTACGAAATGTCACGAAAACTAGGTGGCCTACGAAACAAGGGAATTTGCGCTTTAATGAAACATTACGAAAAGCTAGTTGGCTAACGAAGCTAGGGAACTTTTACTTTTACAAAATATCACAAAAACTAGGTGGCTAACAAAGTTGGGAAACTTCTCCTTTTACGAAATGTCGTGAAAACTAGGTGGCCTACGAAACTAGCGAATCTGCGCTTTAATGAAACGTCACGAAAAGCTAGTTGGCTAAGGAAGCCAGGGAACTTTTACTTTTACAAAATATCGCAAAAACTAGGTGGCTAACAAAGTTGGGAAACTTTTCCTTTTACGAAATGTCACGAAAACTAGGTGGCCTACGAAACAAACGAATTTGCGCTTTAATGAAACATTACGAAAAGCTAGTTGGCTAACGAAGCTAGGGAACTTTTACTTTTACAAAATATCACAAAAACTAGGTGGCTACCGAAGTTGGGAAACTTTTCCTTTTACGAAATGTCACGAAAACTAGGTGGCCTACGAAACTAGGGAATTTGCGCTTTAATGAAACGTCACGAAAAGCTAGTTGGCTAATGAAGCTAGGAAACTTTTACTTTTACAAAATATCACAAAAACTAGGTGGCTAACAAAGTTCGGAAACTTTTCCTTTCACGAAATGTCACGAAAACTTGGTGGCCTACGAAACTAGGGAATTTGCGCTTTAATGAAACGTCACGAAAAGCTAGTTGGCTAAGGAAGCTAGGAAACTTTTACTTTTACAAAATATCACAAAAACTAGGTGGCTAACAAAGTTGGGAAACTTTTCCTTTCACGAAATGTCACGAAAACTTGGTGGCCTACGAAAATAGGGAATTTGCGCTTTAATGAAACGTCACGAAAAGCTAGTTGGCTAACGAAGCTAGGAAACTTTTACTTTTACAAAATATCACAAAAACTAGGTGGCTAACAAAGTTGGGAAACTTTTCCTTTCACAAAATGTCACGAAAACTTGGTGGCCTACGAAACTAGGGAATTTGCGCTTTAATGAAACGTCACGAAAAGCTAGTTGGCTAAGGAAGCTAGGAAACTTTTACTTTTACAAAATATCACAAAAACTAGGTGGCTAACAAAGTTGGGAAACTTTTCCTTTCACGAAATGTCACGAAAACTTGGTGGCCTACGAAAATAGGGAATTTGCGCTTTAATGAAACGTCACGAAAAGCTAGTTGGCTAACGAAGCTAGGAAACTTTTACTTTTACAAAATATCACAAAAACTAGGTGGCTAACAAAGTTGGGAAACTTTTCCTTTTACGAAATGTCACGAAAACTAGGTGGCCTACGAAACTAGGGAATTTGCGCTTTAATGAAACGTCACGAAAAGCTAGCTGGCTAACGAAGCTATAGGGAACTTTTACTTTTACAAAATATCACAAAAACTAGGTGGCTAACTAAGTTGGGAAACTTTTCCTTTTACGAAATGAAACTAGGTGACCTACGAAACTAGGGAATTTGCGCTTTAATGAAACGTCACGAAAAGCTAGTTGGCTAAGGAAGCTAGGGAACTTTTACTTTTACAAAATATCACAAAAACTAGGAGGCTAACAAAGTTGGGAAATTTTTCCTTTCACGAAATGTTACGAAAACTTGGTGGCCTACGAAACTAAGGAATTTGCGCTTTAATGAAACGTCTCGAAAGGCTAGTTGGCTAAGGAAGCTAGGGAACTTTTACTTTTACAAAATATCACAAAAACAAGGTGGCTAACAAAGTTGGGAAACTTTTCCTTTTATGAAATGTCGAGAAAACTAGGTGGCCTACGAAACTATGGAATTTGCGCTTTAATGAAACGTCACGAAAAGCTAGTTGGCTAACGAAGCTAGGAAACTGTTACTTTTACGAAATTTCACGAAAAAGTGCTATCAAAGCTAGGTAGGTAACGAAGGTAAGGAAGTTTTCCTTTCACAAAATGTCACAAAAAGTTTTTGGGTAAGGAAACTAGAATTAGTACTACGTCTAAGTGTGCAAATAGTCTCTTCTATATATTGTTGGCTATTTGCACATTGTGCAAATAGTCTCTTCTATATATTGTCGGCTATTTGCACATTGTGCAAATAGTCTCTTCTATATATTGTCGGCTATTTGCACATTGTGCAAATAGTCTCTTCTATATATTGTCGGCTATTTGCACATTGTGCAAATAGTCTCTTCTATATGCCTTACTGTGTGCAAATAGCCGAAGGTATATTGAAGAGACTATTTGCACAATGTGCAAATAGCCAACAATATATAGAAGAGACTATTTGCACAATGTGCAAATAGTCTCTTTCATCGATAAATCATCCGGCGTCTGTGAATTTGAAATTTTCGGCAATTATGTTGCAGCCGTGATGAAAACCATGAAAAGGAATGACGCAAGACAAATGAAAATCGCTCAATTGATTAATTCGAACGACGAGGTGGAGTCTTGAGTCATAACATTCAAATGCATATTTTTGGAATTGTTACTTTTTTAAAAATGAATTTTGTCGCAAAACTTAACGGTATAATGTAATTTTTGAATTTTCTGTAATCCATAGAACGATAGTCTGTGATGTCCCTACACAATTTTGTTTACCCGAAAATTCTAAAGTGTCTGGTATGGTGGTAGTTGTGCTCGTGTTAATACATATTCGCAACGCACGTATTTCCTATAGCGTATTTTGCACTCGTTCATGGCCCTGTGGGGCAATGGATAACGCGTCTGACTACGGATCAGAAGATTCCAGGCTCGACTCCTGGCAGGGTCGGTAAATTTTTACATTCTTTTTTATTTATTTATATTTAACAAAATCGAAGATCATTTTTCATTTACATTTTGTTATCCATCGTAATGAGTTTCATATTTGTTTTGATAAAATAAATTTGTTGGATAGAGTCAATCAGCGACATTATTGTATGCTAACTCAACGTCACACCCCCCCCCCCCCGGAGTTCGGAGAGGAGAAATTAACGTCACTGATGCGCCTGAATTTGTACTGACGAATGGTACCAAGTTCAGAATTTGTGCTGCTCTGGTGACCCAGCACAAATTCATCAAAAAAATGAAATTTTGATTTTTCGTCATTTTTGTATGGGAACCCACTTCAGTTCAAGTTTTCTTGAAAAGACCACAACACTAAAAATTTGTGCTGGCGATTGCCACCAATCCAACATTTTACGACATCTGGTCACGGAGCACAAATTGAGAAACTGACCGAAATTTTCATTTTTCGCTTTTTTCGTATGGAGACCCTCTCCATTTCGATTTTTTTCAAGAAACCTTTACACCACGAATTTGTGCTGGCGATTTTGTATGGAGACCCTCTCCATTTCGAGTTTTTTTCAAGAAACCATTCGTGGTGTAAGAATTTGTGCTGACGATTAACACAACCCCAACTTTTTACAACATCTGGTCGACGAGCACAAATTGAAAAAAATCGTTGGAAAACCATTTTGACACAAAAGCTAGCACAATAATTTTTGAAAATCGGTTGAGTTTTACTCAAGTTTTCGCGGTGACGGACGGGCGGACATTTTTTTTATTGTTGATTAGTCATCTAAGGACCATGATCGATGCTCCCCACCCCTACTCCCCGGTCGAAATTGGGGTGGTTATAAACGTCGTGGTAAACGCATAAGACCCTTTTCGAAGAACTACGTTCTTCGTACGGGTCTAAAAAGTATGAGGCTTTGCCGAAGAAATCAATACTCTCTCTCATAACTACCATACCTTCGCAGATAAATCTAAAACCCTCAAAAATTGATCATTTTTCCAAATGCCTAACATTTTTCATAAATATCGCTGACTTACACTCATATAACTCTAAGACTTTGGCGAAGAAACCGATCCTCGATCTCTTACAACTTCCTCAGAATCCTAAAACCCTAAAAATTGACCACTTTTCCATCTGCCCGACATAGTTCGCTTATACGGCTCGCTTCAACTCACAAAACCAATTTCAGAACGAAGAACATGTTTTCTTCACGTTTAAGACCATCCCCGACAACACATAAAAAATTAATTTTACGGCAGCGGAGATAATTTTTGCACCTTTTGAGTGACACTGGACACCTAACTACCGAACCGATTTTCTCAAGCCCGGGTCCGCTGGATTCGATACATTTCAATTGATACCTCACCGGCCACTGTCGATCGAGATATAGCCGAAGAAGTGTTCCCGTTGGTGATTAAATCGCCCAAGAATGTCCTATATTTCGATGCCCTATAATTCTAGAAATTTTCGAGAAATTCGAGAAATTTTCGCGAAATTCAAGAAAACATTCCTCAAAGATAGGCAGTGCTGCATATAGGGATGGCCGTTTTGAGGGGATTGAGTTGGGAGGGGTATGGGTCCCATATTTTGAACTCCCGCACCATTTAGAACCCCTCCCAACCCAATCCCCTCAGAACGGCCATCCCGAAAACTTGACAATTCGAAAATAAGTTTACTGATTACTGTATAAGTTTTGATTCGGCTAATCCAATTATCGCAAAGGGTTGAGTTTTTATACTTTAATCCCTTGTGATCCAAATTACTATTAAATGAATTAGTTTAATGTGCTGTTGTGAGTAAACGAGACACACTCATATGCTATTCACACAGCCAATTAGAGAACTAAATAAAACTGCATGGAGGAGAGTGGTCCATGATTACCGTACGCAAAGACCTCACGCCGAAAGGTGTAAACGGCCCATAAAATTTGATGACAACGATGATAATGATGATAAAACTGCAAATCGATGTTCATATTTTAAAAGACAAAAGCAGCAACACTACCAAAATTGATTGTATTCAATGAGCGTGCGTTTAAAATCTCAAATAAATCATCAAACGTTCATGATTTGGTTAATAACTGTAACATAAAAATCAAAACATCTATTTTTCAACTTGTATGTATGTACAGTACAGCTTTTCTGACGAGTCTTTTGTTTCTTTTGAAATAAGGTGCATTTTACTTTTCGCTCTCTTAAAACTAGGTTAGAAAGAAATTCCATAAGTTATTTTTAAGGGATCATTCATAAAGTATGTCACGCGTGATGACTATTTGCATCTCTTTCTTTCACATTTTTATTCATATCTTGCATCTCTTTCACACGCGTGACATACTTTATGAACGATCCCTAACTGATGCAGCTTAAAGAAGGGCCGGCATACTTCGAAAATAATGTTTAGCTGATTTCCAGTCGAAATCTGCTTATATCGACACGGTATTCTAGTAACACATTAGCAACAGCTACATAATACCGCGAAATCACACGGTAAGGTAGATGATTTCGAAAATTTCCTTTCAATAAGTGCGACACACCGTTAAAATAAGAATACTTTCGGTTACACATTTTTAATTTGTTTTTCAATGGGTGTGCCGTACCTTATGCTCAGAATCGAATTATATATATCGATTTGTTAAAAACTCGCTAACCTCATTCTCAAAAGGCGCCCCATGATGTTGATTTCACCGAGATTGTCCTACATACTCTAAAAACTTGGCTGATGTTTCGACTAAAAAGTTCATTATTTTTAAACGCAATACAAAATTCAACCTTGATCGAAATTGCAATAAAGTCATCGAAAAGACTGTCATGCGTAGATACACACATTGTATACGGATTGTCTCTCATTTCAATCGTAGTCATTTTGAAAATTCGTTGTAAGTTTTATGCCTAAAACGATAAACTTAACAAGATCGTCTTCGTCACCTACAATCTAAATGTAATTACGGGACTACTCTGTATGCACAGATCGTGACACCGAGACTTGACTGTTGCGAAATCGAAAATTATTATTATGAGTAAAGTCATAGCATTGACATTGAGTGAATATAAAATTGTATTACAAAGATCACATAAAAACATAGACCTGACGCCAGGCCCGTACGATCCACATCAAAAGACTTATAAGGCTAACATTTAAAAAAAAACATCAGAAACTGAATTTCGATAGGAGTCGTTCTCTGTATCACACATACTAAGTATTCCGAAACATGGGTTGGTGGGGTGGCCCAAGATAGACTATTAATAAAACATAATTTCAAATGGAAAAATTTGTCTTTTTATTTTTTGGTATGTCAAACGATGACGGAGTTTTGCAAAAATAGTGTCCAATGATAGATTGAGCATAGATTGGATGTCTTTGACAAAAGATTAATACAAATTGAGGCAAACATGAATGTTAAGTAGTGTTAGTGCGTCTATCTAAATAGAGTGAGGATTCAGTTGTGTGTCGAGTCCTTTTCAGCTGCGAAAAAATAGATGGCGCTATCGACAGGGGTACTTTAGTTTTATATTGATCCGTATTCGGCTATGAAAATGTGCGGATGACGCCACCGACAGGTGGCTACTATTGTCTGATGAAATTTGATGCATCTATTTATGTGGATTACGTATATTCAGCAGAACAACTCAGCATGAATTGTGTAGGTGTTAGTGTACACACAAATCACGTATTTTGATATTTGCTTCAGCTGACGTAGACCCATTGGCACTGTCACTGTAAACCAATATGCTTCGTATGGGTTTAAATAAAATGAAAGTTTTATGCGACCGGGGAAAATTCATTGAACTTTATTGGCAAAACTGTACGCACAGAAATCGATGTAATGTTGCTGTTCGCAAGACTTTACTATACACAAAAAGCCATTTGGTGTCACTTGTGAAATATGTTTTGACTTGTGAATGCGCCTCTTAATTGAATTTATAATCTTTCCATAAAAAAACATTTGTCAAATTAAGTAGCTTTTGAGTGAAAAAACAATTTAATTTCCAATAAAAACTTTCAAGTCAAATGTTTTGAATTGAGGAAACATTTGTAACTCAGTTCAATTACTTGTGGTTTTGAATATGGTGTATAAAGCTCAATATGTTTATCGGCATTTTGTGATAATCGCACAAAACAGTCCAATGCACGAACATCCTCACAAAGATCTCTCCTTTCACCTTGTCTAGCAGAACGAGAATTTTCGTTTCCTGTAGTTTTGTCAACTTTCATGAAATTCAGTTGCCCTCTCTCCTTTCCTGTGATCACAAATTTTGAAAAGCTTCTGCTTTTCTTAGAACGGAAACTGACACTTTTCGTGATAGAACTGTCAAGTGAAAAATGACAATATGCCTTGGTTACACCATGCCCGCAGCTAGGACCTTTTAGGGTGTGCTAAGCTACGAGTCAAAAAAATTAACGAATTGGACATATATTCGCATGGTCCATCACTTTACTTGGTTATGCACTCCAAAGTCTGACTATAATATCGAGATTCGTAAGGTCATATTCCTCTCATGGTTATTCAAAAGGCTGGTGGTAATAATCTAAGTGCGCATATAGGAAGGTTATGACGAGTACTTGTTTTGATGACATCATCCAGCCCATCAGTGATCAGGGGATTTCCGTCAGACAAAAAACCATCTCCTTGGCGGGCGATAGGGGGCATTGAGAAGGTAGGTTAACCTTCCTAGGGTTGCGACGTACTGAAAGGTAAGAGCGAGTCCGATAAAAACGCTATTTTTCCAGAGTAACTTTTGTTAAAAAAATTGTCAATTTAAAAGGGTGCCTCAATAGCTATAATAAAATCATTGTTTTTTCATCTAGTAGCTGAGCTACTTTTTTGGGATTTCTTACGTTTTTTTAAAGAACTTTTCGCTTGAAGATTAGTCTGAACTTTCAGCCAAAATTAAGGAAGTAGCGAGTACATTACATCGTATTAGTTTATAATTTGACACCTGGCTGCGAATAAAGAAGGCAGTCTGGTGCTGAGCATCTGTTTTTACCAAAGAGTAGAAGGTGAAGGAGATGGGTTTGCGTAGTGGTGAACGCACTTGCCTTCCACGCAGAAAACCCGGGTTCGATCCCTGGGATGTATAGGATTTTTCTGTAATTAACCATCGATAAGGAACATCTCTAAGCTTACCCAAGCTTTAGAATCTGTGGGTACTTTCGGTTTTCGATTCCCGAAA
This sequence comes from Pseudolycoriella hygida, assembly GCA_029228625.1. Taxonomy (NCBI): domain Eukaryota; kingdom Metazoa; phylum Arthropoda; class Insecta; order Diptera; family Sciaridae; genus Pseudolycoriella; species Pseudolycoriella hygida. The sequence goes on along the minus strand of CM055405.1, from coordinate 30,697,919 downwards.
CAAAAAATTAAGTACACAAAAAAATGTGTGACGTCGCTCACACATGGAGAGAGGTAGATATGTGTACTTTCATCAGAATGGCATAAATGCCATCTTGTAGACGGAAGAAAAATTTGATGGGAAATTTTCGTGGACAAGTAAACCCTAACATTCCTTCACCGAACAAATGATGATATGATATGAATGATGATAGCCTGATGACTCGCACAGAAAACTTACAATATTATCACTAAGGCTTTCGAACCTGTTAGTTCTACTATCCTCCCGGCAATATGAATCATCGAGTACTACAAACAATGATATTAATTAGAATCTAATGTTAATGTCTGTATGTAATGAAATGTAATTGTAAAAAAATATATCGATGTAAGCATACGCATAAATAAAAAAGTAGACGGTAGTTAGATCTATACGTCATATAGGTTTCAACTCGGCACCAGGCTGCGTCCTTGAGCTATGACACTTTGAATGCAGAGGGCAGCAGCAGCTTGGGGCTGAATTGAAACTCATGTGACGTATACAACTCACTTCTGCCTCCAAATTAGTAACGACAGATGTTCAGCACCAGGCTGCCTTATTTATTCCCAGCTTTCGGTCTCAAGTAGGCGGCCTGGTGCAGACGTCGATGGTGTTACTAACTTATAACCTCACTTGTTCTTCCAGCACCAGGCTGCCTTGATTGACAAGGTTTAACCTTTCTTCAGATGTCCTCTTTAGTCTATAGAATTTGACGATGATGATGACAAAAATAGCTTAAAAACTTTCTCGAGATTTCTGTAAAAGTCGCGCGTCAGTTCCAGTGCACTGGGGAAAATATCCACAAGCGACGCGACGTAGGAATTGTGTTTATTATATACGCGATGAATGTATTATCAACCTTATTTAAGTATTGTGTAGTATGTCATACGTAACGAACGTGTTATGAGCTCACATAATACGTGCACGGCGTTCGTAATACGTGCCAGGTGGATTAAATACGTCGGCGGTATATTATAAACACAATTCCTACGTCAAAGTGTGAATTCGAGAGTTTTTATGTTGACCTCAACTTCTTAGTAGTAGCTACGGCTATAAAGTACACATAAGCTACTCTAATACAATTCCTTCACTGCGTCACTTCATCATTATTTCGTATAGCGCCTCTTAGTCTGACCATCATTAAATTTAAGCACTTTCAAGCTTTAATTGCTATTGGTCATGTTATCGTGATGTCTTGAATGAACTTCTCTGTTACATTTAACATTCGCATTGGAGTAGGAGTGTTTGTAACGTTTATGCCATATCGCATTATGCTCACGGTGAGAAAATTTGCACAACTAATTACTTTCTTTATTTACAATTCATGTGCTAGCATTCAAACCAACCAGCACATACATTATTTGCTTATTGGCTTCAAGTGTGCATTATTATTATTAACAAACAAGCATTTCATGAAAAACCGTAACAAATCGAGACGTGATAACGTCACGATGCAAATTTAGATTAAATTTTCATACAGCGAAAAAAAAATTGAACGAATTACGTAAACTCTGCTGGTATGCAAATGGGTGAAACTTATAACATCTTTAGCATTAGGTACTTACGTGGTGCGATTGATGGATTAAGTTGCGACGAGTGCTGAAGTGGTACATTTCAACTTTATCACTAAAATTATGTACGATTTCATTCAATGCAAAAAAAAACTATTTCTTTGTCTGATATTTTTCTGATATTTCACTCAGATAGCAACCATGGTAACAGCCATTTGTGTTCATTGTCTGTAATTCACGTTTTAGTTCCATTGGCAAAAGGCATTGATTGATAAGATTGCAAATCTTTGATTTAAAACGCATTTATTTTTGGAACGGCATATCAGAGGCTAAATATGAATAATTTCTACGCGGTAAAACGCGACAACAGTTTTTCATCGATACAACACGCGAAAAATCTTAAGGTCAAAAGATAGAAAATCTCAAAGGATTAAAATTCTCCGAAGAACTCGCAAAAACAAAGTTCTCGTGGATTCAAATCTTTCGGACTGAAAATTCTTCGCCTCACAAACGAGATAGTATCGTTCAAGTTGTCCTTTGTTCGGAGTATTAACTTTATGATCCGAGCCGAAGAAAAACGTTACAAGTTAGTGTAGTAGATTACAGTGCACTGTACGGAAGTGGTTACTCCTTTGGGGTTTTATGATACGAGCCTAATGCCAGAATACTTTTTATGACGGAGCTGAAGGCGAGGAACATAAGTACCAAAGTCCATGTGAGTGTGAGGGGTAAAGTACACTAACGAGTACTTGAGCAGTGTTGCCAACAAGAAAATACAACGGAACAGGCTGATATCGTTACCCCACACAAATTTCTTTAAATGAAAATTGGCTGAGTAAAAATTCAAACATATGAAGGGACGTACGTATCAGAATAGATGCGCAAACAGAGTTGATGTTACGAAAAGACTCGAACGTATTTAAGTAAATATTGCCTTACGTCCACATTATATTGTATTGGAAATAGCCGATAGGGTAATATTGAAAAACCCGTCCGAAGAAACGGTGTAAAAAAAGAACAAAATTGACCTCCAAATAGAGAAAAATGTTCTCGTCAATTTTCTCTACAAGTAGAGGCCTCAGACACATACTTCCATAGACAAAAATGTTTCTCTCAATTTACTCTGCAACACAGCAAAAATAAATTTTTTTGGTTAGGGCCGACCACTTGAGCCCTGGGCACAGCCTAAGTTTCTTTTAGGAATTGTCGGTCATGCCTAGATCTTTCAAACCAAAAAAATGTTGAAAATCGGAAAAGATTTACTTGAGTTATGTACGAAAAACACGTAAAGCCCTAAGAGACTCGTTTGTAGTGCCCTAGCTAACTCCAAGGACCCAAATCCAAAAAAGTTTCTTCCACAAATTGTCGGTCATGCCCAGATCTTTCAAACAAAAAAAAAATGAAAAGCGGAAAAGATTTACTCGAGTTATGTACAAAAGACTAAGAACCACTTAAACGGTCCTAACTCGGCGGCCCTTGGGGCGACAGTGCCCAGATTCAATCCCATAAAAGATTTTTCGATTACCTTTCAGGGAAAAAAAGTTTTTGAAAATCGGTTGAGTTTTACTCAAGTTATCGCGGTGACGGACGGACGTACGGACGGACATTTTTTTTATTGCTGATTCGTCATCTAAGGACCATGATCGATGCCTCTACTCCCCGGTCGAAATTGGGGTGGTTACAAACGTCGCGTTGTGGCAAAACCATCAGACCCCTTTTCGAAGAACTTCGTTCTCCATTTTCCAAATTTTAAATGCTCGTAGCGCCATCGGCCTCCTATAATTGTTTTCAACTTGTGATACGATGGCGCTGCAAACGTTTCAAATTTGAAAAATGGCGGAAGAAACGCATTTTTGAAATTTTACTTGGCCAATTTTCACTTAACAAATAAAGAAAAAAATTTTTTGGTTTTTTGGACTTATACAATTTTTTGTGTGTGGTAACGAGATCAATCTGAGGCGTTGCATTTTGTTGTTACAAAGTGATTTCTTTCGATCGAGCCACGGAAAATAACAATTTCGAAGCCACGATTTCACTACGGAGATTCAGTACCTCTGAACCTTTGATCCATCATCGACGTTCTGCCCCAACTTCTGAGTTACAAATGTCGTAGTAGACGTATTAGCCGCGTACTTCACACGGTTCTAAAAATAGCTCTCTGTGTAAACATTCGAAGCATACTTTTCAAACTTAAGAAATAAAGAAACAAACATAAAAGCACTGAAGAAATGATTTGTTGAATAACATTTTTCTGTTAGACGTGTTTTAACCATGCAAAGAATTTGTTAAGGATTATAAAAGAAATCAACACAAAGGTATAAAAATTTTGTTTTCAAGTTCCAAAGAGAAATTGAGAAGGATGAAGCACTCAATAAAACGTGTTGTTAGAACTGTTGAGTGTGGTAATGGGTAACACGAAAAAAGAAACTCTTGGGTTAATTGTTAGAGGAACCCATCCAAATGAAAGCTTTCTATGCTTTCAGCTTACCTCTTCTTCTTTGGACGGTGCGCATGTAATTCTCGTCAAAAGCGAATTCGATCGCGACACTGGAACCTTTTGAAAATAAAATTAATTAGAAAAAATTTATGTTTTCAATGACATCGTCGCGGTTAACTAATAGTTTATAATGAAATTATAGAAAGTATACTGTAGTCACAAGCGTCACTACCTTAAAGTCTGGTGTATCATTTGTTGTTTTACGTGGAGGAGGTAATTTGCAGGTTGAACGAGAAGAAGCTGGAATAGGTATCTGAGTTTAAGTATTCACCATCTTTGGTACTCCCGACTGTCCCCCCTCCCCCCAAAACACACCCCCTGTTTCGGAGAGAGGCTGAGTTCTATAAACAGAATTTGCTGTACTGACTGAGTTATAACCTTTTTATGGAAGCTCGTATTTTATAGCAAAGCGTAACATCATTTATAAATGGCCCAGATCAGGTGTTTCGTCGGTTGAAAAGGCACCAGTTGAGGCATCACCCGAGGATACGCTGCCCATATTCAATAAGATATTGAATGCACAGTTTTCGAGTATTCGGCATAAAGAAAGGAAAAGAGCAAGCTTCTTCGGTTAACAGCAATCAGAAGTTGGGACTTCCAATAAGTCTTTCATGGGGGGTATAAAGCAGGGATTGCGGCATAAAGATCCTACAGAGAAAGGTACATAATGATGATAGACACCGTTTTGTCAAATCACGTGTTGCACACAATCCAATTTGTCAATTGAATTTTAAGAGACTTACGTCATGTCACGTAGATCTTAAATGGTTGCAAGAAGAATATTGTAAAATTCAACTGTACATAATGACAGATTTCAACAAGCAATATCAATCACGAAAGCCAACAAAATTGTTGTTCTTTTAATTGAATTACGAATAAAAAACTATAAGTGAATTGCGCGACTATTTACCTTTAAAGACAAGACAAGTAAATAAAAAAAAAATATTTTGAATATTTTTTGCATAAAAAGTCATTTGTAGGTTGAAATAGTTTGGTAACACCAAATACAAACGTTTTCATTATCCAAAAGACACTTGTCGTTCGCGTTTTTTGTCGGTTTATTTTTATTGAAATCAATCTCAAAGCCTACACATTATAATTATGAAATTGGTGTTTTGAGTTAGAAGACAAATCATTAGACCTTTAAATACAAATCTTCTGAAGCTCTCCACATTTCGTCTTTCAACCTTGTTTAGAGCGTATTATACGTAGCATAATAGTACACATAGCAATAGACACGTTCGCAACCATACATGTTGAAGTACGTACACCGTTTCTACTTCGTAAAATAGAAGATAGTTTAACGATTTGTTTCATATTACAAAGAAGTCAAAAGGAATTTTTTCTTCTAAAGAGAAAAAAATTGTTGCGCGTAAAAGTGTTTCTATTGCTGCGAAATCTAAACACATAAAGTACCATGAAAGCATTCAGACATATAGGGAGAAGGAGACTTAATAGAGCCCAAAGGCTGGCAAGCATAAGAGCCGCAAGCGCATACCGAACGATATCCCCAGAAGCGGTATTTGTCATAGTTACGGCTAGTTGAAGGAAGACAGCGAATGTCATAGAAGGAAGAGAAGGGAGGGTCAAGTGGCAGCAAGAGTGGGACTCCTCGGACAAGGGAAGGTGGACCCATAGACTCATACCAAACATAACGACATGGGTACAGAGGAAACTTCCAACTGACACATTTTCTGTCGGGCCAGAAGCATACAGGAAGTGCCTGCACAGGTTCGGATTCACAGAATCACCTTTCTGCACGACAGGCGAGATGGAGGAAGAGACTGCGGAAGAGACTGCGGAGCACGTGTTATTTATCTGCCCCCTCTTCGAACAAGAGCGAGGTAAGCTGATGACGGACGTTGAGCAGGTCAGAGGTAAATGCCGAAAGTTGTAAAAATAATGTGGAAGCTGCAAAGTGCATGGAGAGACGATCAAAGAAGACTGCCAGGCTACGGCGACAAATTGAAAAACTCAGTTCTTGAAAATGTTGCCAACGAATAGAATTGACGACAACCCCGACACCCTGATTGCAAAACCCCAATTTATGATCGGACGTAACATTAGTTCGTGTGCCTTAGCATAGCGTAGCAGCGTTCTATTAATGCGTGCATTTCTAACATGTAGATCGATAGGTATCTCCCTAACGAAAAGGCTTTTTCCGTTTCTGGATTGCTGCAAAATACACCCGCTCGCGCTGAGTTACTCCTTGAACCGTCTATGTATATCTCGCAGTCCGCCTATGGTTTTACTTCTTCGTTCATCCAGTCGTCTCTGGATGCTATCACGATATTGAATTCCCTGTTAAAGTACTCCTTCGTTATTTTATTCAAAGGCATCAACAGCGATGGAATTTTTTTTGATTGCGTTAATTGTGTGGGTAGCTTCTCTGTGATGTTCATACCTTGGTGCGCTTCAGTGACAGTCTGCCTAACGTTCTTATGGCCTCAGTTTCTGCAAAGATGTGCAGCGGAGGTAAATTAAGCGCTGCTTCCATTGCAGTCGTTGTCGTTGCCAATGTCATTGCTCTATAAGCTATTCTTTGGAATTTTTAGCTTGTATAGTTGTGATTCTGCATGTGGTGCCAGAGAAACCACTTGTACGTTACTATTAAATTATAAACCTCTAAAGTTTGTCTGCTTATTTATGTGTCTATTTATTTATTTGTCTATCGGTCACAATCCACTTATTTTTGCATTTGAACTGAGGAGAAAAAAAATACTTTTTGATATGTTGTCGGGTATGGTGCAAAACGTCGAGAAAACATGTTCCGGGGTAGGATATTGTTCTGAAATAAGGGAGTTATGGGTAAAAAACGGGTCAAATTGAAAATCGTCCATAAGTCAGTCAAGATGTTGTGTCAGAATGAAATTTGAGTCAAATCAGTTTTCAAACGTATCTTCGTATGTATGGGAGATACGGCGTTTCTTCGACAATGTCGGGCAGTTGGACATGTGGTCAATTTTGATGGTTTTAGAAGTTCGGGGAAGGTATAAGAGATAGACCATCGGTTTCTTTAGCAAAGTGTCAGAATAGAATACGTAGCAAGTGCAACGCTGATTACGGTGAACGTTGAATACGGTGAACGTGAAATATGGGGAACGTTGAATACGGGGGAAGTGGTATATGGGGAACTTGGAATACGCGGAACGTGGAATACGGGGAACGTTGAATACGGGGAATTTCGAATACGGGGAACTTGGAATACGGGGAACGTTGAATACGGGGAATTTGGAATACGGAGAATTCGGAATACGGGGAACTTGGAATACGGGGAACTTGGAATACGGGGAACTTGGAATACGGGGAACTTGGAATACGGTGCACGTTGAATACGGTAAACGTTGCATACGGTAAACGTGGAATACGGGGAACTTGGAATACGGGGAAAATTGAATACGGGGAACGTTGCATAAGGTGAACGTGGAATACGGGGGAAGTGGAATACGGGGGAGGTGAAATACGGGGGAGATGGAATTCGGAGGAAGTGGAGTTATTATGCGGCAAAGAAAGTATTTTGATTTATAGTGCCTTTTTCGCCCACTTCGATTTTAGTAACGACCTTTAGCATTACGCATCATTATTTAAAACGAAAATATATTTGCTTTGGCTCTCTGAATAGACAACAAGCGAAAATGATAAAGCTTGCGTAGCCCCTAGGGGCGAGGGTTTCGACTAGTTGCGCAAGTAAATATCGACAACATGACCTTAGGAGAGATTCACCATGATTGACCATACGCTCTCCTGCATTGCCATAACGCGAGAGTCGCTTTTCGTAGTCTCTCCCCTAGGTTTTCGATCTATTGGAGCTGCCCGTTTCTCCTAGTTCATTCAGCAATCAAAATAGAAGTAAATATTTTAGTGAAACTTTAGGATTTTCTTGGTGGCTTAGCGGCTTGTTCTTGCTTGGTTTAGCAGTTTTCCAAAGGAGATTAAAGTCGGAGTGCGACAAGAACTCTTCACATGCATTCTACGTAGAAGTCTGAAAAGGCTAAAGAAAACCTCGAACAGAATTGAAATTATTTCACCATAGAGTTTCATGACAGACTGACCACTACCATTTTTCAAATGAAAAGTGCAAACAACTAATTAAAAATAACCTCGATGATGCGATATGGTCCATGTCCAACACAAATAAAAATTACCTACTAAAGTCGAAATTACGAAAACGTTTGGCTCTCAGTTGAACTTATTTGAACAATATCATTGGATAAACAAATCGTAAAATACAAACCGTTTTTCTGCTTATAAACTTAGCAAATATTAACATCGAAAAAAATGGCAATAAAATGGTGAAAATGTGAGTGTTGCTGCAATATCGAAATGGTTTTATGCGAAATCGCTAAATGGACTTTGGTGTTATCGTTTGTTTGATTCAAAAATTGCATGAGATTTGGGTAATTTAACGTAAAGGTCAAAACCGATTTTCATGTTTGAATCTTTTGAAAGAAACGAACGTTTCAGTAGATATTTGTATTCTCTATTCTCTATTCGAGTCTCTTTGTATTCACGTCGTGAATTGATTGGTATTCACAATATTTGTCCTCAGTCTCCAGATAACTCTTAATATTTTTAGACCCGTACGAAGTATACGGGCTGTAGTATTCACTATTAATCGCCTGTACGGGCTCTACATGATATTTGCCAGTGAGAGCTATTATTCTCCTAATGTCCTATTCGTCCGTTATTTTCGCTTAGGTCGGTTTCGTCGGAAAAGAACATTCGAGCTGTTCGCTTGACTATGAAAACAGAGCAAAAGATTCGGTGACGCGAGTTTGGAATAATAAGTCAATTTTTGCTTTCGACTTAGATACTGAAAAGGGGTCGTTCGTAAAGTATCTCACGCATGTGTCACACTAGGTCAACCGGCCTCGTTTGGGAGCTAGGGCTACTGGAATCTCCCATACAAATCCCATGTAAAAGCATTTTTGTATGTGTTGTGTGTAAGTGTATGCACATTTTGTATGGGATTGTTCTTTCTTTCGAGCTCGAGACGGTTAGGTATTCGAGGTAGAGATAAAGCTTTGCGTGATGTATGGAGTACGGGTAGCTAAATTTTTACGTGTTAAATTTGAAAGCGCAGAAAAATTATTACGCTGGGAGGGTCCGGCATTTGTGACGCATTCTTTTAATCGAATGTGAAAATATTGATATCAGTTGTTTTGAAAGAAAGGACGAGTACTTGCGTCACATTTCCCTTTTAGGGGTTTTTGTTGTGATCGTATTTTAAACACAGTTTCAAAAAATGCTATTGTGGTTTTTTCGCCGAACCTGTTCGGCACAGGCCAACATACAATTGAAGAGTGGAGGTACAATGTAACAACATTGATACCAGCAAACCAATAAATTAAAACAGTCGATCATAATGTGATACTTTAAAAGAATTGAATGACGGATAAAAACTCGTTTCTCTCAGTAACCATTTGCATAACTGAAACGACAACCTTGATACACACGCAATTAATGATATTATATAACGAAAAATCAGAAAAAAACTTTATTGAAAAACTTGTGACATTTTATACACCTTGCTGCAATTAACTATTTTATATCGACCGAATCATAAAATTTACTTCATTTAAAAAGTCTGTGCTCTGATGATAATATCGAGTCTATAAGTTCAACATGTTAATTGCATGTAATGTTGAAATTTTAATTATTAGTTAGATTTTGATTTGGGTTACCGTTGTTTTGTAACCACATATCTTAATCACAATTTCCTTTACGATTCTAGTTCAACAGGATGATAAGAAAAGAATTTTCATTTGTAGGTTGCGGGCGTTTTAACCAATAATTCAAACGATATCGTATTGAGATAAACAAATATTTTCCAGTCAAAACCAGGTTCTATCCGCGGGTTTAGTGCGACATCGGCTTATGTCAAGGTATATCGTATTTCATGATGCGCTTATAATCCATATCCGTAAAATATAAATACTCAAAGAGGTTACGCATGTCGCACTAAACGTATGGATTAATTTTCTTGAACGAATGTTAAGGCTTCCTTGTCTTTTAAAAGTAGCGGTGAAAAACAGAGTTGCAATTTAGTTGCGAAACTTTTCGATGAATCCGAGACGAAAATGATGAAATTTTATAATTTTTGGAACCTCTGGTAGATCGTTCAAGTTTTTGTTCTGACTCGAAGTCGAAACAAACAACTACTTCCTGAGAAATAATTTAAATCAGTTTTAAGACCCTTATGTAGTATACAACAAAATAGTCGAAAACGAAAATTAAAAAAAAACATATGCAGAGGACCAGTACGTATCAGAATAGATGTGCCAAACAGAATAGATGCTGCAAAAAGATTCGAACCTAAGTAATTGTCGTCTTAATTCTTAAGTGTATGAAATTGCGTCGACATCAAACTGGGCAATATTGAAAAACCCGTCCGAAGAAACGGCGCAAAAAACATTTCCAATCCTTAAAAAAGCCCAAAATGTTAAAAAAAGGGAAACAATTTGAACAAAAAATTGCACCAGACCCGATCTTAGAACCGACATAGACCACTTAGGAGAGGCCTCTGATCCATACTTCCACGAAAAAAAAATGTTCTCCTCTTTATTCTCTGAAACACTGCATTTCATTAGAAATATTCACAAAAGAACACCAAATATCGTGTAGGATCGCGCAGCGTGAGTTGGGCTCAAACTGAGGATTCTACAGCCCAAAGCACTCAATAGATTTTGACTAATTTAATTTTCGTGATTTTCTGATATCCATATCTTATATTTTAATTCTTCAAAAATTATTTCCGTTCTAGTTTCGCAGAGAATATAAGTGAAAAAGTTCCACCAACCATCAAAAAAACACGTTTTTTACCACTTTTTCGACTATAACTTCGAAAGTTTTTGATCGATTTTGCCCAAATTCATTCTTGTAAATAATTTTCTGATTATCTTTCACGAAGTTTTTGAAAATTGGATAAGAAATACCTGATTTATGTAGAAAAAACACGTTGGGCCCTAGCAAAGATTCAGTTTTAGGGCTCAGCCAGGGCCAAAAGCCCAGAATTGAAACCGTTTCTTCCACGAAATATCAGGTATGCCCAGGTCTTTCAAACAAAAAAAAATGTATGAAAATCGAGAGATTTACTCAAGTTATGTACAAAAGACCAAAAACCACTTAAACGGCCCTAGCTCGACGGCCCTTGGGCCGACAGTGCCCAGATTCAATCCCATAAGAGATTTTTCAATTACCTTAAGGATTACCATTAGGGAAAAAAAGTTTTTGAAAATCGGCTGAGTTTTACTCGAGTTATCGTGTTGACAGACAGACGTTGATTCGTCATCTAATATAAGGACCATGATCGAAGCTTTCCCCTACTCCCGGGTCGAAATTGGGATGGTTAAAAACGTCGTGGTAAGAGCATAAGACTCGACTTAATTTTTTTTGTACAATTCAAGTCTCAATTGTACAATAAAAAGTGTGTTTTCTACAAAACAAATGGGAAACTGTACACAAAAAATAAGAAATTGTACACAGGAAATGGCAAACTGTACACAAAAAATAGGAGATTTTACATTAGATTTTGCACACAATTGTAGGAATGTGTGGCAAGATCTCGTCGGCCCCGGAGCGAAGCGAAATGCCGCCGACCAAGCATCGCGAGCCTGCCACTCCGAGTTTGCACATTCATCTGATCAGCAAACCAATAAATTTTAACCCCCGAAAAGTTCTACTATTTGTAAATGCTAAAACAAACTCTGAGCGATTCGGCCGAAAATTAACGAAAGGTAAATAAAAGTAACGTGCATTCTGACAAAATAATTTGTTGTTTTTACCATATTTATAACAAAAAAATACGAAGTGACTATTCGCACTGGGTGCTCTTTAATGAGACGTCACGAAAATCTAGGTGGCTAGGGGGCTTTTCCTTTTACAAAATGTAACAAAACTAGGTGGCTAACGAAACTAGGCAATTTGCTCTTTAATGAAACGTTATCAAAAACTAGGTGGCTAACAAAAATAGGGGGCTTTTCCTTTTACAAAATGTAACAAAACTAGAGGGCTAACGAAACTAGGCAATTTGCTCTTTAATGAAACGTCACGAAAATCTAGTTGACTAGCGAAGCTAGAGAACTTTTCCTTTTACGAGATGTCACGAAAAAGTAGGTGGCTAACAAAACCTGAGGTCTTTTCCTTTTACAAAATGTAACAAAACTAGGTGGCTAACGAAACTAAGCAATTTGCGCTTTAATGAAACGTCACGAAAAACTAGGTGGCTAACAAAACTACGGGGCTTCTCCTTTTACAAAATGTAACAAAACTAGTAGCTAACGAAACTAGGAAATTTGCGCTTTAATGGTACTTACGTGTTGCGTATTACACAAGTGCAGTGACTGTTATTAATTTAGAGCAACAAAAACTACAGCAACTGAACTAAAGCAGAGTCTTACTGTGAGCCAGTGTAATTGAGCGACCGCAGAAAAGCTTCAATTAGACAGGGTCGGCCGGGTTAACAACGAAATATTACTGTGTACAATTTCCAAGCGGCCGGGCCGGCGTGTACAAAGTCGAAGATTTGTGTACAAAAAATACCTTTTGTGTACACAATTTTTTTTTGTACAGATTCGATGGTACATTTTCATTAATTCTGTGTACAGTATGTCAATTCCTTGTACAAATTAAATTTTTTGTGTACACATTCCTATTGTGTACAGAATCTAATGTACAATCTCCTGTTTTTTGTGTACAGTCTCCCATTTTTTGTGTACAATTTCCTATTTTCCTACAAGACACATTTTAATTGTACAATTCAGACTTGAATTGTACAGAAAAAATCAAGTCATAAGACTCCTTTTCGAAGAACTTCTGAAAAACTGAAAGACATGTGTCTGCTCATTTCCGAAGAAGAATCGAATGAGCCATTATTATAATTAATCGTATGGTTTTACATTTTTCATCTAGTATCTAACATTTTTTCTTGTTATTTCTATTACAATTTCTTATGCCTAAGTATGTATCTCATTTTGTTATGTTGATTAGAGTTCGGACTGTTCCAGATTTCGTTTCAAAAATCGTTTCAACCACACACACACTTGTTGCTTTCGTTCCAAAAATCGTTTTCACCATAGCTATGTATACGTAAATTATGACTAATTCTTTGGGAGGTCACATAGTAACAGGTCCGACGAGCCAAAGCGACGATGTTGTGCATTTTGCGCGATCCATTGAATGGCCATCATCATTCGCACCATATTCTTTGCCCACCATATTTTGAATATGTTGTATGTCCAGTACAGCGACATCTATGGTTGACTAGTTGGGATGTGCCAACGTTTTTTCCCATCAATTTCATTGCTTGACGATTGGCGCCAAGTCACCTTTGACATGCATTGTGTTATGCGTTTTGTATGACTTGTGACGTCACATGTGGATATTCTTCCTGATACGCTTCGTTATGAGCATTGAATACCGTAACTACCCAATTTATGAAACTTGGGTGAACTTAGGGAGCTTAAATTTCTTAGATGAAAATTCCTAGCAATTTTTGCACCGGGGATCGAACCCGAGCCATTTCGGTGGTAGTCCAGTGCGTTCTCCACTGAGCCGTCCTTGATTCGGAAATGGCTCGTGTGGAATATATCTGAAGACTTCGAGACATCGCTCTTGTGAATTATTTAATATACTGAAGCGATCTAAATGTAATTTTAAATAAAGTGTAATTGTACAAAAAAAAATGTTTATTAAACACCAACTATTAGGCTGTCACTTGAAGTATGTAATAGTATATAACATTGGATCCTGCGAAAGTAATTCATTACATAAGTACACAATTTTATGATAAGAGTGTTTTTTGAGCAACAAGCTTTGGAAACTGTTGATTGGACGAGTGTAAAATGTGCATATCAAAGCCGAAGGCGAAGTAAGCAACAACACGAATCAAAATAACAGAGTGTCTGAAAATAAACGTCCAATGTATAATGTTTTGTTGCCTTTCGCAAAATTTTATATACAAATTTACGAAAATAAGCCATCATGTAATGGATCATTTTCGCAGGGGGTATATTGACATGTTAAGGCATGGGTTAGCTCAGTGGTAACGTACTGGCTTTCCACCAAGAATATCCGGGTTCAATCCTGGTGGGGACAAATTCTGTATACGATTTTTCTTCAATCTATAGCATGAAAGGAACGTTCCTAGGCACACCTAGGCTTCATAATATGGATCGTTGTGAATTTGGTGCCGCAACGAATCGAAAATAGAAGAATGACAAATATGACGTCACCCATATTCGATGAATTATGTGTACAAATATTTGAGTCTAACTTCAGGCGGAGATATAATAAGCACCAGAAGAAATGTTAATGGTAAAATCCTAGCTACCGTCAGGCGTGGTTCAGAATTCACGTTGAGCATGTGGTCCGAAAAATGCCTGCCGGCAAAACACATTGATAGGGCAAACCGGCATTCTAAGCCCTATTACATTCCGCACCTAGTTCATCGTAGATGGCACTAGGTTTGTGTGCAATTTACCACTGACATAGTAAAAAACTGCAGAAACGAAAGGATCTGTAAGAAGAATCCATCTGAGCAAAAGCTCATAAAAAAATTGCGGGACTAGTAAATAAAAAAGGGGCTAGGGCCGAATGTCAAAAAAAAATATCCCCAACCAAAATATCACCGTGGACAAAATATCCCCAGACAAAATAACCAGACATAATAACCACAATTTTACATTAAAAAAAAGGACAAAATATCCCCTCAGGCGAAATATCCACAATCAAAAAATTAAGAATATTCAATGTGAAGTGTACTTAGCGCCGCCGCCGCAGGCCTGAAAAAAACAACCAAAAACAAAGAAGCGGGGTCGAGGGGCGGCAGCACCCGAAAAGCGGGGTCAAGGGGGGAATTTGCCCCCTTGCGGGGTTTAAGGACGCAAGGCCGCCTGCAAGGCGTATAAAAGCCTGCCGCAGGCGCGGGGGTGAGGGGGCAGAGCCGCCCAACACTCAATATAATATCTAATTAATAACTAATAAATAATTAATTCACCATTTCTGAGTAGACATTACATATGGGGATATTTTGTCAGCTTTTTGTGGGATATTTTGACTGGGGATAATCGGTCCTAGAGCCAATAAAAAATGATCCAGCCTCTGACCCGGACAGGTTGTAACGGCGGATTATTATTGTCACAACAAAAACCCTTTTAAAAGGGAAATGTGACGCAAGTCGTTCTCCCTTCTTCCAAAACAACTGATATCGATTTGGGTGACGCTGAACGCTTCGAAACGCAAAAAAACTTTCAAAATATTTTCACATTTGATTAAAAAAATGCGTCACAAATGCCGGACACTGGTGTTATAGTTTTTCTGTTCTTTCAGTTTTATACGCAAAAATTTGACTTCCTGTACAAAAATACTACATACTACATACAAGTCAAATTTTTGCGGTGTGAAAGCTGAAAGAACAGAAAAACTATAACACCAGTGTCCGGCATTTGTGACGCATTTTTTTAATCAAATGTGAAAATATTTTGAAAGTTTTTTTTGCGTTTCGAAGCGTTCAGCGTCACTCAAATTGATATCAGTTGTTTTGGAAGAAGGGAGAACGACTTGCGTCACATTTCCCTTTTAAAAGGGTTTTTGTTGTGATATCAGTAGTTTTGGAAGTAATTCAAAGCGATCAACCCAAAAATATCAAAAAAACCTAATGGAAGTGGAAAAATGCTAGACAAATCCACAAAAATCCTTAAGAATCCCTTAAACCTAAGAGGCTCCATTGCATGACCTGACTCATGTCGAGAATACCCGAAAAACATCAAAAAACCTGATGGAAGTTGAAAAGTGCTAGAGAAATACACGAAAATCCCTAAGACTCCCTTAAACCTAGGAAGCTCCATTGCATGACCTCACTCATGTCGATAATAACCGAAAAATATCAAAAAACCTGATGGAAGTTGAAAAGTGGTAGAGAAATCCACAAAAATCCCTAAGACTCCCTTAAACCTAGGAAACTCCATTGCATGACCTCACTCATGTCGAGAATAACCGAAAAATATCAAAAAACCTGATGGAAGTTGAAAAGTGCTAGAGAAATCCAAAAAAATCCTTAAGAATCCCTTAAACCTAGGAAGCTCCATTGGATGACCTCACTCATATCGAGAATAACCGAAAAATATCAAAAACTCTAAGAATCCTTTAAACCTAGGAAGCTCCATTGCATGACTTCACTCATGTCGAGAATAACCAAAAAATATCAAAAACTCTAATGGAAGTTGAATACCTCACTCACCCAACTGTGACACTCACACACATACACATTATTTTATATGGGATTTGTATGGGAGCTTCCAGGAGCCCTAGCGCCCAAACGAAGCGGGTGACACCACTTTTTTAAAATCTTAGATGGCGTGGAATGCCCATCCGAAGGTCCCTGCAAAATTTAAAGAAGATCTGACCGCCAGTTTTCGAGAAATCGCCAAAAAAGTCGTTTTTCATACAAATGGAAATGCCACAACTAACTAACTAACTAACTAACTAACTAACTAACTAACTAACTAAGTAACTAACTAACTAACTAACTAACTAACTAACGCAGGATATATACATTTTCTTTGGCTTCTATGAAGCAGCACATTTTGTATGGAAAATGACGATTTTCTAAAGGTCATACCTTCGGATCCACTGGACCGATTTTAATGAGTGAAAGGTCGATTTCAATCAAAATTTAAACTAGGTCTCGGGGGGGTACGACGCAAGGGAAAAAAGTCAAAATTTAGCTGTATATGGTTCCGCAGTCTACGAAAAAAAAATTCTGATTTTTTTAATCGTATGGGGACTTGCGTCACGGGCGCAATGCTACCGCGCGCCCATGATATTACATATTGACATGTAATAATCAATGTATCGATTTAATTCGAAAGGTATCGAGGTATTCGAGGTATCGAAATTCAGCGTCACAACGCAGCCTGCGTAATGGGGTCGCCTCCAACGTCTAGTGTGATGAACGAGATTTTCCTTGTACTCTAAATGTAAAAACTTTTATACATTCAAAATAAACTATTTTCAATTCGATAGGAGTTATTTACCCCGGGACCTTGAGAAACGAAGATTTTGCTGCAAGAAAATATGGTAGAACTTTCACACATAAGTATTTTGTCGGAAAATTATCTGATCGAAAATTTTTCCTTGGAATTGAACATGTTATCAATGTTGATCAACAAAAGAAAATCATTGAAACCCAACACTGAAAAATGAAATTATTGCGAATAATAACCCATAGTCATGACCTTAGAGCAAACGCCTTTAAAATGTTTCTGTAATTAAAAGTTGAACAATGAATGAATAGTCGCTTGAATGCTTTCAACGCATCAAATCTGCCACTTACTCATCACGCGATTGAATTTGAATGTAAAATAAGTTTTTTTTACATAAATTGTAATTTACGCAAAGAGTAAAAACTTATGGCAGCAAAACTTGTGTATCATATTTTGTTGTGTTTAAGCGCGATGATAGCTGTGCTTTCTTTCCATTTATTGCATTGTCATTCTTGAACTCAAACTGTCTAAATAACAATACGGAACCCACGATTTATTTAATTTCTACATTGATTCAATCAATGGAATGTACACGAACCGCATACAAGTATTTTGATTTACACAGCTCATTGATTAGATTTATGATAATTTGTGTTATAGGCCGTGTATTTAGTAAATTAGTCGCAATCTGGCGGAAATAGACATTGTACTTAAGTCTCGAAAGCGTATACCCCGTAAAATTAACGACTTGTGCCAGATGAATTTAAGTTCAACTTTTAACAAATATATTCTAGACGCTAACAAGCAGCCAACCAATCCAATTTTAGGTCCGGGATTAAAATATTCTTCGTATTGCTTTAGAGATACACATTATCGCAATGAAAGTAAATGCTTGTTAATATTTTGTTAAGACCAGTGCGCCGCCATCCTTTGTTCAAAGTTGTAAAAACGAACAATTATGTTTTTGTTGATAGAACAAGACGCACATAAGCGTCAATTTCCGCATGCGAATGAAATGTTAAATACGAATCTCAAATTGACGTTTATTTGAAGCATTTGCAGCTGAAAAAACAAAAACCATACGTCATGACGCGTGGCCATATACCAGGATTGGGCCATATTTCCCCAAAATCCTGAAACACGTGTTCGCTTAAATTTAATTCTCTACAACTTCGCTTTTGGAACTAACTTTCTAACTCTCATAGTTGCAGAGATATGTGTCATCCTACCCAAGTATGGAAGTGGCCATATACCGCGATTGGGCCATATTTCCACAAAACTCTGAGACACGTGTTTAATTCTCTACAACTTTACCTTTGACAGTAAATCTCCATTTTGCATCGTTAAGGAAATATAGACGAAAAACTGTTTTCGTATATGGCCAAGAAACTCAATTTCGTCCATTCCATTGGTCCCAGTGCCCAGACCCCTGACCCGATTCACACAGTATTGTGACATCAAATGCTTTCATTTGAAACCAAAATAAGGAATTTTCGTGCTATACTTGCTTCGACCATATCTCCGGAACTACTCGGCCGATTTGGCTCATCTTCGAACTTGAATCATGGGAGGCATGTACCTTTCAGGGAAAAAAAGTTTAGGCTGATCGGTTGAGCCGTTTGGAAAAAAGTGGAGACTGACGGACAGGCTGATTCGCTCTAGACGATAACAGATGCATCCCCCAACTCCCACCTCGATCTACCCCATGTTACACTAAAATTGTTTGTAGTATGGTCTACGACCTTTGCACTTCGTACGGGTCCAAACACGAGTCAGTTAGTGGCGCTTCGCTTGTGGGTCTTCGCGTGTCTAAACATTTTTACAAATTTTCAGGAAATTTCTTCAGTTTTTTGAGAAGTGAAAAGAAGGGGCTCCGAAATTCGACATTTGTACGGTGCGGACTTTACGAGCTGACATGAGAGATGGGTAATTGCACGGCAAGAATGCGATCCTCACAGAGACTAACGTAAGGAACATTTTCTATGTTCGACTCCAAGATTTCCATGTGTGAATTTCATCCAACAAAAATATTCCAAGGTACAAGAAGATTATATTTTGACATCTTAGCGGCCATCCATTAAGTACATGCGTCCTCGCGGGTGAGAAGGCATCGACGAAAGTGTAAGTTCCATACAATTCAACACTTTTTTCTATACATTTTTGCTTACGGGATGGAGGTAGCAGATTCAAAAATTAAGATTTTTTGAGTACGAACTTCATGGATGGCCTCTTAGCTAGTTGACAAATTTCTTTTTATACTTGAGCACACAAACGATCACAAAAAAATGTGTCCTCAATGAAGTGCTTTTGGCGCTTTTGAGTCAAATTTCTAATGTACGGAAAAATCCTGGCGTTAGTAGTTGTGTAGTAACAATAATCACAATTGGTTTCATTAGCTCCGTATACTTTTAAAAATTCCTTTGAGTCGTTTTCGAAAAATATCGACCGAAGCAACTGACGCTTCTTTTTGTATCCATCTGCTCGCAATAAGTGTAATGTTTTGAGTTCAATAATCCGTCAACCAGCAATGAACATGATTGCTGCAATATATGATATTAGCTCATCATAATCAACAAACTACATTCGATATTGTGTGGTGACATGAAAATGAGGCGATTATCTGTTTTACCATCCATTTTACCGACCAACTATGACTATACGCTACGCATATACCTATAGATGTTCATGTAACGGAAGCTACAACCTCTTTTCGAACGCATTTGTATACATAATAGTTTTGACGACAAATTTAGTTATAATCAAGTGGACAGTTGTTGTGCTGTCCAGTGTGGAGAACAATAATTTTTAGTTTAATGGAAATGGAAATCGTGTTTTGCTTCTATACGTTTTGCTACAAATGTTTTATTGCATATTTGCAATTTTTTTTTTTTTTTGCAAAACTAATTTAATTTTATTTTTGATGAAAGTTTCTCTTCTTTCCTTTCTATAAGGCATATTCTTGTGAACCGAAACGCTATAAATTATACCTCATTTCATCTATAAAATTCATTTGTTACGTGCTTCAAAAACATCTAGCAACCGTTATATTTATGTAAAGCTATTCACGAACCAAACAAAAAAAAATTCAAAGCAATGCTCTGCTTTTGTTAAAAAATATTGATTTTTGAAAATCTTCTAGTCGGTTTTGCAGATTAGTTGTGGTTGCCGTAGCTTGTTGAACCATAAATCCAATTTAAAGTTCTTGCACAATGACCCACCCGATACAAGCTTTGTGTTTTGTGCTATAAATTTCATTTTTCAACTTTTCCACTTTTCAGATTTTAGTTTTGGTACTTTACTCAACATATTCAGGGAGATGTGCATATCCGAGCGAAAAAGAATCGACTAAAAGTATACGACAAGATACATGAAATTACGTAATTTCGCATCTTATCTTGGCTTTTCTCCATGTAGAAACGGATATGATACAAAAGTATACTGCTGCATACTGATCTGTACGTAAAAATGCACTATATATATACGTCTATAACACGTATTCGTCGATTTTCTTCGCTCGAGTATATGGCGGACCTTCCCCCAATCGGCTTAAATGCAATTTAGGCGGCTATGATCAAGGTCAATATGAGTTAAACTGACAGGTAGCTATGTTTTTTCTCTTTCTCTCTCTCTCTCTCTCTAACTTTCTTCCTATCTCTTGAGAAAACAGGAATTCCCAGCAAATAGACAAATCACAACAAAACGCCCTTCTAAAAGGAAAATGTGACGTAAGTTCTCGTCCCTTCTTTCAAAGCAACTGATACCAATTTTGGTGACGCAGAAAAATTATTACGTTGGGAGAGTCCATAAATGATGGAATGATGACGCATTTTTTCAATCGAAAATATTTCAAAAGAATTTTTTGCGTTCCGAAGCTTTAAGCGTCACCCAAATTGATATCTATTGTTTTGGAAGAAGGGAACGAGGACTTGCGTCACATTTCCCTTTCGAAAGAGGTTTTTGTTGTGATATCAGTTCTTTTGGAAGTAAAAAAATTGTGTTTGATGAATTATATATAGAATTTTATTCGAGCCGGTGCCGGCGGCTACAACTTCCATGGCCGAAAATGATACCTACAACTTACTCTACAACACATTAAAAGTTTTTTTTGAGTCGTCGCCTCCAAATCGAAGAACGGCGGCTACTACTTCCATGGGCGAAAATGATACTAACAGCTTTCTCTGCACTCTGCATAATATCAAAAGTTTTTTTTAGCCCCCGCTTATTTTCCGCCATTTTCTGTCTATTCAGAATGTGCTTTCATAAACATTACAAACACATATTGGCTTTTATGGCGCCTTCTAAGAGGTTCGGGGCTCAAACAAGGCCGCTACCATATGGTGTAGAATGCAAAGCCACCTGAAAAATTTTGGCGGGAGCCAAAAAGTCGTTTTTCATGCAAGTTCCAATGGAAACCATTAACTAACTAACTTAGGATGTTTTTAATAAATTGGATTCTATGAAATTGCACTTGTGTATGGAAAATGATAATTTTCTAAAGGGACCGTTCACAAATGACGTCACGCTTGCTATAAAAAATGAGTATCCATAAAAAGGTGATAACTCAGTCAGGACAGGAAATTCTGTTTATAGGACTCTGGCTACACCCCCAAATAGGAGGTGTGTTTGGGGAATAACCTGAGTATTATAAAAAAAATCTCTGACCAGTTTGGAGTTACGGACTTTGTTTATTTTATAGCAAGCGTGACGTCATTTATGAATAGCCCCAAAGATCATATCTCTGGATCCACTTAACCGATTTTAAGGAGTAGATTCCGGGAAAAAATATTTCCGGGGGGTACGTCGCAGGGAGGGGAAGTCAAAACTTAGCAGTATATATAAAAATGTTCTTAATTTTATGTTCGTATGTGGACCTGCATCACGGGCGCATTGCTTCCAATTAAAAACAGAAAAAAGTTCTTGCCAAAAACCTAAGGAGTGATGTGAAGAAATAAGTTGTAATGTCAGATGGCACTCTTTACCATTCGTATGAATAATAGCCAGGTTCACCATGTCACTTTAACCGATTTGTTCACACATTGCATGATTCCAATTTTAAAGTCAGGACTCCGTAAATAGAAATATTGGTAGATAATTGAATAACCAATTATACTTAAAGACAATTTGAATTCACGGAAGTAAAAGAAAAAAATTATAACTAATGCGAGCGCACAGGTTGAAATTGATGATTGTTTCTTTCATAAGCATTTGAAGTATCGACCGTATTAAGTCTTCTATTTATGTTTTTTAAGCGTTTTACACCATATTGAATATGACTGCAAACAGGTAGAACATCAAAATTGTAATGGTTGAGTGGAAATAGTTTTTATTCAAAAGTAAACAATGGATTTCGATTTCGGCTGTGTGTGTGTTAGAGATTTGCATTCACGTAAGTCAACAGAATGAAATAAATTATTTTTGTATA
This sequence comes from Pseudolycoriella hygida, assembly GCA_029228625.1. Classification (NCBI taxonomy): domain Eukaryota; kingdom Metazoa; phylum Arthropoda; class Insecta; order Diptera; family Sciaridae; genus Pseudolycoriella; species Pseudolycoriella hygida. Next base: position 30,675,488 of record CM055405.1, on the reverse strand, counting down.
AATAAATACTTTGGTGGTATACAAATATTTTGAAGCCTCGTACTAAGCAAAAGGTTTAACAGTTTTGCCGGAAAAACAGTAAAAAAATTGAGAACTACTTCGTTTTACTATAAGCTTTCCTCCGACTATAACAATGACTCCTCATCTTTCATCTTTCGCGATTTACCATAAACTTTTTTGAAATTTTCGCGAACGTTATCGTCTCACATAACATCTGATTAAAAGTACAGTGAAAGGTGGATTTTTTTTACTATGAATCCAACTGGATTATTAGAAAGATTGGGCAAATCGACTTATAGCAAAATTTCTTACATGTACGGTCGTTTGCTTATAAATTTACTTATTATCAAGTTTCAGCTGTTTTCAAGGTTTCCCATAGAAAAAAATACATCGAAAAAAGAGATAATGTCGATAATGTTGAAAACAGCATAACAAGTAAATTTGAAAGCACGTGTTTGTACTTATAAATATAAGATATAAGTCAAAACCTATAAGTTGCATATAAGTAAACTACAAATTGTAAGTTATAAGTGTAAGTCAAAAGATATAAGTTATAAGATTGATAATGATTGATTGATGATTTATCGATGATCAATCATAATCAATCATCACTTAATCAATCATCACTTAATCAATTATCACTTAATCAATCATCAATTAATCAATCAACCATAACCATAACCACCATAATCACCATAAATAATCAATCAATTGTCATCAATAATCAACCAATCAATCATCATCAACCATAAATCAATCATAATTAATCTTTTCACTTATATGTTTTGACTTATAACTTATAGCTTTCAAATTATATCTTATAGTTATAAGTAAAGGTTGGCAATTTTGCTATAAGTAGAAGTAGATTTATCCACTCTCTATATTACTTCTATTGGATTGGTCGTTCCTCTAAAAATTCTAAGCCGAAAGCTGCTTGAATAAGAAAAAACTTAGAAAAATAGATACAGGTCTCCCGCGTTTTATGCGATATTTGATTTTAGTGGATTCGGTTATATGCGGTTTTGACGGGTTCGAAATATGCGACGTAACTCCCGGTATATGCGCGTTATGTGTTACCAGATGTGTGTTAAATTTCGACAAGAAAGACAAAAATAGAGTTAAAACGAAAATGTAATTTTTAAATGCGCAATTGACATAATCTTATCATTTTTTTTGGATTTTTAATGGGAGTAAGTGCGGACGGGATTTGTGAACAGCCCCTTTTCCTTGGAGTGTAAAATACTTTATAAACAGCCTCCAATGCATAGAAATGGTCGTGCAGTGGTCTAAAAATTGCATTTCTGTATCTGAAGAACAACATTCGCTACATTGACACGATTCAATTTTGGAATCTATCGGATGGCGTACTGAAATTTCGCCACTTCGCCCTGTAGATCTCATTCGCTGAAAAGTCTTTTAGCATTGCTCAGGAATAAACGCAATATGTGAAGAGTTGCAGAAAATGAACTGATACTTTTTGTAACGAAATGTGCAAACCAAAGAAGCGTGTTTCATAAACACATCGTGTGACAAAAATTCTCGATTTCATCACGAATTTCATAAATTTATGCAAAAAAATTACTAGATAGAATTTCATGCCTACGGAGACTACATCCATTCAGACGTTATGACATGAAAATTCATTAGTTGTTGCTACACATCGGGTCATACATTTTTAATGTCGGTATCAACGGTATTAACGGTATCAAGCTCGAATTATGCGGTTCGAAGATATGCAGTACGAAAACACCGCATAAAACGCGGGAGATCTGTACCGTATTGCCGAAGAACAGGGTCTACTTTAAGGAATTTAAAATTACCAAAATTACTTAAAATTACTAAAGTTTACTGAAATTTACCAACAATTACTTAAAATTACCAAATAGTTATTTGGTAAATTTTAGTAAACTTTAATAAATTTTAGTAATTTTGGTCATTTAAATTCCATAAAATAGGCCCTGTCGAAGAACATCGCCCTCCAAGTCGCCATCTATGTGACAAAATTCCGAAAGTTACGCCAAACATCTTTTTTAGAGAGGTCAGTCACCAAGGTCGATTGGATTTGAGTATACGATGGTACCTCCACTCATTGCTAGGCGCCTTTTCTATGGGAGCTACGTTGTTTGTATCTTCTCCTTGAAATTCTACGCAATTCCAAATTTTTATATCGTAGCTCCTATCAAAAGATAAGTCCCAATTCCGGTTTAAACATTGCCCATTTTAAAGTTTGGAAGTGTTCATAAATGTGTCATGTCAAACATGTCCCGAAGAAATCTTTTCAGTAGAACACACACATCAGTAAATATGACTCTGCGTTCGATGAAATTGTTTTCCAACACCGAATGTACCAGATGCAGAAGCCTAGAGAATAAACCTCTCAGTACCTAATGCTTAAATCATCCTTCACTTTACAGTATACAAATCATACAGAGAAAGGTCTTGACTCTTGAAAGAAAGTTTCGCGCGGGGATTGTGTAACCTCTGCCGTTTTTCATAAAAATTTGTTTTTAAAAGTACAGCGATTGTGGGTAATGGCGGTAGTATTTCCGGCACATTTTTTTTTTTTTAAATTTTCGAACCAGACAAAACGAGGCGTATGGAAAGGTAGTTACAGTTTCGAACATGTGATAATATTTCAAATAGAACTCATTCTCAGTTTTACATCATTTCATCTTCATTTTCATGAATTAGTTTGACCTAACGTGAACTGCATAGAAACATTAAAAACATGCGTAGGAAATTTTTAATGTGAGATTGATCTCGAGTTGTTATGGCAAAGTTTAAAAATAATTTTTCCAATTTACAATTTTTTGTACTGGAACATCATACACAATGAACATATACGGTGTATTGGGTTTATTATATAATCTAAAAGAAATATGCCAAGTAATGCTAAAAAAAAGTTAAAAAAAATTGAATTTTTTACGGTGGATTTTTATTTTTTAATATTTCATAACTTGTTGATAATACGAACTTCAATATATTCCAATGAAAAGTTATATCAACTGCTCAACAGCCGACCATATTAGCGATGTGTCTAAATACTAACTTGTATATTGAAAAATCGTGTTTATTACCAATCCATGTGTTATGTTCACATCAATATTTAATTAATACCTTTGTTGATATTTAGATGTTGAGTCTTGCATTTCTAACGATGAAAATGTGTGCTCTTATTTATGCAACATTTTACGTTTTACGCTAACTTTTTATTGTATAGTTTTAAAAGAAAAATCTAAGAAAACACTTGATTTGTCGTAGACAATTTATTTAAAGAATCTAGAAAAAGGTATTGGAAACTGGGACGTGATTATAAATATAAAACATATGCAGGGAACCCGTACGTATCAGAATAGCTGTGGCAAACGGAGTTGATGTTATGAAAAGACTCGAACGTATTTAAGTCAATATTGCCTTAACTCTTAAGTGTATGAAATTTCGTCCACATTTAATTGTATTGGAAATTGCCGAGAGGGAAATATTGAAAAACCCGTCCGAAGAGAAGCCTTCCGAAGGTACAAAATTGACCCCCAAACAGACAAAAATGTAAATCCAAATTATTTCTTCAACAAAGGAAAAAAACATTTTTTTGTCTAGGGCAGACCTTAGGACCGACCTAGGGACATAAGGAAATGCCTCGGACACATACTTCCATAGACAAAAATGTTTCCCTCAACTTGCTCTGCAACATAGCAAAAAATTTTTTTGGTTAGGGCCAACCTTAGGACAGACCTGAGGCCCACTTCAGCCCTAAGCACAGGCACCGTTTCCAAATTTGTTTTTGAATATAAGTCGGTACTCGATTGCCTCTTAAATAGAAAAAGAATCAACGAAATCAGTTAGGATTTATCTAATTTATGTAAGCAAACACGTTGGGCCCTAGTAGAAACTCAGTTTTAGGGTCCTGACTGAGTGCAAGGGTTTCTAATGAAATCATTTTCTGCCATAACACGGAAGACAGTCCTCGACCTTTCGATCAAACAAAATTTGAAAATCGGAAGAGATTTACTCGAGTTATGTGCAAAAAATATGTAAAGCGCTAGCAGAGACTCGTTTTTAGTGTCCTAGCTATATCCTAGAGTCCAATCTCAAAAATTTTTCTTCTACAAATAGTAGAGCTTTCAAAGACCTGTCGATTAAAAAAACAATTGTGAAAATCGGAAAAGACTTACTCGACTTATGTACATTTATGGCCCTAGCATAGAATCATTTTTAGTGTCCTAGCTAAGTCCAAAGACTCAAATCCAAAAAAGTTTCTTCTATAAATTGTCGGTCAGGCCCAGATCTTTCAAACAAAAAAAAAAAATTTGAAAATCGGTAAAGATTTACTCGAGTTATGTACAAAAAACACATAGAGCCCTAGCATAGACTCGGTTTTAGTGCCCTATCTAAGTCCAAGGACTCAATTCCAAAAAAGTTTCTTCCATAAATTATCGCGCATGCCCAAATCTTTCAAACAAAAAAAAATTATGAAAATCGGAGAATATTTACTCGAATTATGTACAAAAGACCAAAAACCACTTAAACGGCCCTAGCTCGGCGGCCCTTGGGCCGACAGTGCCCAGATTCAATCCCATAAAAGATATTTCGATTCGTCATCTGAGGACCATGATCGAAGCTCCCCCTACTCCCGGGTCGAAATTGGAGTGGGGTGGGGTGGTTACTTCGTTCTGCGTACGGGTCTAAAAAGCACGAATGAAAAGATGAGAATGCAACACGACTGGAATTCCAATTTAAAAAAAAAGTCACAAAAACGTCGTGTGATATCAAAAGAACTTTAATGATCCACAGAGGCAGCTCGGCGTCAAAAATCTGAGGGCGCCAAAGTTGAGGTAGTGGTGAATACATTATTTTTAAAATGTCGCACTAGTCTACCGTTTTGAGTTCTAAAGGCCAAAATGTAATTCTTCCTCATGCTTTATCACAAAGTTTTTTAAACTTAGCACCAAACAGCAGCTGCTCTCTGATACCTAGCTCTAGAATTCAAAGATACCAGAGTAGTGAAGCTCGGAATCAGGTCAGGTTGACCCGAAACCTACCTGAATTACCTGAAACCTGATTCGACGGAACCTGACTTGAGCAGTTTTGACCCGACCTGAAGAAGTAAACTGAACCAAACCCGAAAATGATCTCGTTTCAAATAAAAAAAATAAAACTGTCTTCCCTCATCTGGTAAAATCGGGTCAAGTCAACGTCAGGTCAGGTCAGTTCATGGCATGTGTGACTCTGTGATCTGTACTGACCTGAATTTTGAGGTCTTCTTTAATTTTGACATAGTTGAACCGATTCCGAGTCTTACCAAGTTGAGAATTCAATAGTTACGGCTTGCTCCTGGTGTCAGTTCGAATGCACTCCGTTTTTACGTCACTAATTTACAAGGCCATAAATCATACTTATCTGCAACAAGTTTGTCTGATTATGTCCAGGTAATTTGTAAATCCAAGCATCTGGATAGACTTGGTGAAAATGGTGCCGGTGGAGTCTAAATCATTGGTTCGCTCAAAATAATTAGTATCAGCGTCGTGAGATGCCCTTCACGTAGTCCTTCGTCTATATCAAACATATCTGACAGTAGGTTACGGATCCTTGGTCGGCTAATCGCTCCAAGGTACGTAGACCACGTAGACTAAGGTACAACAGATTTTTGGCACCAAACTGTCTCAACTTGAGCATCATCAATTTTTTTCGATATGAGGCGAAAAAGCTGGGAATGCACATCTCCACTGGGGTATCTTTTTTATCTTTTAACGAATTTACGAACTTAAGCGTTCGAGGAGGGATCAATCCAATGTCTGGTAATGACTCGAGGTCGAGACGTTTCTTCTCATCGCTAACTTTAAATCAGGTACAATGACCGAGATTTGAATAAAAACTTTGTAGACTTTGTACTTCTGAGCAGAAAAAATGCCGGCGGTGTCTAGGTCTAGCACTCGGTAAAAAAAGTCTCGTGGCGGCGGGTACAAGATTTCATTTTTTCCGAAAATAAAACAGTTTAAATATTTAAATAATTCAAAATCTAAAAACACATTAGGAATTGATAGTCTGGTTTCAGGCTGCATCTTCCATGATTTAGATTGTACTCCGACTTTACCAAATTTTAAAATATTGTATGATCTATGACTGAACAGTGAAAAACATTTCCTCACAAGGAAAATGCGAGCTGTCGCTAAAAAAAGGGTTTAATTGAGCAACGCTCGTTAAATTGATCCAGAGGTATTTAACTGACAGAATCATAAGATTGTGCAACTTTTTATTTCTCTACTAAAAATCTAATTAAAAAGCTGCACAATCTTATGATTCTACGAGTGTAGTATTTTATTCACCGAGAGGAGAAAATTGCTCTCTCATAGGCAGACACAACGATTTTCACATCCATTTTCGTCAACGAAACAAACACATCAGCCACGTCATTTTTAGAAACAAAGTATTTACAGCTGCGATTTTTAATTTACCCTCATCGGACACAACGTCAACAAAACGCCATCTCCTCACCACTTTTGAGTGTAGAAAATAAGGAAGGAGCACATAGCTTTCCACGATGACCTAGGTATATCACTTCCTGCAGGAACGTGCAAGGAATTTTAAGAAACAATCACCTGTCAAAGAATGCATAGTAAATCTACTCCACTCTCTGTAGATTTGGGGGCAAGGTGTCCGCATAATTTTTTAAATGATGATGGAACGGTACACAAATCTTTAAATTTGTATACTAGCTTTGAAGACGATTTTAATTTTTTTAAGATGAAAATATGAAAAGTTGAGTAGCAGAAATATTTTAGAATGATTTATAAACTGCCAAATTGCATCAGTTGCCGAATCCAGCCGACCGAGCCGACCATAAGCACTGACGGCGGCTAACCGAACAAAAACGACGGCGGCGGAAGATTTAGTAATCAGCCGCCGTTTTTGGCGGGTTAAAAATCGGCGGCTCTCGTCTATACTTCTGCGCAGCTTTTCGTAGTCTGTTAATTTATAAAGATGGTTAAGATTTCACTCCATCAGTTAAAGAAACTGGATCATCTAAATTAGAAAAGCTTCGAATTACCCTGCCAAGCATGAATTATTTCAACGGCTTTCGTATAAAATATAGAGGTGTAGTGTATGCTTGCTGCCAGAAAGAAATTTTCCATTTCCATCAAGTAATAGGCCTCAAGATATCATTTAATTCATTAGGTGTAACGAAGCCACATGAGAGAGTAAGTACACAAAAAATTTTGTTTTCGTCACACAATTTGTTTAATTTTACATCTGGTGACAAAAACAACAAGTTTTCAAAACCGATCTTTTCAAATAGAAGTAACACAAATTGTCGAATCGGCGGTGTGGCTGTCGCAGAAACTGTTTCATTGTGGCAATATTTGTTAATACGGACAAGAGTAAATAACTGAATTTTAAATAAAATGACGTATGCATGCAGAAAAGTGTCTACTAACTTTGAGTCACTACGTACAATTTATTTTAGTGGAAGACTTCTCATCGTTACATAGCGTGTTCTAGGAATCGACATTAATGTGCTCGTTTGCATACATGCATTGAAGTGTACAATACAGTAAGGCAAACTTTTCACCTATTTCAAGTATTACTTAATTACGACAGTAAAATGTACAGTAACATTAAAACAAATTAACAGAGACGTAATTTGCATGTATAAAGAAGTGAATTAACAAATGTAAAGACCACCTAACGTGTTGTGTTTGGAATCAATGAAAGCAATGACATACCCATGAATTATCTTTGAATTGGGCCATTTTGTAGCTTCCACACAAGTTTTCTATCCAAAAGCTTGTACTGAAGTTCTCGATGTGGTTCCTACGGTAAATGAGATTGGCACATGGTACACAAGATATCCAATTACATTCACGCAGCTTAAACAAAACAAAAGCACATAACGTACGACCGACTAAATTGTAAATTATTTTTTGCTATTCACTTGATGTGTATGAATGTATCAATTAACAGAATAGAAGATTGACATAAAGTGCACTTCACAAGTATTTTTTTTATTGTTAAATCCATCAAACGCCGTTAGAGTTTACATTTCGATAACAGTGTTAAAATAACAACATAACTCATTAACTAGGTCACAACACTGTGTATTTCCTATCAGTTCCAGTTCTTAAAAGTTCGGAAACAATTTGTGAATTGTGCAATTGAAACGATTTTATGCTTCTTTTCGAACGATTCGCTTAAACAAAACCGAAATCAACGAATCAATCAATAAAATCGGTAAACACGAGATATCATTGAACGTAATAATTGATATCCAGTCGTATAAGCCACACGAATCTATCTGTCGGTTGTGTATATCTTCATCGAATAACAACACCGACTGCTCGTAAAACCGTTTGTGTATGCGCACCAGACGTGCAAATAAATAACTAAACTGGTTAAAAAAAATTAAATATTTTTTTGTTCAGTTTCGTAGTTAAAAAGTTTCGCTTAAATGATGAACGAAATAATCGCGCGCTAAACATTTTTGTTCTCTCTTTTCTCATTCGATTCGAATATCAGAAAATAACAATACTTTACTTCTGCGAGAGTTATTTCGGGTATACCATTTGATATAAACATCGCATATTACATGAAGTTTCCCACTTTTTACCATTAATCTATGAGAGTAGGAAGTGAACATAAGAATTGAATGAAAATTATGACAAGTTCATTGATTCATGTTCATTGGCGGATGTTCGTTGTTTTAGTGTTTTATACGCAAATGCAAAGAATCTCATGAAATGTCTCCAGTTTTCAGTCAGTAGACGAACTGTCTACATTCTAATCGTGGGATTCGTCTCGCACGCGAAAAGACAAGGTGGCGTAAGATAAGTGTGTTATAGTATTAAGCGAAGGGTCGTTCAAGTTCGCAGTAATGTGATCGTTGTCTGATAAATTTGGACACTTCTCTATCTACTTACCCCTACCCATAAAGCTAATAACGTAGAAACCATTGCTCAAACAAACGTAAAGATACAGGGGAATCTATGGATCCTTGTAATTGTAACTGGAAAACGGAACTGGTGGAAGTTCTAACCGAGAGTGAAAAAGGTCACGTGGAATTGGGGAGACGTCTCGGTTTAGTAATTAGGATGCATAAAGCGATGAAATATGTATGATGTGGTATGCCCAAAGTGAAGGACTGCATAATTTCTAGAAAATTGATTAACGTCTGCGTATACACATGTCTGTGACACAAAATTACATTTTCTTTGTATGACTGTCGCCATTACCAAGTACAGGTTAGTAAGTGAATGTGCCTACTTTCCACGCAGAAAACCTGGGAGTGCATGACTTTTTCCGTAACATACTGGTCATTTGGAACATCTCTAGACCCACCCAAGCCCCTAACTCTAAACCTTGGTTAGTTACTTTGGGGCAATAAAAATATCAACAAAAAAATTACAAAAAATTTGTCGGAAAATTAAATTTTTGGGGTGTGAAATCTGGAAGAACAGAAAAACTATGGGCCGTCCAGTATTTTTGACGTATTTTTTTAATCAAAAGTAAAAATATTTCAAAAGAATTTTTTGCGTTTCAAAGCTTTAAAGCGTCACCCTAATTTATTTTGGAATAAGGGACAGGGACTTGCGTCACGTTTCCCTTTTAAAAAAAGGATTTTTTTTATTTAGTTCAAGACTGAAAAAGTTACAACAGAATTTACTATGTGGCTCCAGTTTGCTTATACAATTTAAAAGAGCCACTATTCCGTATTATAATAAATCACAACAAAAACCCTTTTAAAAGGGAAATGTGACGCAAGTCCTTCTTCCTCCTTCCAAAACAACTGATATCAATTTGGGGTGACGCTTAAAGCTTTGAAACGCAAAAACTCTTTTGGAATGTTTTCATTTTTGATTAAAAAAATGCGCCACAAATGCCGGACCCCCCAATGTTATAGTTTTTCTGTTCTTTCAGCTTTCACAACGCAAAAATTTGTCATTATGTATGGCGTATTTTTGAACAGGAAATCAAATTTTTGCGTATGACAGCTGAAAGCGTAGAAAAATTATTACATTGGTGGGTCCGGCATTTGTGACGCATTTTTTTAATCAAAAATGAAAACATTCCAAAAGAATGTGATATCATACTTTTGGAAGTTTCGGCTACTACTTCCATGGGCGAAAATGATCACCTCAACTTCCTCTACAACATATCAAAAGTTTTTTTTGAGCCGCCGCCGCCAAACCGAGCCGCGGCGGCTACTACCTTCATGGGCGAAAATGATCCCCTCAACTTCCTCTACAACATATCAAAAGGTTTTTTTTGAGCCGCCGCCGCCGCCGCCGCCAAACCGAACCGCGGCGGCTACTACTTCCATGGGCGAAAATAATCACCTCAACTTCCTCTACAACATATCAAAAGTTTTTTTTGAGCCGCCGCCGCCGCCAAACCGAGCCGCGGCGGCTACTACTTTCATGGGCGAAAATGATCCCCTATATGGGCTTTATATGGCGCCTTCTAAGAGCCCTGGCGCCCAAACGAGGCCGTACCCCCCCCCCTTTTTTAAAATCTCATATGGCGTAGAATACCCAGCCGAGGTCCCTGCAAAATTTCAAGAAAAGATATCGAGCCGTTTTCGAGAAAACTCCAAAAAAGTGGGTTTTCATACAAATGGCTCTGGAACTAACTAACTAACTAACTAACTAACTAACGTAGGATGTTTCCATTAACTTTGGTTTCTATGAAAGTGCACATTTTGTATGGAAAATGACGATTTTCTAAAGGTCATATCTCCGGATTCACTGGACCGATTTTAATGAGTGAAAAGACATTTCGCCTTAGAATTTTCCGTAGAATCCAGGAAAAATATTTTCCGGGGGGTACGTCGCAAGAGGGGGAAGTCAAAACTTAGCTGTATATATGGTTCCGAAGTCTACGAAAAAAAATTTTCCGAATTTTTTGCTCGTGGGGACTTGCGTCACGGGCGCATTGCTACCGCGCGCCCATGATTAACCAAAGCTCGGAAGAAATTAAAATAGTAAGCGAGGGATGGAAATAAACTAGAAATAGAGATAGAAATGAAGGTGATAGCTGCATTAATATTCAGGATTGAGCTTGTTCAAAAAACGATAGATAATGTACCCTTCTGCATGGGTTGTGATAAGGTGTTTCGATTAAATATATGATCCAATACATCATGAGAGATAAGAAACTAAAATCATAAAATTATATCAAATGCCGATATGTTTCCTAAAATAAGGCCTAGCTTTGTGATCGAATTCCTGGAGCCGATCCAAGTTCCGAATGTGGGGTGGAAGTGTGTTGAATAAAGTAGGCCCAGCATACCATAAAGTACGTTTGCCATAATTGGTCGAAATCCCAGGCCTTTTCAATAGATATGAAACTCTTGTTCTATATCGATTGATGTTCTCTGAAATGTTTAGTGAGTGGTGCTTCAAATCGACTGCAAAAAACATATCTGCAAACTGCATGTGCATACATCTGCTGTATAGTCATCATAGCAGGAAACTGATCACGAAATAGCAGTTCTGTGGAATACTTCGGTGGGAGTTTGTGAGTGGCTTTTAAAGCTCTCTTATTGAGAACATGTAACTCATTGATAAGCGTTGTGTTGCTGGAGATATCTGGCGACGATATAAACATGTTGGTATCGTCTGCGAACCCATAAGGAGATGACTTGATTGGCAACTTAGAAAAGTAATTTATAAAAAGTATGAAGAGAAGCGGTGACAAATTGCCACCCTGCGGTACTCCGACTGTCTCATCCAATAAAGAACTTCTGTGCCCATTGCACTCTATAAACTGCTTCCACCACATAAGTAGCTCCTCATAAGGTCAAGAGCGACCCCTCATATTCCTGAACACTCTAGTTTAAACAAAAGTAAGTTGTGGACGACAGTATCAAACGCCTTGGACAAGTCTAAGAATAGAGAAGAGACTATTCTATTTTGATCTATTTCCGAATTGATCATATCAAACTGTGTGCGTCCCACTCCATTCCCTGAATCCGTATTGCCTGTTGCTGAAGAAACCACAGTGCTTAAAGAATGACAAAAATGATTGTTGGATCACGGTTTCTAGTATTTTGCTAATCGCTGGCAGAATAGAAATCGGCCAATAATTGCCAACTTCACTCCTGAGACCTTTCTTATAGAAGGGACTTTTGCAGTCTTCATGCCATCTGGGAATTTACCTTGCACCATGCAGGAATTGTTTTGTGATATCAGCAGTTTTGGCACAAAATTTAATGCCACGGCAACTCGCGCGACTGCCATAACTGGAGGCGGCGAGCCCCACTTTTATATACAGAAATGTTCACAGTCCCTTCCTCTACAAATCTAGTTCATAAAAAAAATTTAACGCCACGGCATTTCGCTCGGCTGCCATTGCTTGTCATGTTAAGCGCAAAATCGATGGGAAAAATTGTCATTCTACTGTATTCCACATACATTCTGTTTAAAAATATGTTGGGCACAGAGCATGCTGTGAATGATGATGGCTAATGGATCGCAAATGTAGAAATATCAAAAAAATGAAATGTACACCGCCCCACAACCCTTAAAAAACTCGCTGCCATACAACGCACACATTAATAGCGAGAGAAAATCTCTCATCTTATAACATTGATTTATTATGCAGGAGATTTAGCAGCGGCCGTCATATTATGAATTATAAGTTTGGAAATATCCTTAGTTTTTCTCTTTCATTTTTTATTGTGAACATGCGAATTTGCACATTTCCAAACCAGTTAGCATTCATATGAGGAGTTGTCTTCGCAGAATATGTCTTCTATTGTTCAAACCGCATTTAACAATAGAAAAAGTATTTTGTTATACGTGGGGAGAAAATAGTGAATTCCAACAAGAGCGAAAGTTTGCTCGAGTTGGAATTCAATTTTCTCCCCTTGTGTGACACAATATTTTTTGTGCCTGCGCGTGAGAAAAATAGTGTTTCCACGACAAAATAATCATTCAGTGTAACGTGGGAGCATGAAAAATATATTCTTCCAGCTTAGCCTCAGGAATCGATTCTGAGAATTACTTAAGTCATCGCTATTGCTTCAAGTGTGGTGTGAAGTTTTCCTTTTGATGAAACAGGAAGACTTCATCCGTATCGAACACTGTACTTAAGCATTTTGCAAAAATCTGTTCTCTCACATTACTTTAGATTCCATTAGCGCTTGGGTCAAATATCAATATTAAAACTTACTGTATTTTAGTCTGGTTTGAGTTTTACGTGTAAAATTTCATCTACAACGCAATTACTTCCGGTTGTTGAAACTTAGTAAAATGTTGGAAATAAACGAAAAATTTAAATTTTAGCGAGTGAAGAAGAAATTTTTTCGAATTTTTATTATAAAAATGTAATAAATTTAGTAGTAAACTGCAGCTGTTGGTGGAATATAATTGCAGGTCACTCGTAAGGCTTCACAGAGAGCACGTAGAACGAGATCAACTTTTTGATAGGTTGCATTCGAATTCAGCAATCCAATACGGAAAATAACGTCCTCGGTACGACCGAATCCAGACGACAATTCAAGAGAATATCTGAAAATGTCTGCCTACTAAATTGAACATCTCGCTTCCAGAAATTACCTTTCCAGTAGATAGTCGGACACTTTGTTCCAATTTACTCCATAAGGAATTCGAACTGCTGTTATTGTTGGCAACCGATCCGCTGGATTTTCAACGAACAATTCCAACCCAATAGTTTGCAATCCTTTCTGCAAGCGTTGGGCATTTTCTGAATGACGATTTCTAAATGATTCCAGACCTTGTTCACAAATTTCAGCCAATGATTCGCGCAAGCCGTACAAGACAGTAAGAGAGACTGTGTGATGTTTCCTTTTATAAGAAAGAAGCTTTTCTCAACAAAGATTTGTGGCATGGAATTAGCCTAACAAATTTTTCTTCAGTTTTCATGTTTTTATGAAGAAAAATTTTCGGAGACTCGCTCACCACCATTAAGATAAAATTGCATTCTTACACTCGTGATTCGCCTTGACATCCCCACTTACTACTCAAAAGCATAGCGTCCCAGTAGTAAGACTTAACGGGCGTTTTACGACTGTTAATTTTTTGCAATGCCCTAGGGCCTAAAGTAATTGGTGCCAGCCCAGCTGGTGCTCCTAAGACTTTTTGCGAAGCGGTAAATGCTGCGTCAATTTTCCATTCATCAACTAAAAGTTTAACGGCACCAGCAGTACTCACAGCGTCTACAACCAACAGGCAATTATATCTGCGGCACAAGTCTCCCATGCCTTCGAGTGATTGTAATACACCAGTTGATGAATCGCCGTGTACTTTGGAAAGATAATGAAAAATGTACAGGAGGAGAATCATAAGTTTGTGCAACGTTTCGTTTCAACTCGTTCCATCGAAAAACCGAGTTGTAACATGCAATAAATAGAAACGAATACGTGAAAGAGAGATAAAAGAGAAATAAAAAAGGTGCACAAGCTTATGATTCTCTCTCTGTATGTTGTTTTATTATGACAAAATGGAAGCAGATACAGAGAGGTACATTTGGATTTAAACAGTTTTAGGTTTGTTAAAGTTTTAAATGTCATTAACTTTAAATCACATTTCTTCTACATTGAGATACTTGGTTTGTGCGTACACGTTGCGCATACATCTTATGTAATGTGACATTTAAAACTCTGACATATCAAACATTCTAGAAAGTGTTTAAATCCAAATATACCGATCTGTAGTTTTTTAGGAAATTTTATCTCCAAGTAATCTGATTCACTGCAAAAGGCTTGCTTCAGTTATAGTTTTGCATTTACATAAGACACACAGATATAGTGAGTAAGTGACATTACCTGTCACTGGAAAAATTTTGTAATCTTTTTTGTCTGAAAAAATGGATCTCACCAAGATAAAGAATTTTCGGTCGATGAGCCTCCATATATCCTCTGATTTGTTCATATTGAAGAACTGTCCCTAATTTTGCTTCAAGTTTTCGAACGTCAGCACCTAAAAGCTCACCGATGTGAACAGCTCGTCGCCCGAAATCACCAGCAACGCCAAACAAAACAACGTCACCTTCTTCAATTAAATTGAAGAGTACGGCTTCAATTCCTCCATTTCCGGAACAACTGGCGCAAAATGTTACTGGGTTTTTCGTTTGGAACACATATTTCAGTCCGTCTTTGATTTCGTCCATTATCTGGAAATACCATCATAGAACACTGTAACATTTTCGCTGTCTTTATGTTGATAAAGAGTCACACCTGATGAGTTTCGTCCATGTAAAGACCCATCAAAGGTTTGCAAATTGCTTCACTGACGCGTTGCGACAAATTGGTTGGACCAGTTCCCATTAGAAATTTCGGTCTTGTCGCGATGGGTCGGAGTAAAGAAGCCGGTACAGCAACATCTGTTGACGGAGGAACAATTTTCTCGATTCGCTCCTCAGTTGACTTCTCAGTGGACTCTTCTTCCACCTTTTCACTTAAAGAATCCATGATTTCACAACTCCAATCAACAAAAGATCGAATACTAAATTAAGTGAACTTAAACTTGAACCCACAACCGAAAATAAATGCTTGATAACAAGTCAGACAAATGTAATTTCTTCAAAATAATGTTGTCATTATCAGTACAGTTATTCGCTTTTGTTATCGATAATACACGAGGAATTACACGAAGCTCGAAAATAGCGAATGTGTACCGGTACTAAACCGGAAAGAATAACGGTTTTCATAAAAAAATTCCGGCATTATGTATATACCACAAATTTTATAGTCGAGTATTTTATGGAGATGATTTTTTGATTGATCGGTTAGATTGTCGTGGGGTGAATCAGTGTTCACTTGAAAAGATAATTATTCCAGTAGTCACACGTAAGAGATAATACTTTATAAGGGTATATATTAAACCGATCACCAAGAAATACATTTTTGATCACCAGAAAATTTAATTTTGATGCAACAAAAAACTGAAATATTATTTCTTACGGCGAATGTGTCCAAACGTATCGTGAACAAAGTAATGTATCTTTTGAGCGGCTAACTCAGCGTAGGTGTTTTTAACATTGCCCTCAATTAACTTTTATTGGACCTGACGAAGTACAGAGGCCTTATACGTTTTCTACAAACAATTTTATTGTAACATGGGGAGCACAGATCGAGCTGGAAGGTGAGAGGATACGTTTATTATCGTCTAGCAGAGCCTATTATTTGATAATTCTTTATACTTTTTTGAGAAATTGTGATTTCAATCCCTCTTAACGCTCATAGCCGGTTGAAAACAATGTCATTGTGTTACATTATCCGATACGAGAAACATTTGTTCTACCCCTTTCTTCTTGAGCGCTAGGAGGGCCTTTACGAGGGTAGCCCTAGTGCATATCTCAGCCATCACACTTCGCAGAAAATACAAATTAGTGCCAAAATGAAGGTATTGGAGCCTAATAAAGATTGAAATTTAAAAATAAAAATTTTGCGGAGTAGACAATCCAAACTTGCGTGGAGAGAAATGCCCTTCATCATAAAGTTTGGAATGATTCAAGTTCGAAGATGAGCAAAATCGGTCAAGTAGTTTCGAAGATACGATCGAAGAAGTGGAGGTTGGACATAGATTTCGATGAAGCTTTTTCGCCAATATCTCGGCAAGTAGATCTTGGAAATTGTTCATTTTGGTGTCAAATGAAAGCATGACAACTGGGAAAAAAATTTGTGGAAATCGGGTCAGTTATCTGTGTCAAAGGCAAAGTTGTAGAGAATCAAATTTTATGGAACACGTGTTTGAGGGTTTTAAAGAAAAATGACCCAATCCTGAAATATGACCGCTTCTAGAATTGGTCGGGATGACCCATATCTCTAGAACTATGAAAGTTAGAAAGTTGTTTCCAAAGGCAAAGTTGAAAAGAATAAAATCCTAGAGAACACGTGTTTTCGAGTTTTAATTTTTTTTTCCAATTTTGCGCCCCCAAATGGCTGCGCCCTAGGTAAATGTCCCAAACGTCCGTATGATGTGGCGGCACAGATTACATTAAGTGAGAGACGACAATCATATTCTCACACCTGGCTAAGGTTTGAACTTCCATAAGTACGTCACCCTTCCGAATTATACCTAACCCCCTCGCCCTCGTAACAGTACGGATTTGTTGACAATCTCCTTCCTCATCAAGAAGTTCGTACTTTTGGAACTTCGTCAGAGTCTGGGTGAAAAATTCCACTAAACAGAAACATTTTCGAAAATCCGTATAGGTAAGAAAAGTATATATATCATATAGATCATAGCACTCTAGCATAAAGTACTAATACTTGCAGTCTATTGAAAACACTGTCGACTTCATATTTGTTTTGTTGTATAACACTTGCAAATCAAATGAGTGGTAATTATTTTCAACAACTAACAAATTGTGTCTAAATCCACTTCATATGCATGGGTGATCAATTCACCCGACAACAGCGGCGCTTATGTACGTTTATACGGTTTTACATGTAAGTAGTGTGCTTTGTAACAGAGGACTAGCTGTAAAACATACTAAGCAAATTCACATTCGCTTAGAAACTTTTCCTTTTCCTTTTTATGAACCCACAAATGTTACCATTTTTCGTTGTGCGCGATAAATTAAGTAATTCTCAATCGATTTTTACAATTATTTTTTTTCAACAATGCAGAATCAAATTGTGGGAACAAGGATCTGGAAGTTATTCATCAAAAACGCTAAGTTGAAAAGTAGTAGAACGATATAATCATAAAGCAGAAAAGTAATAGAATAAAATAATTTGATTTTTGGCTGTGACGTCTTCGTAAGGGATGCTATAAAAAATCGGAACAGATTTTCACCATCCACATTAAAATTTTACATGAAAAATGTGTATGTAAGTTCTGTTGTGCACGATAAATCCGAATTAATTCGGATTATTGTTTGTTCGGTTGTTACAAGACGATCTTTGTCTATCGCGATGTTACTGTGACGATAGTCGAACAATCGAGGCGATAGCTGGACTATCGCAACGATAGTCGAGCTATTGTGGCGATAGTCGAGCTATTGTGGCGATAGTCGAGTTATTGTGGCGATAGTCGAGCTATTGTGGCGATAGTCGAGCTATCGTGGCGATAGTTGAGCTTTCGTGGCGATAGTTGAGCTATCGGGACGATAGTTGAGCTATCGTGGCGATAGTTGAGCTATCGTGGAGATAGTTGAGCTATCGTGGCGATAGTTGAGCTATCGTGGCGATAGTTGAGCTATCGTGGCAATAGTTGAGCTATCGATGAGACGATGCCCATATTCATAACGCTGACGGAAGGCAACGAATGGCATAGAAAGGAGAGAAGGGAGGGTCAAACTACCAAAACAGTTAGGTCGCAATTAAGAGCCGAATCACTGAGACAGTGGCAGCAAGAGTGTTACTCCACGGACAAGGGAAGGTGGACCCGTAGACTCATACCAAACATAACGACATGGGTACAGAGGAAACATCGAGAAGTTTGCATTCGCGGAGTCACCTTCCTGCACGACATGCGAGAGAGAAGAAGAGACTGCGGGGCACGTAAGATTTTTTTTTGCCCCCACTTCGAACAAGAGCGAGGTGAGCTGATGACGGTGAGTAGTTCAGAGGTGCCGTAAACAAAATATCGGAGATGTGCCGCGATGAGGAGGTGTGGAAAGTAGCGGATAATGTAGCTATGCAAAAATAATGGGAAAGCTGCAAAGTGCATGGAGAGTCGATCAAAGAAGACTGCCAGTTGATCTGAGAGAGTAGGTGCGAAAGAACAGCCCCTCCCCGAAGTAATGTTGTGAGGCGGTTCCGGGGAGAAGAGAGCATGGAAGTAACGAAGGAGGTTTTAGTTGATAGGCCATTCAAGAATGGAATACAACACCACCTTGGTCCTCCAGGAGGACCGGGTGTCTATGAATATCTCCTCACCCTTAAAAAAGCTATCGTGGCGATAATTGAGTAATTGTGGCTATTGTCGAGCTATCGTGGCGATAGTCCAGCTATAGTGGCGACAGTACAGCTATCGTGGCGATAGTCGAACTTTCGTGGCGATAGTCGAACTTTCGTGGCGATAGTCGAACTTTCGTGGCCATAGTCGAACTATCGTGGCCATAGTCAAACTATCGTGGCGATAGTCAAACTATCGTGACGATAGTCAAACTATCGTGGCGATAGTCAAACTATCGTGGCGATAGTCAAACTATCGTGGCGATAGTCAAACTATCGTGGCGATAGTCAAACTATCGTGGCGATAGTCAAACTATCGTGGGGATAGTCAAACTATCGTGGCGATAGTCAAACTATCGAGGCGATAGTCGAGCTATCGTGGCGATAGTCGAACTATCGTGGCGATGGGCAAACTGTCGAGGCGATAGTCGAGCTATCGTGGCTATAGTCGAAATATCGCAGCTTTAGTCGAATTATCGTGGCTATGGTCGAACTATCGTGGCGATAGTTGAACTATCGCGAACTATAGTGCGATAGTTAACTATCGTAAGTGTAGCGCAATAGTTTAACCATCGTTAGAGTTGAACCACCGTAACTATCGTGCGATAGTTGAACTAACAAGAAAAAACATAGAAGGGACCCGTACGTATCAGAATAGATGCGGCAAACAGAGTTGATGTTTCGAAAAGACTGGAACGTATTTAAGTAAATATTGCGTTCACATTAGACTGTATTGGAAATTGCACGTTGGGCAATTTTGAAAAACCCGTCCGAAGTAACGGTGTAAAAAAATTCTCCGAACGCACAAAATTGACCTCCAAATAGAGAAAAATGTTCTCCTCAATTTTGTCTACAACATAACAAAAAACTATTTTTTGGGCTAGGGCCGACCTTAGTAATGAGGATATAATATAATATAATACTTAGGAGCGACATGAGGCCCACTTGAGCCCTTAGCACAGGCAAAAATTCTTCTATAAATTGTCGGCCGTGCCGAGATCTTTCAAACAAAAAAAGTTTTTGAAAATCGGAAGAGATTTACTCGAGTTATGTACAAAAAACACGTAGGGCCCTAACAAAGACTCGTTTTTAGTGCCCTAGCTAAGTCCAAAGACTCAAATCGAAAAATGTTTCTTCCACAAATTGTCGGTCATGCCCAGATCTTTCAAACAAAAAAAAATTTTGAAAATCGGTAAAGATTTACTGGAGTTATGTACAAAAAACACATAGAGCCCTAGCAGAGACTCGTTTTTAGTGCCCTAAGTCCAAGGACTCAAATTGAAAAAAGTTTCTTCCACAAATTGTCGGTCATGCCCAGATCTTTGAAACAAAATAAAATTTATGAAAATGAGAAAAGATTTACTCGAGTTATGTGCAAAAGATTAAAAACCACTTAAACGGCTCTATCTCGGCGGCCCTTGGGCCGACAGTGCCCAGATTCAATCCCATAAAATATTTTTCGACTACCTTTCAGGAAAAAAAAAGTTTTTGAAAATCGGTCAAGATTTACTCAAGTTATCGTGTTGACGGACAGACCGACAGACCGACAGACGGACATTGTTTTTTTCGCTGATTTGTCATCTGGAGGCAACAAAAAAAGTTTCCCCCTTACTCCAGGGTTCGAATTCGCAATGTAACAAACGTGGTAGTAGACGCATCAGACCTACGTACTTCGCACGGGTGTAAAAAGTTTCAGGTGATCGGTGCCGCCGTTTAGAAAAAAAGACGGAACGAACAGACGAACATCTTTTTTCGTAATCTCTAGACGATATTAAATTAATGCATCTCCCTCACTCCCGCCTCCAATTACCCCATGCTACAATCAAATGTCTTGTTGTAAACGTATAGGACCTTTGTACTTAGTTCGGGTCCAAAAATAGCCAGACTCGTTGACTTTAGGGACATCCCATTCCATTACACTCCTGTTGTATTTCATGAACTGCAGCAGCTACAAAGTTATCATGCTCATCAAAATTGTTGGAAGTAATAGACAATCCGGTTCGTTCCTAGCTTGATGTTATTTTCGCAAAGATGTTTTGTGTTCTTCAATCGTTCGCATATAAACTCAATACTCACATACATTATCATCACGATATACACCTGTTGTTACACCATTAATAACCATAAACCAACAAACAATTCACACAAATGTTTTGTATGAAAGCAAAATTATTCACCTCTAAAGCTCCGATGCAATAAAATGAATGGAAAATCGTAGACAATGACATCTACAAACATAAAGTGATAACTCCAGCTTTGGATGACTGTAGTTTTTGTCCTTAGTTTTGTTGTACAGCAACAGTGTAACTTTTTGAATAAAGCAGTTGGTGAATGAATCGTACCGTGAAGAATTTTTTTGTAAAATGTTTGGGGTGTCGTTTCAGATCGTGTCGGTCATTCGACGACTGTGTTACATTGAGCAGATATTCCGTAAAATATGCAAAACATTAAAGAATATCAAACGTGTGAACCATCGACAATTCGGGATAGTGACCTTATAATTGATCTTGAATGTGATGTGCAAAGTGGTGATAATAAAACATACAAGTGCAACGAATACGAGGATATTGAGAAACTGATCGAAGTGTCGAAGCAATTCCAAGCAGACTATGAAAATGAAAAATTTCATTTATCGTTTGAAGATCCTACCGACTTACACATTCCAATTTTATCGTCTGGTTCCAATTCTTACAGACCGCAAAAAATTTCACCCGATGTCAAAACGACAAATGACATCGACAACTATTATTTCAGTAATCGTTCATTCGAAAAAACGAATGTTCACGGTATGCGTCGACGTACACAAGTACTTGCGGTGAAGTTACCGAACGCAGGTCCATTCGGGACGGGAATAGTCAGACCAGCGCCAAAGAAGCATTCATGTGTTACTAAAAGTGAAATTTCACCATCCCAGCGTTCGAATCCAATGCGAGGGAACATCAAACCCTACACCTCTAGGTATTACAATTTTGATCGGTTACATCCTACGCTGCAATTGGTCGAAAATGGTGACTCAATCTTTCCAAAACGCATTCGCAAAGGTACGGCTGAGATGGCGTATAAAGTGGAAACCCGGAAAGGATTGACTTGGCATGAATTCTTCGAACGAAGCAATAACTTTGCAGGAAAGACTCATGAGTCTTGGTGTGGTGGGGTCAGAGCTCACACCACATCGTCCACACAAACCAACGTTGCAGAAGCATGGACGGTGGAATCAAATGACGTGAACAAAATACAAAAACATGTTTTGCCGCCGATGAACATAAGAGCCGAATGTTCCATTCAGAGGATACCGGAGATATCCATTGTCCCTACCGGACTGAAACACACAGTAAAATCCAACATCAAAATGGTTGAAATTGTTTATGAAAATGCGAGTAGACATCAGGAGAGAGAGGAACAAGTGCAACAAGGACGGGAAGGCGAAAGTAAATTAGGGACCGATTTACCTAATCAATCGGAAAGTTCTTCAGAGTCTCCCAATCTTTCGGAAACCAATGAAAGTACAGACGAATCCTCGGAGACGTTACCATCATCGTCGAACCATCATGGATATGACAGTAGCCTCGACGAAAGTATTTCTTTGATCATTTCTCGAGCATCTGCACTTACTTCTGGAGTAACGAACAACGAATCAGCCAAGCACTTTTTGCATGACAAAAGTACTCAAACCCAGAAATTGAAGAAATTCTTGAAAAATCGAAGAAATATAAAGGGACAACGAACTATGCAAACATCAAGTGACTGCAGCGAACATGAAAGTGATGGTAAGATTAGCTCAATAGTTTTTCCTGTGTTAAAATTTGATTTTCCATAAATTTGATAGAAAAAATGCCAGTACCTACTCCACCACCGCCTTCGCAGATTATGCGGCAAGAAGTTAGCTTACCTACATTTCCAACGAATGAACTGTTACAAATGGTGGATGAGATTTTCGATACATCCAATGAGGTAGTGAATGTCAACCGCAATTATATTCTCAAAGAAACTAGCGTGCAGACGGAGATCGTATGGGAGAATATCAACGAGTTGTTAAGACAACAGAGCGCGGTACTTAAGACCACTTTAGTGGGAGATCCCAACCCTGCAAAACCTTTTCCATTAAGTTCCTTGACAATGAATGGAAGAATTAATGGAAGCGAGAATGGGGAACATTTCGCACAAGAACTGAACGGTTCGATAGCTGAAAGTTGTTGTCGTCACGTCCAGCCGAAAAAGTTTAAGATTTGCTCATGTGTACCTTGCAATTCCCACATTGTTTCCTGCAGAAATAACGTCGAGCAAAAGCCTCTGAGTAGCGCTTCTGGTCACACATCTACATCACCAGAACCGATTCCTGTAACAAAAACCAAAATATTTCCGTCTGAAAGATTCAAAAAAATGAAACAGGCGCAAAGAGAACACTTCGAAAATGATCCTAGAATTTCCAAAACTCTAAAAAAAATCTACGAAACGGCCAAAACAATGAAATCCTCTTCTTCTTCATCAGAACATCGGTTAAGTAACTATTCCCAATTCGACAATGAACTACTTGAGCCAAGCCTTTACACAATCAACGACGAAGCATTACTCTTCGGATTAAACTCAAAGAATGAAATTCATTATTCGTCGCACCTGCTCAGAACTGAGAGCTCACAAGACACGTCCACTCAAAACGGTAATTATTATGGACGAGGTCGCAAGGGGATAGAGTTATCAAACAAATTATTGTGCACCAATTCGGAAGAGAGCAGTTACGATTCATTCAATAAACGAGAGTCGGATCTTGAACGATGTTTAATGAAGGACATTGAAAATTCGTGGTCTGATCCGGCAGCATTGAGTTCGGTATTTTCTTCAAGTTCATTGGAACGAAAAGTTTACGAAATTCAGTCAGGAGGGGGACTAACGTAATCAGGAAGTCCGAACGTTTAAAGATCTTCAGCATGAATGTTGAGCTATGCACTTTGATCTCTGGACAAGGGAAAAACTGTAAAATAAGATCCCGAATACTCTCGCTGTCAATCTGAGTTGTTTTACTCAATGTCAGAGAATCTGAGCCTTGGAACGTTTCTCTCGCTGAGCCGTCGAATGCAAGGTCGGATGTAGAGTTTTGTGTCTGTCAGTACGGCCGTAGCCAGAAGATATAGCGTCAGGATAAAAATGGCTGTCTGCGATGGTGCATTCACGATCACGCCTCTATGAAATCTCTAGGAAAGCTCAGAAAAATTATTACGTTGGGAGAATCCGGCATTTGTGACGCATTTTTTAATCAAATGTGAAAATATTTCAGAAGAATTTTTTGCGTTCTGAAGCTGCAAGTGTCACCCAAATTGGAAGAAGGGACGTCACATTTCCCTTTTAAAAAGGGTTTTTGTTGTGACGTTAGTTCTTTTGGAAGTAGGAAAATTGTTTCTGACGACTTATATATAGAATGTTTGACGAGCTGCATTCTCCACCAAACCTAAGCGCGACGGTTTCTACTTCAATGGGCGAAAATGATTTTCTCAACTTCCTCTACAGCATATCAAAAGTTTTTTTTTATGAAAATGCACTTTTTGTATTGAAAATCATGGGCGCGCTGGAGCGGTTAGGAAATTAGGAATTTTTTTTTTCGTTGACTTCGGAACCATATATTCACCTAAGTTTTAACTTTTTCCCCTTGCGTCGTTCCCCTTTCCTCCCCCTGAGACCTAGTTTTTCGGATTCTACGTAAAATCTTGATTGAAATCGACATTTTTCTCACTAAAATCAGTCCAGTGGATCCGAAGATAGGACCTTTAGAAAATCGTCATTTTCCATACAAAATGTCCTATTTTATAGAAACTAAAGTTAATGCAAACATCCTACGTTAGTTCCTTAGTTAGTTAGTGGCTTAGTTAGTTCCAGAGCCATTTGTATGAAAACCGACTTTTTTGGCTCGTGCACGAAAACGACTCGATAACTTTTCTTGAAATTTTGCAGGGACCTTCGGGTGGGCATTCTACGCCATATGAGATTTTAAAAAAGGGGGGTACTGGCCTCGTTTTGGCGCCAGGGCTCTTAGAAGGCGCCAAATAAAGTCCATATAAAAGAACGTTTTGCGTGTGTGAGTGTATTCAAAGTATGAGTCAAATATGAGCAAAATTTTGTAGACTGTGTTAGACGATAGACGTTTGGTGTCAAAGGAAAAGTTGATGGGTTGAGTGTGTAGTGTGTCAGGGTGACCAAAAGAAATTTTTTTTTTTATCGCCGAAATTTTTTTTCGATGACAAATTTTTTTCGCCGAATTTTTTTTTCACTGAATTTTTGAAAATTTTTTTTCGCTGAAATTTTTTTTTCGCTGCAAATTCTTTTTCGACAGAAATTTCTTTCAATTCGGTCAATGTTTCTTTGATGTTGCAATTTTTAAAATATTTCGGGCAACTTTATCAGAAATAGATCAAAATTCTATTCTGATAAAGTCGCCCGAAATATTTTAGAAATGTTTTTCGCTGCAAATTTTTTTTCGCTTAAAATTTTTTTTCTCCAAAATTTGTTATCTCTTTCCTTCCGAAACTACTGATATCACAACAAAAATCCTTTTTAAAAGGGAAACGTGACGCGAGTCCTCGTCCCTTCTTCCAAAACAACTGATATCATTTGGGGTGACGGGTTTGGGGTGGGGGGCCAAACATCGTTCCCCCGACGGAAGAGGATTGGTCGCTAGCCAGGAGAATCATCACCATGGAAAGGTTAAGGTGGGCTATAGGCAAATTTAAGCCGTATAAATCAGCTGGCAGTGATGGTATCTTTCCAGCTCTGCTGAAAGAGAGTGGAGAGATTCTGCTGAAGCCGCTGTATGAGATACTACGTAGCTCCCTAGCCCTAGGTTACGTTCCAACCAAGTGGGAAAAGGTGAAGGTTACGTTTATCCCTAAGCCAGGAAAACCATCGCATTTCACTGCTAAGGACTTCAGACCGATTAGCCTCACGTCTTTCGTCATGAAAACGATTGAGAGACTGATAGATTTCTACATCAGGGATGAAGTTCTGGCGGTTTTCCCGCTACACTCGAATCAGCACGCTTACCAGTCAGGCAAATCCACGGATTCCGCCTTGCACAGGCTGGTAGCAAAGGTGGAAACATCATTCTCGATTGGAGAGGTGGCACTGGGATGTTTTATGGACATTGAAGGTGCCTTCGACAATACGAATTTTGATGTTATTCGCCGATCGCTCGAGGAGAGAGGAGTGGGAGGTGTGATAGTTAGGTGGGTAAGTAGCATGCTCAGAGATAGGACGGTTGAGGCGGAGGTCTGTGGTCACAAAGAAAATCTCTGGGTAGCGAAAGGCTGCCCTCAGGGCGGGATTCTATCGCCTTTGTTGTGGTGTATAGTGATAGACTCTCTCATCAGAAAGCTGAACGACGAAGGAATCTATGCGCAGGGCTATTCGGATGACCTGACGATTTTATTTAGGGGAAAATTCGAGAGCACGCTGGGTGACAGAGTCAGAACAGCTTTGAGAGTGGTCGTGAGATGGTGCCGTGAGAACGGTCTGAAAATCAATCCGGACAAAACAGATCTTATGCTATTCAGTAGAAGGCACTCAGGATCAAATTTGGTCGGTGAAATCAGGCTCTTCGATAAGGTGCTGGATTTAGCTTCGCAGGTGAAATACTTAGGAGTGACGCTTGATAGCAAACTAAATTGGATTGCTCATGTCAAGGATAAGGCGCAGAAGGCGGTAGCGGCTTTTTGGCTTTGCAGGAACTCCTTCGGGAGAAACTGGGGCCTACCGTCAAAAGCAATTCTGTGGATTTATGAGGCTGTGATAAGGCCGATGATTAGCCACGGTTGCGTGGCGTGGTGGCCAAGGCTAGATGTGGAATGCGCTAGGAAACTGTCAAGTGAGATTCAAAGGCTAGTGTGTATCTGTACCACGGGCGCAATGAAAACCACCTCAACCCTAGCGATGGAGACGCTGCTGGCTCTGCCTCCTATCGATATTGTGGTTAAAGCGAAAGCTTTTGCCACGGCTGATAGGCTGATGCAGAATGGCATGTGGACTCCAAATTTTCACATTGGGCATGGTAGAATTGCAACGATAATATCGATCCCGGTGTTTGAAATGCCGAGAGACGACATGGCTGTGGTAACCTGTTTCGACAGGAATTTTGAAGCGAAAGTTCCCAGTAGGCAAGAATGGCTTAGTGGATGGCCAGCGAGTCTTCCCGGGAACTGCGTGGTTAGATTTACAGATGGATCGAAATCTCGTGAAGGAGTAGGTGCTGGTGTATACGGCATGGGCTCTGGAGAGGGAAATTGCTTCTATCTGGGGGCTCTTGCTAGTGTGCTCCAAGCGGAGATCTTCGCGGTGCTGTCAGCAGCTCGTGAGACTCTGCCTGTTGGAACACACGACAAGAAGGTGCTTATCTGTTCGGACAGTGAGGAAATGATCAAAGCGCTGATGTCGCCTAGAGTGACCTCCAAGCTAGTGAAAGAGTGCAGAGATTACCTGAACGAAATGGGTCTGAGGAATCAGATCACTTTGGTTTGGGTACCTGGGCACTCTGACGTGGAGGGGAATGAAAAAGCTGATGAGCTAGCTAAGGCGGGTGCCGAAACTCTCGGTCACGGCCCTGAGCCGTTTTTGCCGATTACTCGTTTTGTATGTGGTTTGTATGTGGACTTGCGTCACGGGCGCATCGCTATCGCGGGTCAATAATGATGCAAGTCGCATTTTTCATTGAGAATGGCCTAGAAGTGCTATGCTGAGACCCACACCTTCTGGCTACGGCCCTGTCCGTCGGTCCAAAAATTTGTCTGCTCTTTGGAGTCTCAGCATTGTCAAATTTGTCTTATGTGGCGGCAGCAGCTGCCCAGTTGAGCGTATTCTGTGCGACACAATATAACCGGCGCTCATTGTAGGATTTTGGCGGCTGGTGTTCGCCACGGCGCACCCTCCTAAACGGATGTCATGTCTAAAGTGCGGCGAAACTTAAGTAAGTCTTCCTGAAATGAAGATTTTATAATGAGGTGGCACAACGCGGAAGGGAAATATGAGTGAAAAATGCGTCTTCAATTTTTATTCATACGTTTTTATTATAAACATAATTTTATTTTTGTTTTTATTTTCGATACATTGATTACTTAAAACAGAAAAAGAACTTGCTGTGACATATACAATAAATAAACCATTTTCTAATCGCTATATTTTTGTATGATAATTTAAAATAAAAATAAATGCGTTTTTCGCTGAAATTAAAATTTTCATTTTTTTTTATTTTGTTTATAATTTTTTTAACATTTTTCTTTCATTTATGATTTTAACAAAAAAGAAATTATGGCAATGTTATGGTGTTATAAAGTTTACTTTACTTTGAATCAGTTTTCTTTCTAGTGGATTTGTCTTCATCCAAATGTTATTGTTGGCTTCAGATGAAAATATTATTTCGTGAATATTTTCGCTAATCGTAAGTTTATCGACTGTATTATTCCTCTAACTTAGTTAGCCGCAAACAATACAACGAAATTTAGCTAATTTTTTTTTCTTGCAAATGAGAAATTTGACGATAATTTATTTTTACAAAATTTATTTCAATATAAAATCAGCTGATGTTTCATAACAATACACAAGCAACAGCTCATTTTATATCAACCGTCTGTAACGAAAACATCGGCAATTGGTAAGAAACGTTTGATTTACAAATATTTTTGTTTATCATTTTTCGTTAAAAGGGCTCGCGGACCAGCCATGAGCCAAATCGGATTGGCCCATAAAAAATTATTTAAATATTTATTCTACAATTACACAGCTACTATTCACTTTTTTTTGTTAATTATCTATACAAACATACAAAGATTTTTTTGCTTATCATTTTTTTAATTTTTAAGAAATTTTTATTGTACGGATAGAACTGATGTAAAAATGTCAGAATTTACTGAGAACATCCAAGTATTTCGTTACCATTTGGCTGCATCAAACGTGCCACTTGTTTAAAGTCTAACATCTTTCTGTCATTTTCACTTTCGCTTATGATTCTCATACCCTTTCCTGACACAGAATCTCATTTTAATTCTCAAACAAACCGAAGAAATTTCATCTTGAAACAAAACAAATTATTTATTCTAAAAAATTGCCTGGCAGGCTCTGGTTGTCTTCAGTTTCCAGCAGTTTTTCTGTATCAGGTGAAAAATTGAGTCGTGTTCGACTACTGGTTTAGATAAAACATTCAACGAAGATGAGATCTTCTGAGTTAGGCGATGATTATATCGACTGCGATACGAATAGCATTACGTAAGGTTTGTATGAAAATACAACTTGACGAACTTTATTTTGTTGTTATAAAGTTGGATTTTCATACAAACCTTAAGCGATGCGTTTCGCACTTAAGAGCACGTCGCAAAAATGTGAGCTGTCAAATTTGCGATGTTTCTGTGACAGTATGACTCTTACGCAAATAATAGATAAATCAAAATTCAAAAAGTTTGAGTATGAAGGTTGAAAGTTGCTCTGAAATAACATCGCAAAGAACTTGGAATGCGATGATTTTTCAGAGAAACTTTCGATCTTAATACGCAAACTTGAATTCTACTTCATTTCTAATTATAATTCATTTATTATTCGTGTAAGAGTCATCCTCTCAGAGTAAATGAATAATTTGTTAATTACGCAAGATTCTGCTCTGAAAAAACATCGCAAATTTGACAGTTTTACAATGTGCTTTTATGTATGCATGTAGCGCAGTATGTTTGAAAGTCCCGACGAGGAGTTTAAGCAGAGAAATGGTAAGTTGGCACCGCTCGCTGTGTATGGATAGAATGCGCATGTCGACATACATATTTTTCATGGGAGAGAACTCTCTCAATAATACATGTAATTTGACATGTTGGTTAGATGCAAGCCAAAATGGCATTCAACATGCGCATTCTATCCAGGCACAAAGGTGCCAACTTAGCATTTCATGAATCCAGAAACTTAATATGGCGGCTGGGTTCCTCAGACACACAAAAAATGTGAACAAATATGTCATCATTATTTCGCCACCAATATGCAAAGAAAAATTTGGTGATATCACAATTTGTTCCATCAGATAACCCAGCCCCCATATCATGACTCTGCATGAATCAATGACGTATTTAGAGAAAAGAGCTCTGAACACAAAAGCAAAAACATAAACAAAACTGAACGGATACATAACTTCAAAAGTTGTGCGTTTCCGTTCCTTTTAGCAACATTTTTCCTCAAACCATAGCCCTTCTAGCATGTTCATATAAAAAAATAGAGTACCAAAAACGTACAGTGTACCGGTGTCACCGTAGAAAAACACTGTTAAAAATTTTTTGATTAGTGATATGAGCCGAAATTTCTTTGAAAGAAATTTTATTTTTCATATAAATTTGAATAACCGCGAAACGGCTCACTGCACGCCGACTCATCTCCCAAAAAAATATATCGGCAGCTCCTTATGAAAAAGTAGTCTATTTGACACATGGCAAACCTATGCACATGCTAGAAGAGCTATGCTTAAACTCATCTAAGTTTAAGATTCACGAAATAAAGACGTTTACACACTTCTTTCGCCATTCTTTGTCCTTTCTTTTCGGTCATGTGGTCAAATATCACGGCGATGTTCTTACTTCTTGTAATAATCTGTGACAGGATGAAACGATCAGCTTATACATCACTCATAAAAGTCAATATGCATTGACATAAGCCGTTGACGCACTAAAGACGTGAATTTATAATATTCTTCTTGTCCGTCTTTTTTCACCAAAATTTCTTCAACTAGTCCTACTTTTACGTGGCAAATGTCTATTTTTTAAGTCAAATTTTAAACTTACAAAAAAGTTCCATTTGCTTTTTTCGCATTACAAAAACCTAGTGGCCGTTACTGCCAAAGTTCGCCGAAATGCGAGGAACGACGATAATTAACGAAAACATAACCTCATTCTCCACCCCTAACTCCTCGTTAACAATATAAAGCAACGGATCACCGTGTTCAAAGATTTTGGATAGTCATGAAATTAAGGAAGATTGTGAATTGAAAAGTGGATTCAACTCCGAAACGCATAAGCAAATCTATTACATCAGTTCTTCTCCAGTTCTTAATGTGGGTAATTTTTTCTACCTTTCGTTAAAGTTTTTTTATTTTTATAAAAAAAAGAATTCTACGTCATTTTTGAATTTCATTAAAAATGATTTCAGATAAAACTTTATACAAACTTTATTTCTTTTTTATTTAAATCTTTAATTGTCTTTCATGTCGTTATTCATTTATTTAAAGTGTAAGATGATCCTGTGTTGATGTATTTTATTTTTCATCCCCAAAAAAGTGTTCTACCTTCTAATTAAATTTACTTTTATTTTCCATGATTACTTGTAAATGTTTTATTTTTATTTTATTTTTTTTTCATTTAAATGTAAATGTAATTGATTATACACAATATTTACAAACATGGCGAGTGTTGAGTTCCAATGCACGACGACTAAGTTATCCAAATTTTAAGATTACTTCCGGTTTTTTTTTCTTCAAGTTGTAAATATTTTTTTTTTCAAATAAATTGGCCTGCAATTTATATTTTTTTCTACATTTAAATATCTTTATTGTTTATTGCTGTTTTTTTTATTTATTAATGAAATCACAAAGACGAAATACAAATTGCATGGATAATTAGTCGTCCTTAGCTTAATTAATTAATAACAAAAATATATTTTTATTTTACTGGCGTGAATTTATTAATTTTTTTTTTCCATCGTTCTCTATGATTTTAATCAAAAATTATAAATTATAACGGAGACGCCATATTTTGTTACATTATTTTTAATTTTTAAACTTTTTTTATGTCAACTACAAATTTATTAATTCTTTTTGTTGTTATTTTTAAACATTTAAATTAATCGATATTTACAAGACAAATAAAAATTACAAATCTGAACATTTTTTATCGCCATTAACAAATAAAAATAAATGGATGCAAAAAAAGTGCTTCGAAAAAACGTTTCTTTTACAATAAAAACAATTAAATGCAGAAGGGGTGGACAGGGATATGCCGAAAAAAGTTGTAACCTATCCATCAAAAAAGTACCTACAAAAGTTATTTTCATCTCTTTCACTCTTTCTCCAAGATCCATAATAAATTGAGACAAAGCATGTCTGGAGCAACAATAAAACATTCATCAACAG
This sequence comes from Pseudolycoriella hygida, assembly GCA_029228625.1. Classification (NCBI taxonomy): domain Eukaryota; kingdom Metazoa; phylum Arthropoda; class Insecta; order Diptera; family Sciaridae; genus Pseudolycoriella; species Pseudolycoriella hygida. Next base: position 30,643,500 of record CM055405.1, on the reverse strand, counting down.
CACTTGAAGACTTTCTGAATTTTCTTGTTAAAAGCACGTCGCAAAAATGTGAGCTGTCAAATTTTCGATATTTTTTTAGAACAGAATCCTGCGTAAATAACAATTTATTTAAAATCATAGCTTATGTACTGTTAGAGTGTGCCACTTACCCAAATAACAGATGAATCAGAATTCAAAACGCTTGAGTATGGAGGTACAAATTTGCTCTGAAATAACATCGCAAGCGAACTTGAAATGCAACGATTTTTCAGAGCAACTTTAGACTTTCAAATTTTTTGAATTCCGATTCATCCATTATTCGCACAAGAGTCATCCTTTCACGGAATTTGAGCTATAATTTTGAATAATTTGTTATTTACGCGGGATTCTGCTAAAAAAAACATCGCAAATTTGACAGTTCTCATTTTTGCAACGTGCTCTTTTCAAAGTAGACAATTTTTTTTTTCATATAAGGTGAACAAAAAAACATGTAGTGTACAGTACATTTGATCTGACGGAGTGTGTTTGGTGTTTTTAATAGTAGCATATACCTAGTAGAGTGTTTTGTGTAATAGGCCGACTCGTCTATTTTCTGTTGGAGTTATTTTTTTAATTATCTGAGGTCATAGAATCTTATTACTTTTGCTTAGAATTTACGCTCACACTTCGGCTTATGTCAAAGTATACGTTTTGCATGATGAAGTTCATTAGCTATGAGGAACACATAATTTCTTCGTCGTTTGACATATTGTGAAAATTCTCATCAATTTTTGTATACTTTGACGTAAGCCGAAGCCGCACTCAAAGTGTGGATTAACGCATTCGCTTTTAGTGTGACATCGGATTCTGTCAAAGTATTGCGAATTTCATGATGAAACAAAAACTGTCAAATGATTCACATTCTTTTGATATTAGGTTTATTCATCTTTTCTCCCACTTGCTCTGAAAGAATATTACGTTTTCACACGAGAATGCACCGGTAAGTAATTTTGTGCACTCAAAAGTAGTGTAACCTGAAACTGACCCCTACTACATTTCTGAAAATTTCTCTATTTTAAACTTCTATTCACGCATTTAAAATACTCAAAACAATTTTCAAAGTCTTGTCCGAAGTTATGCTTCCAGTGTTTAACGAGACAAATCATTTACTGACGACGTCGAATCAAAGACCCTCAACATACAGCAACCAGAAATGGGATGTAGGTAAAGAATTTATGTCTAGAAATATAAATCTTATAATCCAGTGATCATCCCAGGATAAACACTAACATATGAACGCTTATAACAGAAACAAGAAAAAATAAAATATGATTGAAATCTGCACAATACGCGAATAACTCAATCAACGGCCGAGTAGCCTGACTTATACTCACTCTCATGATTCTAATCCATGATCCGGTAGTGAAGCGAATTTACAAAACTTTTTTCCTGTTAGGGTCAGTAATCCTCATTATCGGATAGTTTTCTACCTCACTTCCGCAGAGATATGCGAACACATTAAGAAAAAGGCTACAAATGACACTTCTCTGACTCCGCAAATTACAATAACAATAAAAAATTTCTATAGTAAACGTCAAAATGTGAGGATTCGAAAATGCACTAAATCATAACCTCAACTCTTCATACCTTCCTCCTTCTCTTTAACTTTCGAAGTGGCATCTTTAGTGTTCATATATTCTATTCGTACTTAACGATCGAGCAGGTGCTTAGCAGTTGTTATGGAACATGATTATGCGTGGTAATTTTTGACGTTCAGAGAAATGATAAGTTGGTACGCCTGTGCTGAGGTAGAACACACATGTGAATAACAGTTGGTTTGTATGGGAGAGAATTGCGTACAAAACTGGTTCCATCCTCTCCCATGAAACTCATCTGCCATTCCCAACTGTGCGCCACCTGCTTTCTAGTAACTGTTATAACCCTCACGCCAGAGTGGTGTTTTTGTATGGAGAGTTGAATTTTTTTTTGTTATCTTTGATCAGGCCCGTATCTAGGGGGGCAGAAGGGGCTGAGCTCCCCTGGGAGCCTCTGAGCCTCCCCTGAGATTCTCAAAACTATTGACATAACTTTTTTATTAACACACCTTCGTAAGCCAAACTTCTTTCAGAATTTCGCTTGAGGCGCATTCAAACGATACATTTACAACATCAACTACTGATAAATATTTTCCAACAAGCCCAATCGTTCTTGGGAGAAATTCTTTAGCAGAAAATTCTTTTTGCTCCGTATGTTTGCTAATTTGTGAAATAGCTACGATTGGCATTTGTCAGACCCCCATCCCCCTGTAACGCGAAAAGAGTCATTTCCTTGGGACAGAGCACAGTGGGAAAGTCAGGGCGCGCACCAACTTTGCCGACCCAAACGTTAGTAATTTCACATTATGCTTCCACAATAACCATCAAAATAATAAATTGTTGTATTTGGGGCACTTAAAAAAACTGCGCAGTTCGCTAGAATGACGCCATTAAAAAAAAATTCTCTCGCTTCGCTCGCGATACATAATTTCTTTAACAATATGAACAATTTTCCCGCCTGATGAGAGTTTCAGGCTTTTCTTGAAACGTTTAAAAAATTCAAGTCACTCTGGCTACGGGCCTGTCTTTGATGTTACACAATTATCCAACACGTTTCGGGAATCCACGCAATTTGTACGACGTCGGCTTATGTCAAAGTATACGAAACTTTCACGACGAAGTGCATGATCTGACAAGAATACAGTTTTTCATCGTTTGACAAATCGTGAAATTTTGTATAATTTGACATAAGCCGAAGCCGTACAAATAGCGTGAATTTTTATAGGTTTCATACGTTTTCCTCAAATGTACCGATGACTGTTGTACTAGAATGTACTAGAATGTGCGATGATAAAGAAGCACGAACGGTGATTGTTTTATCTCTGTCTATTTAGGTGAAAAATATTTAATTTCCATTTGTAAAAAATAATGTAAAACTCGGGAAATGCACCCGCAAACGAGAGTGAAATTTATGGCACTTGCAGAACCAGTGTATTGCTCTCAATTCCTGTTCCTCTCTCTTGTAGCGGCTAATGCCCAAGCTTTTCATTTTCAATTTTCTTTATTTTTTCCTTGTTGTTAAAACAAGGAATTTGATATTTGTTAAGAGTAGTGGCAAAGTTCAAATTTGTTTAGCTTCGCATGTTTCAAACCACTTTGCGTTCAGTCGGATACGTAAGGCGAAAAAGAAAACCAAAAGGGAAGGTAAAAAAAAATTTCGATAGAAAAAAAACTAAAAATCGTTATAGAAAATAGTTCAAAAATTGTATTGCAACGGTAGCTTTTTTTTGTTATTAGAAATCGTAATCTTAAAAACATCATTGTCATCCACATTTTCATACACACATAATTTGTACACATTTTTGTTTCAATTTAAAATTAATTTTTGCGCACTCAGTTTTCATACTTAAAAATGTAATTATTTGTTTTTCTTCATATTATTTTCAATAGTTTTCCTTTATTAAAAGTGTAGTTTTATTCTTCTTTTCTAAATAAATTAAAAATTATTTTCTATGTAATGTACAGAGTAAAACAACGAAAGTGACTTAAAAAATCTGTGATTTTTACCAATCTATAAAATCATTTTATTAACCGGCCCTAGTATTGTAGGTAGTTGTTTACGCAGCTAGGGAAAAAACCATTTTTTGACAAGGATGAATCACACAAGTCTAAAAAATATTTTCCCTAGCTGCGTACAAAATTTTACTTACCAAGGGGGAAAACTCTGTGTCTCCCCCCTAGGCATTTAAAATTTATTTTCTTCATAAATATTTTCTTTTCAGACAAAATTTAAATGTGCTCCTCACATAGTGTATACAATTCTAAACATTTATTTCTACAAGTTAGATTTCTTACTCCTTAAATAGTTTCTTTTATCGTAAATTTAAAACTTAGCATCCGTTTATGCAAAAAAAAAAAAAAATAGAAATTTACTTCTTTTACCCTAACCCGGCAAAAGATTAATAAAAAAATCCATAAAACACTCAAATGAATGAACGGAACATATTTTGCATTGCGTGATTGATGACAATCATCCAATTCACAACAACATTAACATTATGGGTAAATAATTGTTATTATCAATGAATTTTCTATAAATTTCCAACATGAATGAAAACGGTTTATCATCACGCAAAATGTCGTGCTTCAGACTGTTAGCATCAACGTTTATGCTAACATTCAGTGATTTGTGAATGTTACATCCAATCCATTCCTTTCGATTTTCGATGCAATTCTCTGACGGTAACGCCCCGGTCGTTTCAAAACCGCATCAACGACGAAACAGTCAAAAATTACACGTCAATTCATTACAACATGCCACTGACCTGAAGCTGTTCAGACCATACTTTTTCTTCCAATTAAAATCGACTTCCAATTCACTGTTTCATTCATTCAAATATGTCTCAATCGTTCCTTTCTCATCGGTCAAGTATTCCTTTGATGTGCCTTCGTACCCTGACCGACATACAAATATTGAACAATTATTCCTTATGCCAAACGCATTTAGTCGTCCGAATAATCTCGTTAAAAGATCGGAAAACCGGAATATGCGACTCCAATCACAGGTCATGTGACTTTTTCCCAGAGATTTTGGCCATCAGTGTCGATGATTTCGGTTTGTTTAAAATTTTTGAGTTTTCAACGTGTCGTTTCTTTCTACTTGCAAATCTGTTAATATGCTCCCGACTTCAGCGTCAAATAATAATTTTATTTTTCGAATATTTAAAACGAACAACACGCAATTGCAGTTGACTAATAGAAAAGCATTATCACAAATAATTGATTGATTTTTTTTTGTTTCTAACATCGTCGTCATGTTGTTCTTTATTGTTTAATAAAAAGTTCACATATTCTTCTCAGTTATGTGGATAAACGAAATGAAAACACAAGAAACGATGACACATAGCGAACTTAAGTTTCTCGTTCCTTTTTCACTTTCAATTCTTCACCCAAAATCGTCGCTATTTCACCTTGCATAAATGCCCATGGAATCGTTGAATTGGCTAGTGGACACTTTTCTCCACTCGGACAATACACCTCCGAACCGGATCCCTAAATTAGAAAATTCGAATTTATTTCCGACAACAAAAATACGATTTTCTGTCTCACCTGTCGCTTAATGCTTTCCCTACTGCATGGGAAACAGAATTTGTGATGATTGACAGATGGGCACTGCACGAAATGGGTGTCTTCTAATCGCTCTTGACACAGTGTACATTTTAATGTTGGATTTGGGGCAGGAGTTGGTCCAGCAGCACCAGTTGTCGGTACGATGCCGTCCGGTGGTGGTCCGTTTCCTATATTAACGGCAATGCCTGGTTGTGGCTGTTGTGCTTCGGTTGATGTTACTGTTGTACTGGACACATGTCGAGAACCAGATGATCGACGGCCACTTGATGAACCTGAAGGAAAAAAAAATTCGTTCAATTTCGTCTTACCTCTGAGAAATTATTTGGTTTTTTGAAGGAGGCAAAGGAAGAGAGGAAAGAAAGTATAAAACTATGGAAATGGAATTCGAAAATTTCGTGCGACAAATGACAAAGTCTTTTAAATTAAGTCTGCCATTTATTATGAAAAGGAATTGGTATTTTTTGACAGTGGTAATTGTAATCTTCATACTAAATTCATGTACCACCTTGCAGAAGCCTAGTTTTGTCCGTATTCATAAACATGGAACCAAAAACACTCACGTAGATCTGCACAGATACGTGGCCCTCGGTATGAGGTTACCATTTAGTATTGTCTAGTATTGTCTAAGGGAAATCTCCTAACTTCTAGATCTATCTATAGGCGGAACGCTGGATACGTTTCATTCCTCCCTAAAATTTACTTTTACAATGCTTCTAGGAACTCAGGTCAGAGAGGGGTACGGTACACCCACAGACTGTCGATTTTACACAACATTTATTAAGTAGCGATAGCTGCTTCATCTTTTTAACCTTCCAGACCGTCCGTCTGTGTACGTTCACCGAAGACTCACGAATAAATTACCGATTCACCGGTAAATCACATATTCACCGGTAAAGCACATATTAACCAGTAAATCACACATTTACCGGTAAATCACCATTTCACCGGTAAATCACGGATTCACCGGTAAATCACGGATTCATCAGTAAATCATTGATTCACCGGTAAATTACCGATTCATCGGTAATTCACCAGTAATTCTTTGATTTACAAGTAGTTCCCCGATTCACCTGTAAAACACCTATTCATCGGTAAATCATATATTCACCGGTTAATCGTCTATACGCCGGTATATCACCTATTCACCTGTATATCACCTACTCACCGGTACATCACCTGTTCACCGATACATCACCCATTCACCGATAAACAACCTATTCACCGGTAAATAACCTATTCACCGGTAAATAACCTATTCACCGGTAAAGCACCTATTCAACGGTAAAGCACCTATTCAACGGTAAAGCACCCATTCACCGGTAAAGCACCGATTCACCGGTAAATCACCCATTCACCGGTAAAACACTCATTCACCGGTAAATCACTCACGCACTGGTGAATCACTCACGCACTGGTGAATCATTCATTCACCGGTAAATCACCTATTCACCGGTACATCACCTACTCACCGGCAAATCACCCATTCACCGATAAATCACACACTAACCGGTAAATCACTTATTAGCTGGTGAATCACACATTCGCCGGTGAATCACTAATTGACATGTGAATCACTTATTCACCGGTAAATCACATATTCACCGGTAAATCACATATTCACCGGTAAATCACATATTCGTCGGTAAATCATCGATGATTCATCAATAAATCACCGACAATTCAACGGTAAATCAAAGATGATTCACCGATTAATTACCAATGAATCACCGATGATTCACCAATAACTCACCGATGATTCACCAATGAATCACAGATGATTCACAAATCAATCACAGATTATTCAGAATGGAATCACCTATGATTCACCTGGGAACCACACATGATTCACCGGGAAATCACCGATGATTCACCTGGGAACCACACATGATTTACATGGGAATCATACATGATTCGGTCATAGGTGATTTATCATCGGTGATTGGAATTTGAATGCACTCTATCGCTACTTTCCTATACACGTTTCAACGGTTTATTGTCATACAAAATTGTGGCTCTTGAGCGTATCCACCAAGAACGAATGCTTAATTGACAAAAAACACACGGTCGAGGCAGTTCCACCTCTGTTTGTTTAGGAAAAAACCTGCGGATGAAAGTCGGTAGATTGTGGCTTCTGTTTTTAAACCACAATTTCTAGGAAGATGATTTTTCCCTGTATTTAGAGAACATATTTGTAGTGCCAATATTTCATTGTGCAGTAACAAACAAAATAGCTACAGTGTTATTTCTTCAATAGACAGTACGAAATAAAATCCAAGTGTTTTTTTTTTGTCTCTTGAAAGTGTAACGTTTTGTCTTTCACGTACTTCTTATTGAACACATAGTCATAAAATATGAAAACCTTGGCTCGTATATTTTTCATTTTGACGCAATCAGTTCACTAATCTGAAATGTAAATCACAATTTTCAGAATTGCAACAGAGAGATTTACATTTGAAACCAGACTTGGAAAAATAAGTCTATAAAATATACATTTTTCCAGTGTTTGTTCAATTCTCTTAGAACCGCTAGGTTTTGCTTCATGAAATGTACTCCGTAGGTCCAAAAAGTTGCGTGAAACGTTTTCATCTTCCCATTAGACAGGGCCATATTTTTGCAATCGCGAAGCGACTGTCCTTCATAACAGGTCGTCGTCGCGCAATAAATTTCCCTACACTTGTATTAAGCTAAGCCTTCGAACTCGTGAAAGAGATCACATTAAAAAAAAACTCGTAACCTACAACAAAACAAGTTTTTATAAAATCACATCAGCGAATGTAGATTCTTCCATCACGTATCACACTTTGAACCGATATCTTAACATACACCTAAAGACAATGTCTTGCGTGCCAAGGTGTACATAGCAAGCATTAACCAGTACATGTAGAAAAAGATTTTGGTTTTGCTTAAAACCTTCACGTTTTTAGATTGTCTGCAAACATTTTTTGGATTGAAGACAAGAGGATTTTGAATGAAATAATACTTTGCATTGCATTCATTTATAAGTAAATAAATCAAAAATTAAATAAAATTCGATGCAATACAACATCATCATTAACCAAATAGTTCAGACAACAGTTCAGCAAAACGATATTTTTCTTTCCATAACCAAACATTAGAAGTTACTTAATATCTTAAAAGAAAATATAAATGTCAAATATCGAGTCGCACGAAACGATTTCTTTTCGCTCTAATTTAATACAAAAGCAGTTCTGTCTTTTTACATAGTCTTGATGACGTTGTTTTACCTGAACTATTTGGCGAATGTTGACTACCTCTTGACGCTGTTCTGGGTGGAGGTGGTCCTGGAGGACTACCATTTCTGGGACTACCCGGTGGCAATGTCTCTGTAATTGACATCAAATTGGCCATCGGACTTTGTAATGTTTGTGGTACTGGAGGTGTTGAGTCTCCAAGTGATACAGGTGGAAGTTGCATCGTTGTTGGATAAACTAAAAATATATAAAATCGACATATCGTTAGGTTTGGTGTGGATATGAAGATTTAAAAGAAAGAATTTTTTTTTCTTAACGACCGGTAGAGTTATAAGCTGTGAAATAAAGGAAACACATAAAACACATGAGTCCCACTCAATGTTTTCATTCCGAATCATATTTTTTTTCGGTTCAAAAATACAAGTCAATTCTACGTTATAGCAGAGAGATAAGACAAGTTTTTTTTTTGGTTTGCATGAACAGTTCAAGCTGTGTGCGATGTGATGTAATTTTGTTGTGATAATACAATAATGTGATATGGCACTGTTCCAATAAAAAAAGTCTGTTATCTAATCTCAGCTTGAAGAAATGAATATTATCAATTAATTGCCCTGTTTACGTTATCGCTATTTGGAAAATGTTGATAAGAAAAATTCAAATATTTACTTCATTTCATGTAGCCGATGATAAGGAAAACTTAACACCACTTCGCTTTGTATACCTTGGGATAAACCCACCTTTTTCAATATCGCCTTGCACCAACAAAAATTTGTCTCGATAAAACCTACAAAAATGTGACGTAGAAAAAAAATGTAGAATATTTTTATCAATGTTTAATAGTCGGCAACTCGAGCTGTGTTTGACTATCAAGTTTTTTTTTTAAATAAATTATCGCTGGTTTTTGTGCCGAGTAAACTGTTTCTATACCACGAAGGTGTCACTTATTCATTCATAATTCACTATTGACCCTCGTGTTCGTGTTCGTGTTGTGACATTTCTGCACCTATTTGACACATTGACTTCGGATACGGTCATAACACTTTTCGTTACAACAGCTGTACACGTGCACACCCATTGAAGAGTTCGTTTTATTCATAAATTAAATGTTGATATGTATGATAACGACAGGGCCCCTATTTTAAACAAGCGAGAAGTCGTGCGATGTTTTCTCACTAGTTGTCTCCGCCGCTCTCGTGGCATAAATTCTCACATGACAATGAAAATTTGAGAGAAAAGCGAGATAAATGTTCTTGCATGTTGAAAAAGGAACCCAGAACGGTTAAGAGCACGTCGCAAAAATGTGAACTGTCAAATTTGCGATGTTTTTTTGAAACTGAGTCCCGCATAAATGACCAATTATTCACGAATAAAGCTCATGTACTGTAGGGGGATGAGGCTTACACGAATAATAGACGAATCAGAATTCAAAAAGCTTGAGTATGAACGTCGAAAGCTGCTCTGAAAAATCATCGCATTCCAAATTCGTTTGCGATGTTAGTTCAGAGCAAATTTGTACCTTCCTACTTAAGAGCACGTGGCAAAAAGTGAACTGTCAAATTTGCGATGTTTTTTCAGAACAGAATCCTTCGTAAATAAAGAGCCATTCAAAATTATAGTTCATGTACCGTGAGAGGATGACTCTAACCCAATTAATAGATGAACCAGAATTCAAAAAATTTAAGTATGAAGGTACAAATTTGCTTTGAAATAAGATCGCAAATCAGCTACGGATTGCGATGATTTTTCAGAGAAACTTTTGACCTTCGTACTCAAACTTTTTTGATTCTGATTCATCTGTTATTCGTGTAAGAGCCATCCTCTCACAGTACATGAGCTATAATTTTGAATCATTTGTTATTTACGCAGAATTTTCTTCTAAAAAAACATCGCAAATTTGACAGCTCACATTTTTGTAACTTGCTCTTAAACTTTTTGAATTCTGATTCATCTATCATTAGCGCAATCACATCGCAAATGAACTTGGAATGCAATGATTTTTCAAAGCAATTTTAGACATTCATACTCGAAGTTTTTGAATTCTGATTCATCTATTATTTGCTTAAGAGTCATCTCTCACAGCACATGGGCTAAAATTTTAATATATTTGTTGTATACGCAAGATTCTGTTGTAAAAAACATCGCAAAGTTGACAGCTCACATTTTGGCGACGTGCTCTTAGACTTAAATTGGGTAGGATGAACTTTACACGTAGTATTCACTAGGCCTGTTGTGCGTAAGGCCCAAAATTTTCGCTCTTAAAACACTTTATTTGGCGGCACATTCTACTGTAAACAATGTAAACGCTTTTACAACTTCCAGTCAGACAGCTCTCTTATGAATGTCATATGAAAAAATAAAAAACTTAACC
>CM055405.1:30582297-30632297 GCA_029228625.1 Pseudolycoriella hygida | reverse complement strand
ACCCTAAAACTGAGTTTCTACTAGGGCCCAACGTGTTTGCTTACATAAGTGTGATAAACGCTAACTGATTTCGTTGATTCTTTTTCTATTTGAGAGGTAATCGAGTATCGAATTATATTCAAAAACAAATTTGGACCTGTCCTAAGGTCGGCCCCAACAAAAAAATTTTTTTTTTGCTATGTTGCAGAGCAAATTAAGGGAAACATTTTTGTCTATGGAAGTATGTGTCAGAGGAATTTCTTTATGGCCCCAGGTCGGTCCTAAAGTCGGCCCTGAACAAAAAAATTGTTTTTGCTATGTTGTAGAGAAAATTGAGGCGAACATTTTTGTCTATTTGGGTGTCAATTTTGTACTTTCGGAAGGCTTTTTTTACATCGTTTCTTCGGACGGGCTTTTCAATATTGCCCTCTCGGCAGTTTCCAATACAATTTATTGTGGATGTAATTTCATAAACTTAAGAGCTAAGGCATTATTCGCTTAAATATGTTCGAGTCTTTTCGTAACATCAACTCTGTTTGCAACATCTATTCTGATACGTACGGGTCCCTTGCATATGTTTTGTACATAAGTCGAGTAAATCTTTTCCGTTTTTTTTTTTGTTTGAACGGTCTGGGCATGCCTGACAATTTATGGAAGAAACATGTTTTAGTTTTGTGCCTTTGGACCCAGCCAGATCCCTAAAACTTAATCTCTACTAGGGTCCAATGTGTTTTTCTTTATAAATCGGGTAAATCTTATCTGATTTTCAAAAACTTTTTTTTTTTCCTGAACGATGAACACAAAATTAAGAAAGCGATTCAATTTAGGCAAAATCGGACGAAAACTTTCGAAGTTACGGTCGAAAAAGTGGTAAAAAACGTGTTTTTTTGAAGGTTGGTAGAACCTTTTCACTTATATCTCTGCGAAATTAGCACGGAAATCGCTCTTCAAGGTTTTTTATGAAAGATATGGACATCAGTAAATCACGAAAATTAAATTAGTGAAAATATGTTGAGTGATTCGGGCTGTAGAGTCCTCAGTGTGCGACCAACTCATGCCACGCGACCCTATACGATATTTGGTCGTGAACTTTTTTGTTCATGGGAATATATTGGATCAGAGGCTTCTCCTAAGTGCTCTAGAACGGTTCTAAGATCGGGCCTAGTGCAATTTTTGTTAATTTTTTTAAATTTTGGGTTCATTTTAAGGGTTTGGAGAGGTTTTTAGCTTCGTTGCTTCGTACGGCTTTTTCAATATTGCCCTTCCGCAAATTCCAGTCCAATTTAGTAAGGACGTAATTGCATATACTTAAAAGTTATGGCAAAATTTACTCAGATACGTTCGATTCTTTTTGCAACATCTATTCTGTTTGCCACGTCTATCCTGATACGTTACGGGTCCCTTGCGTATGTTTTTTCCTGGTTTTTGGAACCTTGACACCTCCCCCCGCCCCCTCCCCCCTTGTTTCCAAAGTTCCACAAACGCAGACGTCATATTTCTGAGTGCTCCCTAAGACATTCATGACGGTATTCGGTATATTTTCTACAGTTACTCCGAAAACGTTTAATGCGTTGAATGAGACTAACTTTTAAAAAGACTATGGAACAAATTTTAATAAGATTTAGCAACTTTGAATTAAAATACAATAATTAAAACTATTTTCGTCGTATAAAACGTATTTGCCAATTAAAAAATCGGAAGTCATATTTCCATATCCGTAAAATTATGAGCCTTTTTTTAATTTAGTCTTATGTTACAAGTGATTGTAATTCACTCAATTGATTACGTCGCCTTCTTTGGTCTAAAATTGAACAAAACTTTCGATCCTCCGCGGTGGAGGTGAGTCGAGAAGGCTGGACATGCGGTGAAGTGAAAAGCACCGCGGTGCGAATCTGTGGAATGTGACAATGAAACTTGACCGAGTGATTATACTCCCCGCTACCATGCTTCTTAAACCTGGTGGAGCGTCCTTGATAGCGAGATAAAGTCTGAACACATTACCAAATAACTTTTTGAAACATTTCAGACTTTTTCAGATGTTTGAGTGATTCGAACTGTGGAGGTATGAATTTTAATTTCGGTCTACGTAAGTCTTCAGTTAAAATTTCCATCATTTGCACGTAAGTGTCAGTCTTTAAGTTGTTACAACCAAGCAAACTCAAGTATCTTAGTGTCGGTAGTGATTTGAACATAGAAATAATAGCGTAATCTGTGACTATGGCGTAAGTATAAGCCAACTGCTTGAGATTGGGCTGGATCTTTGGAAGGGCAGTAAAAAACTCCTTCCCGATTGAATTATAACAACTTTCGAATGTTAAGTGACTCAATTTCGTACAAGTTCCCAACCATTCGATGAACGTCTCTGTGATAACAATTTTTACAACTTCGAGCTGTTCGATTTCAGGATTCACACTCGATACAAACTTGTCGACATTGTTGAGATCATCGCATATAAGTCGCAAATTTTTTAAACTTTTCAGTCTCTGCAGCTGATTAAAATTAATTCCATGGTAGAAATTCAATGTCAAACTCTGAACGGACGTATACAACGATCTGATCAAGTGCTGCTCGAAGATATTCACAGTACATGCGTTGGTAAACGAAAGAATGTTGATGTCATTGTTTTCGAAACATCTTTGTAATTGAACTGCCGACAATAAATTTCGGCATTCCATCAAATGCAATTCCTTCAATCCCGTGAATCCGCTTAACCGCATCTTGTAAATAATTTCGTCGTTTTCACAGCAGTCGATGATGGATAGTTGTTCTAATGTGGAATTTTCACCAAAAAACCTTTGTAGCGGACACCATCCACTCCAACGGCATCGTTTCAACGAGAATTGCTTCAGTTTCTTAAACATAGAACTTAGCATAGCAGAATCATCGCTTTCGAATGGACGGTTCATGCGAATGGAATCCAAAGTTATCGAATCCAAAAGGCGGCAATTGGTTGCAAGTAGAGTTAATACTTTATGAACCTCATGGTCTGACCAATACGCCAAATTGATTGCCTTTAAATGCTTTCCAATAAATGGAAAAATGTTTCTGGCATGACAAAGTTTCATAGCATTGCCATTCTTCCTCCATCTGACGCTGCGATACCGTCTTTCTAGATGATAATGTGCAAGATATTTGAAGCGCTTGCAAGTGTTTCCTAAGTTGATTAGGTCGTCGATATTTAAACTGGTGGCTATTTGCAGTAACACCATGTCATCTAGACAGAGAATAGAAGCGGTAGACCTCGTTACCATTTTTGCAAAGAGGACGGACCTAAGAATAAAAAATAAATTAGCAAACAGAAAACACGATTGGTGGACATGGTAAAGGACCAGTTAAAATTTATCACATGATCTATCACCTTCAACACATCGAATATAGCAGAGTAGTGCCATCATAATTTTAAATGGAAGTTATGATGTGTTCAAAGCTCTTAAAATGAATTCTAAGAATATCTTCATATATGATGACCTCAGGAATCAACAAAAAAAAAACAACTCAAAAAAGTGAAAAAGCTCCAGATAGTTCCAAGAATTCACCCCAAAAACTACGAAGATCAAGATTATAATCGAACAATAGGAACCATGTGGGCCATGGAACTTGTCGAACAAAACTCGGTTTTTCATCGAAAAATTTGATGGAAATTGAGGAGTTCTAGAGTTCCATTCACTAATGACAATAGTTGCCAACACCTGATTACTTCGAACTTGTAAGAAATGACCTACACAAATACGATTCCACAATTCCAGACTTAGACGTACAAATTACAAAATGACTATTGCCACTGAACTGAACAAAACATTCTCTAATTAAAATGTGTAGATTACACAAAAAGCACTAAAAGTTTCTACACTGAAAAAATTGTATTCAACTTCAGAGTTCAAAATTGTTAAGAAGATCCTTTCTCAAAATCTGGTACAATCCGCTAGAGTAAAAAACCTTTTCACATTTTCTTAGGCGAAAATTGATTTTTTCATGAGCAGTTCGAAGCAAAATGAAATAGTTATTTACGTTACAAGAGAGTAGGCCGAAAACTTCGAACTACTTATGAAAAAATCAATTTTCGCTCCTCATTTGAGGTGAGAAAATATGAATTTTCGCCTAACAAATGTGAAATAGTTATTTGTGTGTCTGTTTTTAACGACTGATTTTAGGCAATTTCGCGTGTTGTAGACCGAGCAAAGCGAGGTCTACATGCGAAAGTGCCTAAAATGAGTCGTCCAAAACAGATACACAAAAAATTTTTCATGCAGATTGGACCCTAATTTATAAAATTTCCTTCGATTTTAGCCCCGAGGCATGAAAAGGTTTTTTACTCTTCATAGCCGTGTAGAAAATAAAATGTCAAACCACGGGGCGAAAGTTAGAGCTTTCGTCCCTCAATTTGACATTTTATTATTTTCTGCCCTGCTATGAAGCATGAAAAACTTAATACGTTGCGCGGAAAGGAGTTTTCGGCCTACTCTCTTGTAACGTAAATAACTATTTCGCCCCTCATTTGGAGGTGCGAAAATATTTTCGCACCTCCAAATGAGGTGAGAAAATAAATTCACATAAAATTGGTTATGCTTCATAATGCAGACATCAATAGTCATTTGTGTATCTGTTCTGGACGACTCATTTTAGGCACTTTCAACAACACGCGAAATTGCCTAAAATCAGTCGTCAAAAACAGACACACAAATAACTATTTCATGCCTCGGGGCCAAAATCGAAGGAAATTTTATAATTTCTCTCGATTTTGGACCTCTGTATGAAAAATTTTTTACATCACAAGGACTGATCGTTTTCGCGTGATGTATTGAGTTTTTCATGCTTTCTAAGAGAACCGAAAGTAGTTTGAGGAAGTTACGAGGACCGAAAATACTTTCGGTTCTGTAAGCAAGCATGAAAAGTATAATGGCCAACCTGATCATACGAATTTTTTATTGATGAAGAAAGTAAACAAAAAAAATTAATTTTAGACTCGACGGATTCCAGTCAAACAAAATGCCAGCACATGCCAGCAAATGATGTATGTGGCCAGAGCAGAGAAAATTGTAACGAGAGTCAAGTTTGTGGCACAAGCAGCAAAAATTGCAACGAGAGTGAAGTTTGCAAGAGTTGCAATTTTCTTGCGAGGGGAAAATTAGAAAATTCTTAACTCGGTTGAAGTCTGTGGCCCTCGCAGAAAAAATTGCAACGAGAGTAAAGTTTGTGGCCCTCGCAGAGAAAATTGCAACTCGAGTGAATTGCAGCCCTCACTGCGCTCTGGCCACAAACTTCACTCTCGTTGCAATTTTTTCTGCTTGTGCCACAAACTTGACTCTCGTTGCAATTTTCTCTTCTCTGGCCAGAGACATCAACCTTGTTAAGCAATTTTCTATTTTCTCCTCTTGTCATGAAAATAACTATTTTTCAACTGATTTGCCCATTACACTAGCTAGTAGAGTGTTTGTAGAAGTCCCACAAAAATTTCGCGTTTTCTTGCCGATAAATATTAATTTCTTAGTTTAACCCTTTTTTTGCTTTTACACATGGAGCCTATATTTACACCTGTATTGCTGTAAGAACTGAAGTTCAACCTCGAACCATTTTTTCTCGAAAAATCATCCGAAACCAACCGTCCAAGACTGGTACTGTGTAGAGAAAACACATATAACATTTACAAAAAAACTGGTAAACGGTAAACAACTGTTTTTCGAGAAAACTTATCGGTAAAAAACATTTAATTTGTTTTATCTGTGTTTCAATTGAAACTCAGATTAAGCTTGAAACATTTTATCTCATGATTAGTAAAACTGCCTCAAAAAATGTTCTATTTGCTTGACTAAATCTCAGAAGGTTCGAAAACACACCGCCTGCAAATGGAAATAAGTTGAAGGTATATTATTGCAGATGGCGCTATGTAAAATTCCTCCTGATATCGTGTCCACACCATCCAAATTACGCTATAAGGTTATGCTGTCGCATCAGAACAGATATTGGAAAAGGAATCGAACCTTAATTCGTACGTAATTGCATATTACGTCCGAAAGGGCAATTTTGAAAAGTCCTCCCAAGAAACGGTGTAAAAGCCTCTCCAAATATCCACGAAACCTCCTCGATTTAAAAAAAGTAAAAGATAAAAAAAAGTATCACAACAAAACCTCTTTTAAAAGGGGGATTTCAAAACTACTGATATCAATGATGCTTAAAGCTTCAGAACGCAAAAAATTCTCCCGAAATTTTTTCGATTAAAAAAATACCGGACTCTCCGAACGTAATAATTTTTCTGTGCTTTCAGATCTCACACCCCAAAAAATTAGGTTTGTGCGACAATTATGACTTTGGGAGGGTCCGGCATTGTTGTTTTGGAAGAAGGAACGAGGACTTGCGTCACATTTCGCTTTTAAAAGGGGGTTTTGTTGTGATATCAGTTCTTTTGACAGTAGAAATTTTATTGTGACGAATTATAAGTATATATAGAATTTTATTCAAGCCGCCGCCGCCGGCGGCTACTACTTCCATAGGTGAAAATGACTCCCACAACTTCTTCTACAACATATGAAAAGTTTTTTTGAGCCGCCGCCGCCAAACCGAAGCGCGGCAGCTACTAGTTTCATGGGCGAAAAAAATCGCAGCCGCCATAAAACCGAAACGCGGCGGCTACTACTTCCATGGGCAAAATGATCCCTATAACTTCTTCTACATCATATCAAAAGTTTTTTTTTGAGCCCTCGCCTATTTTCCAACATTTTGGCGGCCACACCGATACACTACACACCAACCCAACAACTTTCCCTTTGACACCAAACCTCTTTCTCGAACACCCCACTTTGTCTCATACAAAATGTGCTACCATACACGTTACACGCACAAACACATACATATGGGCTTTATATGCGCTTTCTAAGAGCCTTGGCCCCCAAACGAGGCCGGTACCCTCTCGTTTTCAAAATCTCATTTGACATAAAATGCCCAGCCGAAGGTCCCTGCAAAATTTCAAGAAAAGTTAATGCCAATGGAAACCAGTTACTAACTAACGCAGGATGTTTTCATTAACATTGGATTCTATGAAAATGCATTTTTGTATTGAAAATGATCATTTTCAGGTCATATCTACGGATCCACAGAATGAGTGAAAAGACAGTTCGACTTAGAATTTTCCGTAGAATCCTGGAAAGAGATTTTCTGGGGGTACCTCGCAAGGCGGTGGGCGGTAAAAACTTAGCTGGTTACGCGATCTTAGAACCGATCTAGAGCAGTTAGAAGAGGCCGCTGACCCATACTACATAAAAAGTTCACCTTAATTTACTCCAAAACAAAGCAAAAAACATATGAAGGGACCCGTACGTATCAGATTAGATGAGGCAAAGAGAGTTGATGTTACGAAAAGACTCGAACGTATCTAAGTAAATATTGCCTTACGTCCACATTAAATTGTATTGGACATTTCCGATAGGGGAATTTTGAAAAACCCGTCCGAAAAAAGGGCGTAAAGAAAATTTACCGAAAGCACAAAATTGACCCCCAAATAGAGAAAAATGTTCTCCTGAATTTTCTTTACAACATAGCACAAAATCATTTTTGAGCCCTAAGCACAGGCAAAAGTTTCTTTCATAAATTGTCGATCATGCCTAGATCTTTCAAACAACATTTTTTTTTCGAAAATCGGAAAAGATTTATTTGAGTTGTTATGTACAAAAAACACGTAGAGCCCTAGCAGAGGTTCGTTTTTAGTGCCCTAGCTAAGTCCAAGAACCCAAATTCAAAAAAGTTTCTTCCATAAAATATCGACTATGACCAGTTCTTTCAAAAAATAAAAAATTTATGAAAATCGGAAAAGGTTTACCCAAGTTATGCACAAAAGACCAAAATCCACTTAAGGGGCCCTAGCTCGGCGGCTCTTGGGCCGACAGTGCTAAGATTCAATCCCATAAAAGAGTTTTCGATTACATCGAATGGTTACAACCGTCGTGGTAAACGCAATAGACCCCTTTTCGAAGCACTGCGTTCTTCGTACGGGTCTAAAAATCGAGATGACGACGACCCATGGACAAAAAAGTTCGTCTTTTCTTTAGCAACCACGTGCCCATACTTCTTTAAACAAGGATGCGAGGGGTTGACAACTCGATAAAATCGTGTTCCACTCAATTCCAATTCCTTTCATTTCCCCTAAAGTCAATTGACAATTCGAGTATCACTTTCGCTGTAATTTTACCTCCTGTTTGATCGAATCGACCCAACAATTGATACCAGTTGACCAAATATTTAATCAGCTTGGTCAAATACTTAGGAACGGGTTAGCTCAGTGGTAACGTACTGGCTTTCCACCAAGAATATCCGGGTTCAGTTTTGGTGGGATAAATTCTGCATAGGATTTTTCTTCAATATATAGCATGAGAGTAACGTTCCTAGGCACACCCAGGCTTCATAATATGGGCAGTTGTGAATTTGGTGCCGCAATGAATCGTACATGGAAGAATGACAAATATGACGTCACCAATATTCGATGAAGTCTGTGTACAAATATCTGAGTCTGACTTTGGACGGAGATTAGCACCAGAAGAAGAAGGCGTGGTTCGGAATTCACGCATGTGGTCCAAAAAATGCCTGTCGGTAAAACACATTGATGGGGCAAACCAGCATTCTAAGAACTACTAGCTTCCGTACCAAGTACATCATAGATGGCACTAGGTTTGTGTGCAATTTACCACTGAAACTGTAAAAACGAAAGGATCTCTAAGAAGAATCCATATCAGCGAGAGCTCACAAATATAGGCCGTAATTAACGTAAAAAAATATGACGAAAAATACCCGAACGTCCGCAGCGCTATTTAGAATTTTCATAGCTGGATATACGCACATTTTGTGAAGTATAGTACTACACATATGGCCCAGCTATGAAATAATTGCTGACGAAAGCGGTGAACATGAGAACTATACGATGATTGCAGAACTAGTAAAATAAAAATGATCTAGCCTCTGACCCGGACGGGTTGTAACGGCGGATTATTATTTATTATTGGTCAATTCGGTCATCAATCCAATCGATCAATTGGAATTAGCCACCCAATCTCTCGAGTTGTCAACCCCTCGCAATGATGTCAAAAATCTCCTATGCATTTCTGAAAGCAGTTATAAATATAGTCATAACCAACTTTTACCATTGTTCTTTATTGGAAAAAGGGATTACTGCATAAAGTCACCGATATGTGCCTGTCGAATGTGAAACAATGTTGAGGGAGCAACACATTATTCATGCTGATCAGTGAAATAGCTTTGTTTTTGTGGTGATTTACTAGATTTTTTGGAACAGAATTTTGACATAGAAATTCCCCTGTAAATCAAACAGACAGCGAGTATTGTTTATTACACGAGAGTGCTTTGGTGCGACTTATAGAAGGAATTAAATCCTAACCAATCTCGTGTAAACACCGCCTTTAGCTCAGAAAGCGAACTCACCCTCGTTAGAAAAAAAAACACGTTTTCGTCTTTAAACCTTTGAGCTACTGACAATTATAACTTTGCCGTTCTTTCCTTACAGCGATATTTTCAAAAAAGTCACACCGACAGTGCACGACAATGAATCTCTAACTCAGAAGCGACCTCATCGATTTTTCTTTCTTCGAACTTACTTCTTCCGTTATTGGGATTACTATTGACTCACTACATTTGTTTGATGTGCAAGAAAGGTCAAAGTAATCGATAAAGCTCTCAATATTTGATAACTGCATGCTTCACTTCGATTATCTTTGACGGGGAAAACCTTAAATCAGTTGAGATTAAAGATGTAAGCAAATCTGTTAGGAAGCCTTGGGAAGTCCGTCCACATGGTACATACAGCTTCAAACAGTTTTTGAACTATAAAGTATCACGTTTGAAAATCGATGCCTTTTTCAGTAACTAAATTATAAATTTATTTATTTTTGATCATCTTTTGCTGGTATACACATACTTTATTTATTATTATATTACTTTATTATGAGCAGTAGGCTACGAGTAAGAACTATTTCGCTTACGTTACTTTTGCGTTAACATTTTCGAAATTTAAAATGAAAAGAAAAGCACAAAGCTAGCGACGAAGATGATGGTAACTCACCAATGGTGCGTGACTTATGAGCGGAGCATGTGCATAGACCGGATGGTGTACCTGATGACTTATGCTATAAGAAGATGCTGCGTGTACGATTGGAGCATGAGAAACAATCGGTGCGGCATGATGTATAGCTGCTGTGTACGGTGCAACATAAGCTGCATGGTGAACTAACGGCGCCGCATGATGAACTATTGGTGCTGCATGATGAACTATCGGAGCTGATGCAACGTAGGATGCATGGGCTACGTAAGGTGCATGGTGTCCGTAGCCAAGTGAAACAATTTGACGTTTTGGCTTGGATGGTTCGGCTTTCAGTTGTTCAGATTTTACAGATTCAGCAGGTTTTTCAATTTCTTCAGCTAATGCTGTAGCCAAGAAGAATATGGTGCAAAATAGCTGAAATATGTTTCAAATAAATTGATTTCGAATGTAGCTCAACCGGATGATCAATAGAATGGTAAATATTATTTAGGAAGGATTTATGTACAACATTTCTTCAATTATTTTCACAATGAAGTGACTGTTGGCACTCGGTACGAACAGAGACTATTGGCACAACATTTCTTCAATTATTTTCACAATGAAGTGACTGTTGGCACTCGGTACGAACAGAGACTATTGGCACTCGGTGAGGACAATAGTCATGCTAAATATCATCACACCTCAGGCGATATTGAGCTGAAAATTGATTCCTGGACTAATACCTACAACTGGACTATCTATGAAGTAGGAATGTAGCAAAGGAAGGAAATCCGATAACTTCCAACATATGGGATGCCCAAAAGACTCTATCGGATAGGACTACAATTTCGGCCCACAATGTCTCGAGTTCTAGACCTGGGAAGACGTTGACTTATGTCAGGCTATCTCGGGGTGTCTTCCTTATACTTGACATACTGAAAATAACATAAAACCACCTTATGGAACCTGTGAATCCCATAAAGCTTCGCTCGTGCCTTAAATGTTCATGTCTTTTGGTTTTTCAGATCCTATTTTTTTCTGTGGGATGGCAAATTAGCCTCAACCTGAAATTGTTGTTCTATGAATTATAGGCGTTAAAGTTAATTCTGTCAAACTTTCAGGTTGAGGCGACTTTGCCATCCCACACTAAACGTCATCCGATAGGGGATTTTCCCTTCAGACCTCTAGCGGAAACATTTTTGATCAAAAAGTCAGCATCAGACGAAATGTGGATGCGATCGGAAAGGAATAGAGATCGGTGCTATAGACGAAACGATATTTCGCACATATCTCTCCCACCGACCGTCTAGAAGTTTTCTCAATTCTGTATGAGGTCACAACCACACAAGTTTTGTTATTATTTATTACCACAAGTAGCTTTCGTTGGAACCGTAACAACTATTTTAATTCAAATCCCAATTTGGCGCGAGATTTAAATTTTCCCACAGCAAATTCAACTATATGGAAATTTTGCCAGGCCACAATTTAAAGCACTCTCTACGCGATAACTGCTGCTTAATTCCAGCCACATTTTACGACAATCTATGAACAATCTTATAGAAGTTAATAAACTGACATTTGGTTTACGGCGATCTAAATTGACATTTCGTATACGATTCAAATGTCACTTTAGGTCGTCATAAACCGAATGTCAGTTTATTAGCTTTTATAAGATTTTTCGTAGAACGTCGTAAAATGTGGCTGAAATTACCGCCCTGATCTGGGAAAAACCGTAACACTAAAAGTCGGTCACGAAACAATTACTTACAAGAAACTTCATTTCAATTGATTTTTGATGAAAAATTTGACTTGATTAAGAACACTATTTATGATTTATGAACGTTCGAATTAATTCACGATGTGATTACGATGAGAATCTATAGCGCGTAATGTCAATAAATTGAAGCGATTGCCACTCTTTATATATGTAGCCAAAACCAGACAAACATATTCTGACCAAATTGATTTCAATGTGTTACTGCAAAAATATTTTATAATTTTCAATAAAACATAATATTTTAACTATTTTCTAGTTTTTTTAGCAACACATTTATTTATGCACTTTACGGCAACAAGCATAACGTAAAGAAAAAATATGTTCGCATAAATTGAAAAAAATGCCATACGACACGGAATAGTTGTTCGTATATCTAGATCCGTTTACATTAAAATAGGACCGTAGATATCAGATAGAAAAAGTGACAGACAGATCAACCGCGCAGCGCAGACTAGTACATTGCAATATTTAAGGGAAAATTCGCTTACAAACGAGTGAGAAATGCACACTTAACATCCCGCTAACATGTAAATTATATTTACATTACTAGGGCTCTAAGTAGTAGAAGAGTCACTGTAAAAATCTTAATCTTTGGGCACGTCCCTGGTTTGGTGAGGCTATCTTCATGATACATAGTCACTCAAAGGGTCAGTTTTGCTATGCAGTTATAGGCAGTTCTTAACGAAAATAGATGGAGGCATATTTTATACACTTGACATTTGAAGCAGACTAACTTATTTGAGAATTTTGACATTTGTAGCAGACTTTTCTTAGTTCATGATATCGACGTTACGAGGAAAATAGATGTCGCACTTTTCGTTCAGTATGGCCTTTATAAATTTCTTAATATCAGATGTCGATGTGTTCCAACTGTCAAAATGACGTTTTAAACGTCGAAGATATAAAGCATAAAAACTTAATGGCTTTGCAACATTTATCTACATTCGTCTACACCAAGTTTACTTTTAGACCCGTACGAAGAACGAAGTTACGTTTAACACGACGTTTGTAACCACCCCAATTTCGACCCGAGAGTAGGGGGAGCTTCGATCATGGTCCTTGGATGACGAATCAGCAATAAAAAATGTCCGTCCGTCCGTCACCGCGATAACTTGATTAAAACTGTTTTGTGCATGTGCCCGATTCTAAGTTTCTAGTAAATCCAGGGGTGTGACAGTCTTTTCAATGAAGTCTGCTGAATTTGCTAAATTTATGAATGAAATCAGCTGATTTTGTTTGCAATGAAGTTAGCTACGGTCGCAACTGCGGCTAACTTCAAGTTGAGTATTACTTGAAAGATCAAAACAAAAGACTGTCACGGCTACAAAAATACGATGGCAAAAAACATTTTGCTGGTGATCTCGTTTCTTGTGCGGCATAAAACACGAGATGACCAGCAAAATGTATTTTGGCATCGTAGTTTTGTATTGGAATTTTTATAGTCGAAATTGTGTAGTCGAATTTACGAGGACGTCGTTTCTTGTGCCGCACAAGAAACGAGATCACTAGCAAAACGTTTTTTACTATCGTATTTTTCTAGTCGAATTTTTGTCTGAAACATGTCAATTTTTGCGTTATGTAATGTATGAACGGCCCCAAAGTTATGGTCGAAAAAGTGGTCAAAAACGTAACGTGGTTTTATGAAGGTTGGCGGATCTTTTTCACTTATATCCTGCGAAATTAGAACAGAAATCGCTCTCCAAGGTTTTGAATGAAAGAGTGGACTTCACGAAAATTAAACTGGTGGAAATCTGTTGAGGGGTTTAGACTGTAGTTAGTGTCCTTAGAGTAGGCCAATCTCACGCTACGCGACCCTACACGATATTTGGTGGTTTTTCGTGAATATTGCTTCAATGATTAGGTTTTTGTCCCGTGTTATAAAGAAAAAAGAGGCGAACTTTTTCGTACATGGAAGTGCTCCTGAGAGCTCGAAGCATTTTCTAAATTCTGGGCTTATTTTAACGGGTTGGAGAGATTTTGTGAGAACGTAAATGGTCACTGGCAAACAAAAAAAAACATAAAAAAACACACCCGTTTAGACAGTTGACAGTTGTCCGGTGTTTTACTGTCAACTGTCATGCAAACGCGAAGCTGAACGGACGACTGCGCGAGCACCTAAGACGAAAGAAAATGTTTTTTATTTTTTAAATATTGTGGCCGGAGTTGAAAATTGGAGTTTTGAGAAAATTATTTTTGCGATTGAGAATTGCGATGAATCTGCGCTAGCTCTCAGTTCTCTCAATTTGATCTCAGTACCTGTCAAAAAATGTATCGAGAAATAAAATTGAGAGAGTGCTAAGAGAAATTATTCTCGTTATCTGTCAAACAATGCACGTCGCAATAAAATTGAGAGAATGCTGAAAGAATACGAAAATACCAAATTTAGATTGCAACCACAATATTTGACATTCAAAATGTCATTTTGACAGTTAGAAGAGACCGACTTTTGATCCCAACATACTCATTACGAACATACTCATTTTTGATGAAGACCGTTTTTAGTCGGAAAATAAACAAAATAAATTTTTATTTATTTGTAGTTTTAAAATTCAATATTTTTTATTTCTACTTTTTCCTTATAGAATAGTGCGCTATGCTGAGGTATGCGCTATGATGCAATGCTGTCTCATTATGGTCATAAAGAATGTTTATTTCATCAACCGACTTCGACTCAAAAAAATACGTTGTTTTCTTAATTAAGTCTGTACTCTCAATGTGAATTATCTGAATTGTAACACAGAAACGCATTAAAAGGTGTCGAAAATTAGTACAGGGTGATTTAAAGGTTAACCTTTGTAATTATGTTTTCCACTTTTCCTATTATGTGCACGCAAACGCATCACAACATCAAACTTGCTTTCAATCAAATTCTATTGATTTAATTTCCATAAGTCAATTCATTGCATACATAGTGAACGGCCTGATTAGGAAGCATGTGTTGCAAGATAGAAATATTTCAACGAAAGATGTGAAATTGTGAACCGTAATATTTTCCAGTGCAGGTTTATTTCAAGCTAGCATTGTTACCCGGGCTTCGCCCGGGATATGGTTTTAAAAACTTGTAAAAATTGTTCGGTAAAATTATATTATTATTGTTTTAAACTTCATACAGTTATCTACATGATTATAATCAGTTTTTGAGCTTTTAAGAATTGATCAGAAACTTTAAACTTGCTGGCTTCCGCCATTTTCTCTTCAACACAACACAAAAATCTCATCATTAAAGAAATATCCATGTGTGGTCACGGTCACCCTGATCGAAACTATGAAGTAGATTTTAAAACTCCTTTTGCCCAAGAATCTTACTTAATATCCGTCAAAATGAGCCTTATTTATCAAAAAACAATTTACATTTACTATCGGTTTTATAGTATCAAAACCTAAAAAACCCAAAAAAAAAAATTTGACATCCGCCGAACAATTTGTTCTCAGAAAAATATGTTTGCAACGAATTTCTCACTTTCTTTTGCTGTGTGTTTTCCTTTAACCCTAAGGAACTCATAACAGCGAAGAGTGGAAAAATTCACACCTTATATTAGCTATGGCGAACCTTCAGAGTAGTATGACGCACGAAAACTGGAAAATTTAAAAAAAAAACGCTTTGGGCAAGCAAGAGCCGGACCTTTTGTTATAAATTGTAAATTGTAATCAGGAGGCTCTTCGGCCATTGATGATAATAAATTAAATTATATAATTTTTCTTTTGACCCAAGATGCTATAAATGATTGAATACGTCGATGAAAATAGGTCCAGAGTTGAAAAATAAACATTTTGCATTTCGCGACCCACCCTGTGACTACACTACCTCATTGCACTTCATTACACTTCACTGAATTTCAATGCACCTTGATGCAGCGAACTACACCTCACTGAAACTCACTACACCTTAGTGTGCCTTGGTGAGCCTGACTCCACCTTGATGCATCTCCCTGCATCAAAGTGCAGTAATAGGCAGTAAGGTGCATCGAGGTGCAGTAAGGAGTATCAAAATGCAGTAAGATGCATCAAAGTGGAGTAAGGTGCATCAAGGTGCAGTAAGGTGCATCAAGGTGCAGTAAAATGCATCAAGGTGCAGTAAGGCGCATCAAGGTGCAATAAGGTGCAGTTAGGTGTAGCAAGGTGCAGTGAAATGCAGTGAAATGCAGTGAGGTGCAGTAAGGTGCAGTACAGTGAGGTGTAGTGAGGTGCACTGAGGTGAAGTATAGTGAGGTGCACCAAGGTGCAGTGAGGTGTAGCAAGGTGCAGAGAGGTGTAGTGTAGTGAGGTACAGCGAGGTGTAGTGAGGTGCAGCATTATATTATATTATAGAAGTTGGATGTGGAAAACATGAACTTTCATTGTAAGTGTTCATGTGTATACAGGGATGCAATCATTTTTGTGACGATCGTTTCACAGTTTTAGTTCCATTTTTGTGGAACTAAAACAGTGGAACTCTGTTACAAGTTGCCGAGGGACTTTCCCTTATATAATGATACGCTATTTTATCGCATGAACGAAGACGAGACAATAGACAAAGGGGAATGAGAAATTCGCTTGTCGCGTGAGTTCTAGAGCAATAACTTTCAGAGGAAATCACCTCGCAAATGCGATAAAACAAATTATAACTCTAGATTTAGCGGAGTAACTACTTGAAGGGAGCTATATAGGCCTCCGTTTAGACTGGAAACCTTTTTCAAATTTGATGCCCTGTCTGTTGCTATAAAGTAGCTTCTGTTGTAACAAGCCAAATTTAGAACATCTGAACGAATGAGCAAATTTACTATAGATAACATAATCTTAAGACGATTAGCATTAACCGCACATGTTAATATCCTACTGAATGTAAACATTGTTGCATCTTCAGCGAATTTAAAACGCTATTTTTCTTCATTTAACGAGATACTTAGTTACAAATCACACATTACAAAAATGCGTGCATGTCGCTTATCTTATCGGGGTAAAAAAGTTTTTTCTATTTTCAAATATTAAAGAACTTTAAATACAAAATGTCTTTATTATTATGTGTTGATACATTTTCATTTTGTTTACATGCCCTCAACGATAACAATTCCATTTTAATAATTTGTTGGTATTTCGTTGCTAATAAAAGTAACGCGCTTGATAAGACCCGTTTCGTTGATAATGTTATCAATTTTAGAACATAGTCGTTGTGTCATTTTAATAAAACCACAGTTTTCATGAAAAAAAAATATATAATTTTTTTGTATTATTCCTCATGGCTATCAGTAACCAAACACGGCTTATTACACTCACAATGAATGATTGTACGAACGCGTCTTCTTATCTACATCATACTGTTTAAAAATGAAAATCTACAGACCTCAATTCGTCGCGCTATCGCTACACTAAAGTTATTTTATTGTGTTATCATGAATTTTGATTTTTTTTTCTCCTTTTCAAAATTGATAACAGAATGTCGTACGGACTAATACACTTTAATCATTTATATATGAAACATACTTTTGAGGCCTGTGTCCGCGTGTTCTTGTCTCTTTTATTGTATAATTCAATTGGGCGCACAGACGTTTTGATAAGGAATGTTATCAGCGAGCGTTTTGTTGTTCATTGTATGAATCAAAAGTTTGGTCATAAGATCAAAGTTAGGAATAATAAACGTTACTAGAGATGGGCGGGCTGCTCGAATTTGGTAAAATCCCGACCCGATCAGGAAACACTACATAAGTTTCAACTGTTTCGTTGGGGACAAAACATTAAATTTGTATGGGGAAACATCGTTTTTTGCGAATTAATCATTTTCTGTATTTAATTGAGCGGACCAAATGAATGACGATGGAAGTTCATTTAATGTTACTTTAAAATAACTCACTTGGTCCGCTTCAAACAAAACACAAAATAAATAAATCACAAAAAACGAATTTCTTCCACACAAATTTAATGTTTTGTCACCGACGGAACAGTTGAAACTCGAGGCGATCTCAGCTGTTCTGTGGCCTATTTGAAGAAAATGGTTTCACTTTTGCTTTTGTTAGACTTCTCTAGTGCTTTTGATCTGGTCGACCATGAGTTGCTTCTATCGAAATTGAAACTGAAATTTAGCTTTGGGGAAACAGCGGTAAAGTTGATCGAATCTTATTTGTCTGGAAGGAGCCAAGCCGTGCTTATTGATGGTTATTTGCCAGCATTTATGTCAACAGCCGTGGGAATTCCACAGGGCTCAGTGCTGGGCCCGCTTTTGTTTTCATTATTCATAAACGACCTTCCTGCAGTCCTCCAATATTCGAAATGTCATCTCTTCGCGGATGACGTGAAACTGTATCTGCACCACGATTGGTTCAGTTTTGGGGCTGGGGACTGTTGATCAATGCGGAGAAGTCGAAAGTTATGGTTATTTCCAATCCTGGAATGAGCGTTGTTGGATAATCCCGTTGTGATTCAAGGCGAAATAGTGAAGTATATAGATAAGGTTAAGATTCTTGGGCTGTGGGTTAATAATTTGCTTACGTGGAACGACCACGTTGGGGAAGTTAAACGGGTCTCTGGGGCCTATGGAGTTGTGGAAATTGGATAAATTGGAAAAAGGATAATGTTAGTTAAGACGTTGTTGCTGCCGCACTTCATTTACTGTGGCAGATATAGATGCCGATTCCTTACATTCGTTACAAGTAGCGTGGAATGCGTGCATTCGATATGCTTACAAAATGAAGAGAAGGGAAAATGTTGAGTCACAGGAAAGGGCAATTTCGGGCTGTACGTATCAAAACTTTAGAAAATTTAGATTGCTCGTTTTATGAAAAGTATTTTGGTTAAAAAAAAGACCAGCTTACTTATTCGATTTGCTACGATTTACGCGTTCTACACAAAATCCGTCTCTAATCGCTCCGAGGGCTGTGAGGAAAGTGTTGGCTAACTCATTCTTCGTTCATGCCACCACAATTTGGAATTCGCTTCTGTTAGCACTTAAAAGGGATGTGTCATCACCCACATTCACGAAGGGCTGTCTCAATCATTTTTCAGGATTTTAAAATAAACATAAAATTCAGATTGACTTCTTTCTCTCTTCTTTAGCTTTCTATCTATCTCTCTCTCTCTTTGTTTGTTAATTTAGTATTTTATTTGCTTTTTTGGTTTTATTGTATAATGTTGATTTGGTAATCTTAGGGTCAAAGCATCCGGATGGCTTGCATGTTTATTTGTTTTTAGTTTTAGTTTAATTTTAGTTTTTAGATTTAATTTCCAACTTTGTTGTTTTCGCTCAACACAGTTTATGATAAGGTGATAAACCTTCTGTGATTAATAATAAATGCATACAAATACAAAATACAAATATGTGAAATAGGCGCTTGATCCATAGGTTTTTAAAAATATAATTTTAGTTGGGCTACGAAAACTGCTTGCAGTAGAACCTGGTATTTAATATTTTAGTATTGATGGGATACTTTTTCGCTTTAGTGCGTTTTGTCTTTATTTTCGGCACTAGTACGTTTTAAAATCTCTTTCGATATTTCAATTAAAGGCAATGATGTTCTTAAAGAGAAATCGTAAGAAAATTATTGTAGGTACATACCTACGTTAGCCAGTGACGCGAATTGTTAGCTACGAAGACATATAGAGTGTTAAAGGAGAGAAACATGAACAAAAGAAGAAAATTTACTTCGAGGACACCTGTCAAAATAATACAGCGGAATAGAAATTACTCTTATTTTGACGTCTAACCCCGACGTAGACAATTTCAAATTCTCATTTCTCTCCTAAACCACTATATTTATAATATAAAACCTAAAATACACTGCATCTAACCGCACCTTGGTGCACCTCACTGCACCTTGGTGCACCTCACTGCACCTTGGTGCACCTCACTGCACCTTGGTGCACCTCACTGCACCTTGGTGCACCTCACTGCACCTTGGTACACCTCACTGCACCTTGGTGCACCTCACTGCACCTTGTGGCACCTCACTGCACCTTGGTTCACTTGAGTGCACCTGAGTGCAGTATTTAATTTTTGAAGTGTTGCAGAGGACGTAGGGCGAATCACTTTTGTTAAGAACCAAAAAATTGATTTTTGAATTTTTATAGAGGAAGTCGAGGGGAGCATTTTTACAAATGTTGAGTGTTTCCGGTAGGAGGGTCTATGTAGTTGACGTGGGTCTAACAATACGCATGATATGAATAAAATTTTCAACTTTTTGTCGGGTCATAGCTCAAAGTAGGATACTGAAGTATTTTATATATAGAGGTTCACTAGAAACCTTCAGCAAAGAACTGGTTGTGGACGTGAAGGGCGAAGCCCGGTAACCAAGGTAGTGCTATACAGGACCTATGGCCCGGTATCTAAAGAATGCAACCCCCACGTGATATAATGTTTCACACGAAACAAATGCATAGATAAATAGAAATGTACAAATTGTAGCTAGCTTCATGTTGAATGGAATGTTTTATGAATGCTATCCACAGTGAAGTTAGGTGCAATTGTTTTCTTTTGAAAATTGAAGGAATTGATTACTTGTACGTGAAATTATCATAGATTTTGATTGGAAACAATGACATTTAAACAGTTAGCTGTCACTCGGTTGATTCAACAATAGTAGATTATCATCATATAAGCGAATACGATAAAATGCGTCAATGAAAATTACCGCTTACCGGTACAAATTTACAATTTTGTTTACAGGTTTTTCTTATTATCACTCCTGGAATTTTACCTTTAAAGTCAATCAAGATCAAGAGTCAATAAGTGAATTTGTACATCTACTACCATTCCATTTTTCAGCTTATATCAAAATAAACGAAATTTCATGATGAAGTGCATAAGCGGACAATCGCATCATTTTTTGTCGCTTGACATATGATAAAATTCATCATGAAATATTGTATACTTTGACATAAGCCGTCGCCGCGCTAAATGCCTGAATTGTAGTTCATTGCTGAACTCCCTATTTCTGTTTCTACATTTTTATTGGTAAAATCTGCGATTTGAATAAAATTTAGCACGAGAAGGAAAACTAGTACATAAAAACATGATAACGCGCTGTTAATGTAGTATGAAGCTGTGTATGACATTTCGTTGTGGTATGAGAATTCATGTAGAACAGCTCAGAAGTTTAATTTTTGGCTTTCGGATCAAGTAAAATGTGATTTAATAACTTTACGAAAAAGTTAAAGGATAGAGCAATATATTTTACAATTTCCCAATTCCAAGAACACATTTGTCGTACCTTATTGAACTTCTAACACAAGAATTACCTATGCGCCAATTTTTTTTTAATTTTTATTTCGTTTAGAATATAACTCTGAGAAAAAAATCGTTCTACGACATGGCCGAAAAATGGGGAGTGAGTTAAATGGTCAAATTTTTTCTTTTTTCCTGTTTTCAATCCATTTTATAAAAAAAAGGCTTAAGTTTCCGAGCGGTTCAGTAGAACAATTTTTTACTTGGAATTATAATATCTTTCGATTAAAAATGAAAAATCACGAAAAAGTGCAAAAAGTATATTTTTACGATTTATACGATTTTTTGTTCAGAATTATGTTCTGAATCGATTAAAAATATAAAAAAATCAGGCGTTCGGTTGTTATAAAATTGAGCCTAATTAACCGATTTTTTCATAAAATGAAATACCGGTAATATACCTGTAAATTTACTCAAAAATTTCGATATTACCGTTTGCCGGTGTTTTAAAATGGACGGAAAATGCATTCACAGAAATAAACATTTCGTTCGTCTGTTTTCATACCTAAGCAACAAAAGCACTTCTTCGACACTTTGAAAAAAAAACGGATCGGCACCAGGCAACCTTCTTTATTACCATCTTTATGTCTCAAGTATGCAGCCAGGTGTTGACTGCGATGGTGTTATTAACTAATAATCTCACTTGTTCTTCCAATTAGGCGTAGTCAGAATTTCAGCACCAGGCTGCCTTGACTGACGAGGTTTTACCTTTCATTTCGGGTTTCGACGTTTTATTCGGGTCGGGTATGGCCTGGAAAAAATCTCGATCCACTTATAAACGAAACATTAACTTAATTACACACTTTGTGTATATACAAATCGTTTTTCAACTTTTAGATAAGCGAACAAACTCAAAGGAATCAGAAAAATAATTTATATTTTTATTACACCTGCCATTGCGGCGTCATACATAATCCTGTAAAGAAAATGTTACACTTATGCTTAATGTATCTTATCACCAACATGCCGAAAAATCGATCATTAGTTTTATAGTTTAATCTTGCATGTAAAATGTACAATGACCTGACTAGACAAGCGGATACCACTTTTTTTATCAAACTACATCTGACCAAATATTATAATCTAGTAATGGTGTGATAGATACGAGGGCAAATATGTCGGTTGGTAATAAAATCGTTAAAGTAGAAAGCAGGGAAATAGTGAACTCATTTTCCATTTTAATGCTTCGAACCTTTCCTGTACATCGCCGTTCTCCATGAATACTAAAACAGTCTACTTTCTCAAATGACGGGAACAGTCCTACAACATTACTGTCTCTACAAAATCCCCTAATTCCCTAAAAGGCCGAGTCTTGTCGGAGTCTTGTCTCCGAACTTCAAGTGGTGACATCTATGTTTTTTCATAGCTGAATTAACATCTCAACATAGAACTACCTCCTTTTGTCAAGTGGCGTCCCAATACCAATACGCTGAATACCAACAAACATAAAACAATTCGCCTAATCCATTCTTTTAATATCAAAAGCTATTTCGTTCTGCTCAGTAGAGATGAGTGGGCATAGTAAATTTTTGTGCCCACATGCCAACTATGCCCACCGTTTGAGAAAAGAAGCTCAATGCCCGGCCCGATGCCCGCAAGTAAAATGCCCAGTTCACAAACTATGTGTACAAAAATCGTCGAATTGTAAAGTTTTAAACATTTAATTTCATTACATTTTTTCACCGTAAAAATTCATTAGAAAGGTAAGTCTACACTTGTGTGTATGTAGACAAGGTCTCCTAGAGATAACCCTGTCAATTGTGTCCTTTTTGGACTTCGAATGATTCCAGCGTCTGCAAAGTTCCGTTCATCCATTGTTTCCGCCGCCGATATCGCCAAATAAGTTCTCGCAATAATACTCAGTACTGGGAAGTCCATCATTTCACTCCAGAATTGCAAGTAAAATTTCACGCGAACTATGAACGATACATTCACAATGGTTAAAATCGCAATCGCTGTAAGTGATACTAGTTGAAAAAGAAAATTTTGAAGCCCATAGCGCCCATGCCCATGGGCATGAGGCATGGGCTGCGGGCGGCCCACTCATCTCTACTGCTCAGAATAAGTAATAAACATAAATTAGATGGACGTACTAACACTTGTCGGATTCATGTCCCCGAACCTCAAGTGGCGACATCCATGTTTTCTCATAGTTGAATTAACATCTCAACATAGAACTACCCCCTTTTATCAAGTGTCGTCATCTATGCTGAATAAGGACAAACATAAAACAAGGTGCCTAATCCATTTGTGTTATTTTCTTGGTAGAGATTGCCAGTCTAGTCATTGATGACGACTGTTGCCTTATTCACTTTCAGTTTTACCATTCAAAAATGAATTCGGTACGATTTTTGTAAAACCGGTGTATGTATTACAATGGGTTAAATAGGCCCCTCGGGCCCATGTTTTTATCTGATTTTCTACCGCTATTTTACAATTTTTTAGTAAAATTCATGTCCGATAGGAAGCACATTAGCGAATTTACAAACAAATGAGTAATAGTGTTGTTTTGACGAGAGGTTCAACACAACAATTTACAAACAACAATGATACCATACGCTGTGACACGTTTGTGACATATAAACTCGAAAAACCACCTCAAAATGGTCAGTAATGACTTGTTTACATTCCACAAACATGTAAAAGCTATTTTTATTACCCGGACTAATTCTCCCGAAACGACCGAATTTAGTAAGTTGAAATTCAGCTAAGTAATTACCGCATCTCTTATCCTCAAGATTTTAGTTTTGTGTAATACAGAGAGACCAATAATTGTAATTTTCCGAAATTATGCATAAGTCCACCTCGACTTTTGCTGATAAATGCTAACAACCTGAAACTATTGAATGGAAACACGTTACAGATATTGGACAAACTATTCTCAAAACTACTATACTATTCATATAGACTGTCGTACAATCGTAATATATATACCACAAGTGTATGTTTTACTGCTTCGGAACATTGCGTGCTTTAACTGTTTAAGTGAACACTGTATTATTGAGCATGGTGGATAGACCTTGAAATAACTCGTAGTCACGAATATACATTACGTCTTTGTACGTAATTTTGTGTACATACAAAGTACACACGAAAAGAGTTAAAACCATTTTATGTTTATATTTTATTTATGTAACC
This sequence comes from Pseudolycoriella hygida, assembly GCA_029228625.1. NCBI lineage: Eukaryota > Metazoa > Arthropoda > Insecta > Diptera > Sciaridae > Pseudolycoriella > Pseudolycoriella hygida. The sequence continues at coordinate 30,608,195 of CM055405.1, read as the reverse complement.
CATACATGCACAAGACCAGCATAATTGATATACGGCCCGATTGCCATCGTGTATTATTTATAAATTAAAAAAAATTGCTTGGAGTAGAGTGAAAATGGCACGACCGTTTTCGCTGTTATATGTGAAAAGAACACATAACTATTTATTGCCGTTTATGTTTATATTTTATGTGGTATCCGCTGGAAGGTCTTTGGACTGAATTCTTTACTAACAGCACGATGTTCCCAGTACAAAAAACATTTGCAGAAATTTAATACGTTAACGGTGTTTTCGAATGCAACAAACCAATATCTTTGCTTAACATTAAAAATACATTTTCTTCATAAACTTTCGTCTCAATGCAATTTAATGGATTTAATGCGGCAACGCAAGTGGATTCAAAGAACCGAAAGATATTCCTTTACTGTGAAATTATTAAAGAAATAGGAAAGCTCCAGGTGATGTCATAACTTGCTGCACTAAAAGAAATTGTGTAGTAAGTATTAAGTGTTCAGTTCACTACACACAATCAATAATGTAGAAAAAAAACCAAGAAACATTAAAGAAAGTTTGTTATTTAAAGAAAAAAAAATGCCTCTTTAAACTTCGCTATATTTTCCGAAGATTTTCATCGGAAAGAGCACTGATACACTGATATCCGCAAAGTGAATCCACACGAGCGTCGTTGGCTTATGTCAAAATATTTAAAGATTTCATAATGAGGTGCATAAGCTGACGGTCCCTAACAGTTTTATATGAAAAAATACATGAAAAATTATCAAAATTCGTTTCAGCTGAAACTTTCCTAAAATGTTGAGGACATAATAGGGAACCGATGGGCACCAATTTTTTCAAGATTTAGAGGGGGCCACTTGTAGAAGCTTAGGCACCCTCCTTTACTTTTTTTATTACGACTTATGTCAAAGTACAGTGATGTCTTTACGTGCTGCATAATCGAGCAATGCCGTTAGTTTAACAGACAAATGCGAATGCGAAGTTGTCTAAAAGCAAGCCTCCGAATGAAGCAACGAAATAAAAAAAAATAAGGAAAGACCCGTACGCATGATATGTAGAAATGGCAAACGGAATAGATGTTGAAAGAAAGACTCGAAATGAGCAAACAATCCAATTTTTTATCATCTTTTATAACAAAGGTCCATAGAAATTATCCAAGCTAATGTCAAAATGTAATTCGCACCAACTTTACCTTAAGAAACAATTTTCTACTTCCATAGTTTTATACATATGCGTCATCCCTTTCAATTCTAGAAGTTGCTTTATCCCGTGACTTGGTAATTTTTCCATAAAACTCCAAAACACGTGTTCTCTAAAATTTTGTCTTTGGAAGCAATTTTCTAACTGCCATAGTTTTGGAGATATGAGTCATCCCTCTCAAAAGTGGTCATATCTCAGGAATGGGTCATTTTTCCGTAATACCCTGAAACAGGTGTTCTCTAAAATTTGATGCTCTATAACTTTGCCTTCGGAAGCAACTTTCTAACTGCCATAGTACCGAAGATATGAGTAATCCCTCCCAATCGTAGAGATGGTCATATCCCAGGATTGGGCCATTTTTCTCTAAAACCCTGAGACTCGTGTTCTCTAAAATTTTATTCTCTACAACTTTGCCTTTCGAAGCAACTTTCTAACTTTCATAGTTCTAGAGATACGAATCATCACACCCAATTCTAGAAGTGGTCCAATCCCAGGATTGGGGCATTTTTAACCAATACCTTGAAACACAGTTCCTAAAAATGTTATTCTCTACAACTTTGCTTTTAGAAGCAAATTTCTAACTTTACTAGTTCTAGAAATATGGATCATCCCGTTCAATTCTAGAAGTGGAAATAAGAATATACGATAAGAACATAAGGATAATAGGCGCGGCGTAGCCCAATTAAGAATTTTTTTTCGTAGACTTCGGAACCATTATTCAGCTAAGTTTTGACTTTGTTTCCTTGCGTCGTACCCCCTGAGACCTAGTTTTTCGGATTCTACGTAAAATTTTGATTGAAATCGACATTTTACTCAATAAAATCGGTCCAGTGGATCCGAAGATATGAACTTTACAAAATCGTCATTTTCCACACAAAATATGTTATAGAAACCAAAAATAATGCAAACATCCTACGTTAGTTCCTTAGTTAGTTAGTGGGTTAGTTAGTTACAGAACCATTTGTATGAAAACCGACTTTTTTGGCTCGTGCTCGAAAAGGCTTAACTTTTCTTGAAATTTTGCAGGGACCTTCTGCGTCGGCCTCGTTTGGGAGCCAGGGCTCTTCGAAGGTGCCATATAAGGCCATATAGAAGAAGGTTTTGTATGTGTGTGTGACTGTATTCAAAGTATGGGTCAAATATGAGCAAAATGTTTGGACTGTGTTAGGATGGAGATAGATGTTTGGTGCCAAAGGAAAAGTTGATGGGTTGGGTGTGTGTGTCAGTGTGTCAGGGTGACCAACAAAATAGCCGACGGTGGTATGGGACGAACTTAGGGGGAAAATTAACTTTTTTTTTAGTTGGAGATAGATGTTTGGTGTCAAAGGAAAAGTTGTTGGGTTGGGTGTGTAGTGTGTCAGGGTGACCAACAAAATGGCCGACCGTGGTATGGGTATGTGGTATATGGGTATGGTAGGGGGAAAATTAATTTTTTTAAAAATTTTTTTTGTTGAAGATGTGTAGATGTTTCGTGTTAAAGGAAATTTTTTTCGCCTAAAATTTTTTTTCGCTGAAAATTTCTTTTGGGCGGAAATTTTTCCCCGCTGGAAATTTTTTTCTCTGAAAATTTTTTTCTCTGAAAATTTTTTTCGCCGGATATTTTTTCCGTCGGAAATTTTTTCTCCAAAATTTGTTTTCTATTTTCTTTCAAAGGGAAATGTGACGCAAGCCCTCGTCTCTTTTAATTTGGGTGACGCTTACAGCTTCGGAACGCAAAAAACTCTTTTGAAATATTTTCATTTTCGATTAAAGAATTCGTCACAAATGCCGGACCCTCCCAACGTAATAACTTTTCTGCGCTTTCAGATTTCGCACGCCAAAAAAGTGGCTACCCCTAGTCCACACATCACGCAATACTTAACTTTTTTTTCGTGTCAAATCTGAAAGAACAGAAAAACTATAATATTGGGGGGTCCGACATTTGTGACGCATCAAATGAGCGAAGCGAGTTGGATAACCACGTTGTGGGACAAAAACAACCAATTTCGCAACGTGTTTCATACAAGACTTTATGCAACAACTTGTGAAACGTGCAATATTCAATGAATATTATATCAATAGTGACAAAAAATAAACTTTATGCAACGCCGTTGTGAAAAGTGAACTTTTTCATGCAGCGTTTCGGTGACGTTGGAGAGGTCGTTTTATAACTGGTTTTACTTTTTATCACTAGTGACAAAAAGTAATTTTTTATCACTCATTTGTCTTGTATGAAACACGTTGCGAAATTGGTTGTTTTTGTCACACGATGTGGTTATCCAACTCGCTTCGCTCGTTTGATCACATCTAGTGACAAAAACAACTCCATTTCGCCACTAGTTGCATAAATAACTATTTTATCACCCAAATGAGTTGTAAAAAAATACTTTTTATCACTAGTGACAAAAAGTAACTTTTTATCACCCAAATGAGTGATAATGTTACTTTTTATCACGAGTGATAGAAAGTAAAACCAGTTATAAACATAACCAAAGACCTGTTCGTATCAGAATAGATGTGACAAACAGAATAGATGTGGCAAAGTGACACATACCTACCTAAATATACAAATAATCAAACAATCCTACGTTTTCTGTTCTTTTATAACTGCAAGAATTTCAAAGATCCATAGAAATTACCCAAGGTAATGTCAAAGGCCCTACCGAAGTACCTCTCAGACCATTCAAATTTAGAAAAGCTTATATTCAAGGACTACGTCGTTTTTCCCTCAAACCCAGAAACACGTGTTATCTAAAATTTTATTGTCTACAACTTTGTCCTTGGAAGCAATTTTCTACCTCTCATAGTTCTGGAGATCTGGGTCATTCTGCCCAATTATGGAAGTGGCCATATACCAGGATTGGGCCATATTTCCGCAAAACCCTGAAACATGTGTTCGCTTATATTTAATTCTCTACAACTTCGCCTTTGAAACTAACTTTTTAACTCTCACAGTTCTGGAGATCCGAGTCATCCTGCCCAATTATGGAAGTAGCCATATACCAGGATTGGGCCATATTTCACCACAACCCTGAAACACGTGTTCGCTTAAATTTGAGTCTCTACAACTTTGTCTTTGAAAGTAAATCTCTGTATTGCGTATTTAAGCAAATACTGAAAAAAAACTATCTCTTATCATTTTGGGCAGAAAAATTTATTTTCGCCCATTCCATGGCTCCCAGTGCCCAGACCCCTGACCCGATTAAAACAAAAAAAATTCCCCAGTTTTTTGGTATCAAATGCTTTCATTTGACACCAAATTGAGCAATTTCCGTGCTTTACTTGCTGAGATATTTGCGAAAAAGTTTCACCGACCCTCGAAAAACCATGTTTTTGGTCACTTCATCGACCATATCTCCAGAACCACTTCATCGATTTTGCTCATCTTCGAACTTGTATCATGGGAGGCATGTACCTTTCAGGGAAAAAAAAAGTTTACGCTGATCGGTTTAGCCGTTTGGAAAAAAGGTGGAGACGGACAGACGGACGGACATTTTCTTTATTGCTGATTCGTCATATTTAGACGATAATAGATGCATCCCCCCCCCCTCACACCTCGATCTACCCCATGTTACAATAAAATTGTTTGTAGTAAACGTATAGGACCTTTGTACTTCGTACGGGTCCAAAACGACCTCTCTAACGTCACCGAAACGATGTATGAAAAAGTTCACTTTTCACAATGGAGTTGCATAAAATTTTTTTCGCCACCAATACAAAAATGTAAACCTCTCCAATTATGCAAGAAAGTCTTTCTCTACCATTAATGTTTACAAATTCAATACGAACCTGTAGAAAAGAGATCTCCTGCATTGAGACTTAATAGAGGCCTTGAAAATTCTAATTCAAATTGACATTTCGGCAGGACCATAAGTTCTTGCCCCTCTAAAGAGAACAAAATAGTTATTTACGTAACTCGGAAAAATATAATGTTTTTGACGAGTGCGAGGTTCACTCTACACTAGTCAAAAGCACATATTTTTCCGAGTTTCGTACAATATTTTTCATTCCGAGTGTTCAGAAAACTGCTTTTCGGTTTCAAAATAGGACGGAAAACAGCAGTTTTTCGTCCTAGGAATGAAAAAATATTTGTGTTGCGTCTATCGTAATTTGTGTGAATGGATTATTTTGACCATTCTCTGCGGAATAAGAATTACATTATAATAAGCTGTTTCCACTATTGCGGACGTGACCTTGTCTCGCAATACAATGTTCCATCCATCTGATAAAAATTTTATGTATAAGGAATGAAAAATCCCTCCATGCCCCTAGACTCACAAAAGTTAATCTCAAAATTTGCAGTTAAACTGAAAGTCTATTTGAAAATGGCCAAGGAAACCAATTTTCATTCCAACAAAAAGACTTTTCCGAATTCTACGGCGTTGAGTCCACAAGCGAAAAAAAATACTTGAAAAGTTTCAAATTCCGAGATGTTTGAGATTTTATTAATTCATTTGAATAACTTTTTCAACTGAAGACCCCATTTTCCATCATAACCATCCGGAAACAATGTATTGCTCTACATTTGTATATGCCCAAAAACAAGAGGCGAAAAAGGAACGTTTTGTTGATTAAAAATGTCAATTTTGTTTGTTGATGAGAAAGTTACATACAATTTTGATGTAATTTGGTCTGTTAACTTTTTGTACCAAATTGTGTGCTATCCAGAAGTTAACATCATAGAAACTGAAACAAATATCTAGCAAAAAAAATCGATGCAAATTTTCCGAAGGCAAAATGATGATAAAAAGTGAACAATGGCTTACAAATCCAAATCTATTCGTTAATACCAGATCTATATGTGTCGCATTTGTGAAAATAAACCACCGTCGAGTGAGGAATATGGAATACAAAATAAAACGTGTGCTCCATTTCTGATGGTGAATTAAACTCAGTCATGAAAAATTGGACAACATTTCTACGTATATAATGATGCATTGAAGAGAATTTTGATGTAGAACTGTTTGATTCGTCGATTCAATATTACGATGTATATACATATCTGCAATGTTACCACGTTTTTAAAAAAAGAACCATTCGAACTTCGGACACAAAAAATGCTTCTGTTGGATTTTAACTTTTTCTATCAATTTTAAGGCAATTGCTTTGAATTTGGACGAAATTTTTTTAGTGCGTCCACTAACAGTGAAAAAGTGTCATATTTCCATTAAAATTGTGAACAACAAATTGCTTTAGTGAAACGTTACAAAAGGAATTCCACGAGTATATAATGAATATATAATGAGTATATAATGAACATGTACATATATATTCTTTATATGGGTGGAAAATGCGCGCGCAAATACATTTTCCGCTGCATGACCGCTCTTGCAAGTATATGAGAGCCCATCGATTTCTCTTATGTTTATAGTAGATTCAACATTTACATGAATCGTCACCGAATAGTAACACACATAGTGGGGAACAATTTTATGTCTGCGCACTTATAACAAACCTTACCAGATATTCGCGTAACAAGGACCGAAATAACATAACAATTGGTAACATTTCAGGTATGGCACTACGACATTTCAGCAGATAAAATATAAACAACATATTAGAGTAGCCGTTCGGACATTTTATCGATTGTAATTAATCGACCACTACAGTCAATCGTCAGCAACTGTTGAAGCAGTCGAAATATTAACGTTCGGTTTGAATTACCTTATTTTCTCCACTCAAAATGCGGTGAGAATATGACGTTTCGTCTAATGACAATTCTGCGACAAAATTCTTAATTTTTTTTCTCTTTCACTTCTGGTTCTCCCTAGGAGCAAAATAGTAATTTTGTCACCTGAACTGTCAGCGCCGGCCTGGCTACCAAAACGCCCTGCGAACGAAATCTGAAAAAGCCCATATCTTCGGGCGGATATTGTAGCGTCGTTTTGCTAAACAAATGGAATTTAATCAAGTCAAAAGCCGGTAGCTGGGCACTTAGGTAGTTTTTAAACTAAATCTAGGGATTTTTGAGCGCCGCAGGCGAAACTTTTGAAAATTTGGATTCGTTTTTCTTATTTTCAGCCACAGTTTGAGCCCCTAAAATCACAGCCCGGGCCCCCTTTTTTCGCCTGGGCCCAAAGAATCTGCATGAAAAAATTTGTCCGTCCGTCTGTCTGTCGGCACGAAAACTCGAGTCAATCTTGATCGATTTCCAAAGGTATGTTTTCTCCGAAAGGTAATCCTAAAAGGAGTGTTGTGATCAGAATGAGTGAAATCAATCAAGAATTTTCGAAGTAACGATCGAAAAAGTAGTCGAAAACGTGACTTTTTGAAGGCCTGTGAAACTTTTTGGCTTATATCTTCCCGATTTACGAACGGAAGAAAAGTTGGTAAAAACAATTCACTGGTAGTACGTATAAATTGCTGCGATTTAGATGCGATCGAAGGCTCCAGAGTATTCAAGAAATTGCGATTTGACGATTTCCAATGTAATCTAATACTTCAATTCAATAAAATTGCAAAGCCCTCCTCGATGCTCTATGGAAGTTTAGCGTTTGTTTTGATATGCAGTAAGAGATTCTAACAGTTGCTTGATACTCACATTTCTTTCACACTTTGCTTATACGCATACGTACGGATCGCCTTGGGTATGTTTTTAAAATATATAATCTTTGCATATACAAAATAATCCGAAAGGCCCGGCCGGGTTACCACTCGGGTCGGACAAAAAGCCCTGAGGGCGCCGCCCGAGCGCCCTTAGGGCCAGGTCGGCACTGTGAACTGTCATGATTTGTTTTATGAAATGTTGTTTCGTTGCTATGATTTTTTTTTTGTTGATGTGAACGTTTCCGTAAATTGATATTTCTGTTTCGTGGACAAAAACGGTGATTCGTAGGTTACACGCACAGAAAGCTATGTATTGTAGGGGGAAAATTGAATGCCAACACGAGTGAATTACCGTCCTCGCTCCGCTCTGGCCGCATACTTTCGCTCTTGTTGGAATTCATCATTATCTCCCCTCGGTATGAAAAACTTTGCTTTCTCCACTGAAATATGATGAAAAGATGACAAATTAGAGTGAAAAAATTTGTATTTGTCCGTGGAGGCAAAATAGAAACTTACTCGACAGAAATGTCACACAAATGGAGTTTTCCTTCGTGGATAAAAATGGTTATTCATAGCGTGTACACATGAAAAACATTTCACCATCCGGAAAATTTACAATAGAACGAACTTCATCCGTTAATCGGTGTGGCTGCAAAATTTCACTTTTGTTGGAATTTCTTATTTTCTCTTCTCGGATAAGGCTCGGATTATCCTCTCAAAAAGTTTTTTTCACAAGGAGGAAGTTTGCAGCCTGAGGCGACGATGATAACCACACAGAATGATTTGCTAGCGTAAAACTTTTCTTATGCAGAATAGCGGAATGAAAACTCTCTAAGATACAAAGTAACTTTGCCCGCTGTAAAATGGGCATTTTTCAGTATGGGCCAGGATCGCATAATAAGGGTACACTATGGGTGCAATAATGGGACACTGTGGGCTGAGTGCTAATAATCGACGATCACATGCTATCCTTTGCGCTTGGCGCTTCTTCACGAAAAATGTCAATGTCCAACGATCTCTACTCCTAAGTCCTGGTTTCCACTCGAAAAAAGTACGCCGTTTAGCGCTCCGTTAAAAATTTTGATTGGTTGAAAAAATCACGTGACGAATTTCAACCAATTAAAATTCTTAACGGGGCGCACAGTGGTACAAACTGGCTTTCCACCGAGAATATTCGAGTTCAATCCTGGTGGGGACAAATTCTGTATAGGATTTTTCTTCAATGTATAGCATGAAAGTAACGTTCCTAGGCACACCCAGGCCTCATATTATGAGTAGTTGTTGTGAATTTGGTGCCGCAACGAATCGTACATAGAGGAATGACAAATATGCCGTCACCCAAATTCGATGAATTCTGTGTACAAATATCTGAGTCTAGCTTTGGACGGAGATATAATTAGCAGCAGAAGAAATCCTAATGGTAAAATACTAGCTACCGTTAGGCGTGGTTCGGAATTCACGTTAAGGATGTGGTCCAAAAAATGCCTGCCGGTAAAACACGTTCATGGGGCAAACCGGCATTCTAAGCCCTACCAGTTTCCGCCCCAGTACATCATAGATGGCACTAGGTTTGTGTGCAATTTACCACTGACACAGTAAAAACGTCGGTAGCGAAAGGATCTCTAAGAGAATCCTTGTGAGGAAAAACTCACAAGAAATTGCGGAACTGCGGAAATGATCTAGCCTCTGACGCGGACGGGTTGTAACGGCGGATTATTATTGTTATTATTAACGGGGCGCTAAACGGAGTACTTTTTTTGAGTGGAAACCAAGACTAAGGACCCTAAGTGGTGTGATTTGTGTGATGGATGGAAGAAGGAAGAAATGACCATCGCGACCTGATGAATTTAGAATGTCTCTACTGGATAAGATGTTAAAATTTTCGGATCATCTAGTAAATTTACTTCAGAAATCTTAAGCTTAGTTTTGTTTCAATCTTCCATTCCACATAAGCTAGCAGGTTTCCATTTCTAATGTATTCTCTTATCAACATTTTTCCCATACCCATACCCATGTTAGAGGATAGTCCTGGCGGTTGTCATAGTAACACGTTTCTTTTTGTTCGTTTTGTTTTACCATTAAGTGTACACTTAATACATATGGATGCTATGAAATCTAGAGATGCACTATGTGATATTCTTCTATTTGCACCTCCACTCCACAGTCCATAGATAACACCGGCCATATTACATCTGCTAGGATTTGGCAAGAAGTTTGTCGCTGTTATATATACAAGTAAGAAGGGAATGTAAAGGGAATGATGCATACCAATTTACAGAAATCGATAGTCGTGCGCGAAGTTGGCCAGGGTCTGGGACATAATATCGGTGTGACGTTGTATGTATTTTCCTTTTACAGAGAGAAGTATTGAGCTTTACTGTAGATATTTGTTAATGTTGTCGAGTACAGCGTAAAGGAGCTTCGTGCATTTGCCATGGATTGTGGATGAAGAAATGAAAATACAAGCACACACACGTTTTAGGATTATGTAATGCTTCTGATGATATAATTACGCTACCCTACATACATACAGCTACACATCATGCTTCATTTTAGCTATATCGATTGAGCTTTTATGTTTGGGTTCATTTTTTATTGGATTTGTATGTGGACGCCGTAGTATATAAAATAAATGTTGAGATTTTCACAATGAAACTTTTTACATAGAAAAACAAAGTGGAAAACCAACATTGTTTATGGTTATTTCATGATAAAATTAAGGGTGTCGGTTAATCAGAGAGAATCAGTTTTTGTTTTTAATTAAGTTTAGTCGAAAATTTGCAGGAAGTTATGCTCTGATTGGAAGTGCTTTTCGTTTTAAAAAATCTTTCAGGCGAATAGATAAATCTATAGGGCACTCTTTGCAATATTAGACTACATTACCGCCAGTAACTTTGTTGTTTTGACGTGGTTGTGATCAACGAAGCAAGTTACAGGCTCACAAGCGAGTGTAGTGTTCGCGGAATACAAAAGTCTTAACTACAAAAGGCTTTTAGATCAGACCCTCAAAGCAGGCGACGTCTAGGGCCCTAGGTGTTTTTAGCGTAACCTACATGTGGGTAACGCTTATTTGCTCATGCTAATATTTCAGTATCACTTATGTCTCGTTTCTAGACGGCCTAGAGAGCTCAAACTTGCGCCATTCGATAGCTATTTGACTCTAGATCTGCAGAAATGCTCAAAGTCAACTGTCAATTGTCGTTGCAAAAGGTGTTGTTAATGTTTTCCTCTCAATATTTTTTTAAATTTTGGCGAGATTCATTCCATTGTTTCGATTAAAAAGTGAATGTAAGAGGTATTTTGGATACCCTCCGATTGGATTTTGTGAAGTTAAATAAATCTATGCTGCCGTTTCATCAGCTGGGCCAAAACAAAATTCATCATTCGCAACATAACCCCACTTACGAGTGAATGATTGGCATTCGCAAAAGCAACACAAAGGCAGTTGTATCAACACACAACGAAGTAATCATCGTGGAAGATGTTTTCAAATGAACAAGTCAGTGCATTAGCTGCCCGACCGGATGATGATAGCCGCCCCTGGCCCGGTCTGATAACGTATCAAACTGTTATTTCAGTGTAACTGATTTACCTATTTGGACCACAAAATATCATCACTTTGGCGCTGTACCTGTTCTCTCCAAACCTCACAGCGACAACGATTTCCGAGTACCTGCAAATCAGTCAAATACATGGATTTTTCTCGATCAAAAAATTTCACTGCATAGTTCACAGACATCCGGACAGCAGCGTGTTTGAATGGTTCAAATATTCGAACTACAACGAATGTGGATGACGATTTATTCTGTGCCTGATATCAATATAGTGTGTTAGGGAGACAACCTGGAAAGGGAGGGTACGTGTTACGATATCTCGGCTTCTCTAGCACCTAAAAAGCTAGAACTTACGCCATTCTATAGCTATTTGACTCTTAATTTCTGGGAACTTCTGAAAGTTTCTGAGAAGTTTTATTTGTAACTTTTCAGAACTCTCTAGAACGTTTTTACCTATTGACCTGGCTTCTCCACACTAGGTTCCCCAGTTTTCGAACTATGTTTGTTTGCTCTATGCACGAAAACATCCAAGCAACTAAGTAATTAAATTCTATACACCTACGATGTGGATTCTTTGATTCTTTTCCTATATGAGAAGTAAGAACCACCATCTTCAAATTCATATTTCCGGTAGAAAATTCTGATTCATCTGGTTACCAGCTGAAACACTCACGCAAACAAACTTAGATACATCTATCTTTATCTAAGTTTGTTTGTGTGAGTGCTTCAGCTAGTAGCCAGCTCTAGGCAGTTCCGAATAAAAAAAGATTTCTCAAGTCCTTTCCGTAAAAATATATTTTTCAATTTTTTGAAGAAAATTGTCGGTGGGAAAAATCAAAAACTTCGTTTTTTAAAATTTTTGTACGTTAAAGCGTCGTCAGCGCCACCTCTTTTGCTCAATCGAATTCATCGTTGAAAAGGAATATCAGATTTTGCGAGAAAAATAAATTTGGAAGCATTGGGCGAAGTAGGTGGCGCTGACGACGCTTTAAGGTACAAAAATTGAGAAAAATGAAGTTTGAAATTTTTCTCATCTACAATTTTCTTTTAAAAAATTGAAAAAATATATTTTTGTCGTTTTTGAGGCCAAAAAATATTTTTTGTTGCGTTACGGAATCGACTTGAGAAAACTTTTTTTCCTCCGGAACTGCCTAAGCCAGGTCGTACAGAATTTTATTCCGGAATTGAGCGATTGTAATCAAGAAGAAAGGGTACGATACCGCCTCTTAGGGCCCCAAGTTGTAGGCCTTTTCTTAGGGCTAGCCCAGGTCGTAAAATTTAGTGGGTGGTTTTGAAGAATTTTTTACACCGTTGCTTCGGACGGTTTTTAAATATATTGCCTTTTAGGAAATTTCCAATAGAATTTAGTATCACTGATGTAGCGAATGCATTAACCTTCGTCCCTTGCGACGGACGTTGGCTTTATAGGGAATCACATGGGTTCGTGTAGCATAAGTTTCAGCAAGCGCTGAGCTTTCAAGAATATGAACACCTCCAATGCACCACTTAGCGAGAAACATGTTAGAGCCTGGATCAGCTAGAAGTACGATGCCAAGGGGCCAGGGCTCACCAAACTTGGAGGGTCCGGTCAGAAAGGGCACAAAATGCCTAATTAAGTGATGGATCCACACAAAAACCATAACAACAAAAACAATAACCCTAACCCAAATCCCAATAACACAAATCCCTCCATAACACTAACCCCACACCCACATCCTACTACATATAATAATCCAAATCCTTCCCATTCCCAATCCCATATACCTACCCATACCCCAAAAACCCCTAAACCTATTGATACTGCAATGGAAGGTCACCTGAAATCCGTTCTGACGGACCTTAAATTTGCACAGATCAACTTGCTACACTGTAAAAAAGCCACGTACACTCATTGTCGTGGAATCACAGTAGAGCAGACAGATATCTCCCTCATTCAAGAACCATGGATTCGAGGAAACAAAATTCACGGCTTCGGCCAATTATATGAGAAATTATTATATAATAAAACTGGTAAGAAACCTAGAGCAGCGATATATGTCTCTCCAAATGTCAGTGCTATGCTACTACATCAATACACTTCGGATGACGTTGTAACGATGAGAGTATGCAGAAGCGACGAAAATGGGGGAGATACTAGTGGTTAACTCTGACAGAAAGCCAACTTTTGTAAACTCCCTAAGAAAAGAATGCCTTGATGTAACAATAGCATCCTGCGAACTATCCAAACAAATTTACTCATGGAGAGTGACGGATGAGGAGATGTTCTCAGATCATAAGTTAATCAAGTTCCGTCTTAGAGGCACGTTCCGTAAAAAAGAACCCTACAGAAATGGTAAAACTTATACAGAGCCTGGCTTAAATCAAAACTAGCAAAAGTAAACCACCAGGACAAATATTTGTCAGTAGAAGATTTGGAAAAGGCCAACAGAGAAGAAACGTCTGCTATTGTAGAAGCTTACAAGATCTCTTGTCCTCTAACAAATCCCAAACCTCTAGGCAAAAGCCCAGTGTGGAGTGATTACCTTGATAGAAAGAAGAAAATACTGCGTAAAGCCTGGAATAAAGCAGGGAAAAAAGGTAAAGATCAGGTTAAAAATAGAGAAACATATAGAACTCTCCTGAAGGAATACAATAAAGCCCAAGCTGAACTAAGGGAAAAATGCAAAAAGAAATTCTTCGAAGAAGCTAACTCGGTTCCCGCATTTGCTCGGATCCATAAGATTTTGGCAAAAGATCCAACCGTTCAAGTTGGCTCTCTTCAAAAACTAAATGGAAGCTACACAGTAAATAGCAAGGAAACAGTCGAGCATCTCTTAGAAACTCATTTTCCAGGCTGTAGAAAACCAAAAGAAGGACCTCCAGGACAACCTACAAACACACCAAATCGTAAAGATTGGAAGTTTGCAGATAAAATTGTCAAGAGAGGAAAAGTAAAATTTGCCATTCACAAGTTTTACTCATTTAAATCAGCGGGCCTCGATGAAATATTCCCAGCTCTGTTGAAAGAGGGTATGGAACTCTTGGTCGAAAGACTAAGTAGCATTTTCAAGAGCTCCATTGCGCTGAGCCACATTCCCAGCCTTTGGGAAAGAGTTAAAGTAGTTTTTATACCTAAGCCTGGAAGAACAGTCCACAGCGTTGCAAAAGATTTCAGGCCTATTAGTCTCACGTTCTTTCTACTCAAGACGGTTGAAAGACTACTGGACTTCTACGTAAGAGGCGAGGTTCTTAAGAATTTTCCACTGCACGCAAACCAACATGCCTATCAGCTAGGAAAATCCACTGATACCGCATTGCATCAGTTGACTCATAAGATAGAAAGCACGCTTAAAAATGGTGAAGTGGCCCTGGGCTGTTTCATGGACATTGAAGGTGCTTTCGATAACACAGAATTTGAAGTCATTACTAATGCTATCAGAGAAAGGAAAATGGATAATGCGGCGGTAAAATGGATTATGAAAATGCTTAGTGGAAGAACAGTTGAGGCAGGAGTCTGCGGCACAAAGATGAGGGTTGTAGTCACTAGAGGCTGTCCTCAAGGGGGAATCTTATCCCCAATCTTGTGGTGTATAGTCATAGACTCACTCTTAGCGAAATTGAACGATATGGGCTTCTTTACTCAAGGTTATTCTGATGACGTCTCTACGATAATAGGCGGTTTCTCAGTGAACACCATTGGTGACCTCATGAGAACAGCGCTCAAAATCGTGGAAAGATGGTGTCAAGAAAGAAACCTAAAAGAAAACCCGGAAAAAACCAAAATGGTTCTGTTTAGAAGATCAAAAGCTGTAGAATCTGAATTAGGGGAATTTGTGCTGTTCGGCACAATCCTCACGATGAGAGCTACAGTGAAATATCTGGGAGTCCTTTTTGACAACAGAATGACTTGGATAGTACACATAGAAGAGAAGCTGAACAAAGCCATAGGAATCTTCTGGATGTGCAGAAATGCTTTTGGCAGAACTTGGGGCCTGTCGCCTAATGCTATATGGTGGATATATACGGCTGTAGTTAGACCGATTCTTTGCCATGGGTGTATTGTATGGTGGCCCAGAATTGAAGTTGGAACAGCCAAAAAGAGGCTGGACAAACTTCAAAGACTGGCTGGCCTATGCATCACGGGAGCGAAAAATACCACCGCCACGAAGTCGTTAGAAGCCCTGCTCTTCCTTCCACCACTGGATCTCTATATAAAAACAATGGCTTTTAAATCAGCCTGCAATGTGAGATGTAACGGCTGTTGGTCTGCTAAATCAGAGTTAGGCGACGCCGCTATATGTAAACTTATCAAAGATGAAATCCTTCAAATGCCGAGCGATCAATGTCGGCCGGAACTCTGGTTAGACGATATGTTCAATTGCATCATTCCGGAAAAAAGAGAATGGCTGGGGGAAAATAGGATCTATCCACCTGTAGGGGAACTGGTTTGCTACACGGATGGCTCTAAACGGGACGGTTTTACTGGAGCAAGTTTCTTCTGTGAATTTCCTCTCCTAGAGGCTAGTATTTTCACAGGCTGTTATGCCTCTGTTCACCAGACCGAATTATTTGCTATCTCGGAACTTTGCAATTCAGAAGAAATACAAAGGGTCTCGGGTAAAGACATCTACATCTGTACGGACAGACAATCGTCCATCGAGGCTCTCAGCTCCCCGATAGTATGCTCCAAGACCGTAAGAGAATGTAAAACAATTCTCAATGAAATCAGTGACTCAAACAGAATCACTATCCTTTGGGTACCTGGCCACGTAGGCATTCCTGGAAATGAGAAAGCTGACACTCTAGCAGGAGAGGGTACTACAAAGAGTTTCATTGGACCGGAGCCACACTTCGGCATATCCAAAACTACAAGAAAGAGTATTATAAACCAGTGGCTGATAAAGCAGCATGAAAACTCCTGGTGGAACTATGACGGAGCAAAACACACGAAAATATTCTGTCCAATCCCGTCCAAAGACTTTAGTCAGAGACTTCTAAACCTTGACAGACCAAATATCAAAAGAACAGTTGAAGTAATCACAAACCATTGTGGACTCAACAAGTATCTTTATGACATAGGTATCAAGGACAGCCCGAAGTGTCTGTGTGGTCATGGGGATGAAACGGGTGCGCACATCATTTTCGACTGCATTAGATACCGACACATTAGATTCACTCTTCTGGGTAAACCGGAACTGACACCGTCTGATATGAAAGTAAATGAACTGGATCTAGAGAAATTCACCTTTTTTCTTAAACGCACAAATCGATTTGAATAACAATAAAACCTCAATCATTGTTTCAGTGATCAATTCACCCAAGTCAATCAAAGAAAAATGGGAATCAGTATCAAAGTCGAAATTAATTAATTAGTCATAATTCAGTAATTTTAGAAAATCTTTAATGTTTTGTAATGATTTAAAAATGTATGTGTTTGTAGTTTTGAAAAATTATTAAATAAACAAGGAATAAGGGGGTCTGGAACAAAGGATTATTATCCAGGTTCCTGCCAAACTCTAGAGTTTGGCCCCACTTATCACCCTTCTTATCTATCTATCTATCTTGCCTTTTAGGAAATTTCCAATAGAATTTAGTATCACTGATTTAGCGAATGCATTAACCTTCGTCCCTTGCGACGGACGTTGGCTTTATAGGGAATCACATGGGTTCGTGTAGCATAAGTTTCAGCAAGCGCTGAGCTTTCAAGAATATGAACACCTCCAATGCACCACTTAGCGAGAAACATGTTAGAGCCTGGATCAGCTAGAAGTACGATGCCAAAATACCGAAAATTTCTCTGAAAATTGTTGCAATTTGAATGCCAATTTAAGATTCTAAAACTGTCGATTAGAAAATAATTCGAGAGTAAATAATGCGTCATTTCGATTGTAAACATTGAAATTGCGGTATAACTAGGCATATTGGTGCTAGGTGAATACAACTGTACCAATCAACCAAATATTTACATGAAAATGATGGTATGCATCCGTAATTTGTAAATGTGTAGTTTTCAAGCCAAAGAAATCGAAAAAGTAAATTGAGTTTTTATTTATTTTCCTTCAGAGTCTTTATTTAAATATTTACCTTAATGATTTGAGAGAAGCTGAACAAGTTTGAAATTGGTAACGTATGCATCGTGATGAACTGACATTTCGTAGAAAGATTTTTGAAGGCCGAGAATGCTGCTAATTACTGAGTAATTACTTCCTCTGTTGAGCAACAGAATTAATTTTAAATTGTCCGGTCTTTTTATATCATAAAATGTGAAAATGACACACGATGAGTCTGCGTGACATCACACTAATAGACGAATTAACTCGCGCTCTGGGCTCCTTTTTTCAACGAGCGAAAAACGTGTATCTCACTTTTCTCTCGCATTTTCCTTCTACAACAGGCAACCGGTGAGAAAACATGGCACGACTTCTCGCTTGTTAAACCTGAAAGTGAACCACTGTGGTAGCACTGCTTCATTTACGCAAGCCTAAAAATCCACTATGATCTTCGACGTCAGCTCGGACTTCCAGTCTCGATGGATAAAAGCTTTTGGCCCTTGGCCTCACGGCCTCGGGCATTTATCTATCTCTACTGGAGTTACGCTATAAAATGACTAAATGAAGAATCTACTATTGACTGTAAGAGCACTTGTAGGCCTGGAGGAAGCTCATCCCAAAGGCGTGTAGTAATATTCCTTTAACTTGTCCCAGAAGATATTGCCTTGAAAAAAACGTAGTGTTGCGGACTCTTCAAAAATTACCGAAATTTAATATTTGTAGCACATAGAAAACTTGCAATAAAATATTCCTGTTGTGTAGCTCGCTGGGACATGATTTTCATTTTTATGTAACTTATAAAATATGTGTGTGTTCCTTACATGAAAACCGTCGCGTTTGTTTCAAATGTATACACGTTTTCCTTCAATTTAATTCCAGCTAGAATTTGATTTATTTGCTTACATTTATCTCATTCTGGAATTGAATATGCAAAAGTTTACACAATCGGTATTCTAATTAATAGCTTTTTTGATTGATTTTCGTATAATCCGAAAACTCTTCGTTGACTTAAACTCGTCTTTTATAATAGAAAACTATTTGGAAGCGTAAAGGAAACCAAGGAATGCAACTAATTAAGAATTTATTTCAATTTCAATTCGTTAAGGAAATTCTATGCTTTATATTTCGTTTGCTAGACGCCCCTAATAATAATCAATAGAATTCGACTTTCGAGTTCCGTTTATTTTATTCCGAAAACCATAAAAGACTAGTATAGATCTAAAAGATGGGTTAGCATTACTCTAGTTTGTGGTACTATTTTGAATTGGTAGGCGACGCTAGCTGTCCTTTTGGGATTTGCGGGGTTGTAAGTGTTCCCCAAGGTATTAAATAAGGATTACCACGAAAAGTTATAATAAGTGAAGATGACAGTTGACAAGCCCCAACACCACACTGCTAAAAAATCCGCCGCTTTATTCATTTAAACATTCGATAAGAATGTCCTCATCTCCTGTACCTGCTATCAACCCCCATCCCCAATGTTATAGTTTTTCTGTTCTTTCAGATTTGAAACGAAAAAAAAATTAAGTTTTGCGTGATGTGTGGAGTACAGGTAGCCACATTTTTGGCGTGCGAAATCTGAAAGCGCATAAAAATTATTAGGTTGGGAGGGTCCGGCATTTGTGACGCATTTCTTTAATCGAAAATGAAAATATTTCAAAAGAATTTTTTGCGTTCCGAAGCTGTAAGCGTCACCCAAATTGATGTCAGTTGTTTTGGAAAAAGAGACGAGGACTTGCGTCACGTTTCCCTTTTAAAAAGAGTTTTTGTTGTGATATCAGTAAGTTTGTAAGAAAAGAGAAAACAAATTTTGGAGAAAAAATTTCCGCCGAAAAAAAATTTTCAGCGAAAAAAATATCGGCGAAAAAAAGATTTCAACGAAAAAAATTTTTCAGCGAAAAAACAATTTTCAGCGAAAAAATTTCCGGCCAAAAAAAATTTTTCAGCAAAAAAATTTCGGCGAAAAAATTTCGGGCAAAAAATTTTTGCGAAAAAAATTTCCGGCGAAAAACATTTTCGTCGAAAAAAAATTTCCTTTGACACGAAACAATCTGCAAATCTTCAACAAAAATAAAAATTAAAAAAAAATCAATTTTCCCCCTAAATCCGTCCCATACCACCGTCGACTATTTTGATGGTCACCCTGACGGACTACACACCCAATCCAATAACTTTTCCTTTGACACCCAACATCTATCTCCAACTCAAAAAAAAATTGAATTTTCCCCCTAAGTTCGTCCCATACCACCGTCGGCCTTCTAATCTAAATCTTCTTCTAAATCTAATATGACGTAGAATGCCCACCCGAAGGTCCCTGCAAAATTTCAAGAAAATTTGTCGAGCCGTTTTCGAGCACGAGCCAAAGAACTCGGTTTTCATACAAATGGCCCTGGAACTAACTAACTAACTAACTCACTAACTAACGTAGGATGTTTGCATTAACTTTGGCTTCTATGAAATAGCACTTTTTGTATAGGAAATGATCATTTTCTAAATATCGTATCTTCGGATCCACCGAACCGATTTTAATGAGTGAAAAGACACTTCGCTTTAGAATTTTCCGTAGAATCCAGGAAAAATATTTTCCGGGAGGTACGTCGCAAGGGGAGGAAGTCGAAACTTAGCTGTATATGGTTCCGCAGTCTACGAAAAAAAATTCCTAATATTTTGTTCATGTGTGGACTTGCGTCACGGGCGCATCGCTATCGCGCGCCCTAGATACAGTCGTGCTAAGTATGAAACCCGTACAGACCAGTTCCAACAAAACAATTCTCGCTGCGATCGAACTCGGGTCCCCTCACGTATCAGTCCACGATAATTCTCGTGAGCTAAATTTTTCATACGTTGTGCACAGCAATTTGTAAGGTGCGTATTTTGAGTTTCAGCTTTCTGGTTTGTACTTTAAAATTTTTTATGAGGCTGTAACAGCTCCGGTTGCCAAGAGTTATCCGTATTTTGATTTCGTCCATGATGTTGTTGTAAGAATTAAATGAGATCCAAGATATATTGTAAGTTTCATCGAGCATTGGAGTTTCATGAAAATTATTTTGCTCAAAAATAATTGCGACGACCAATAGCAGGCTAGAGTTTTACGTTGAATAATTTTTTACGAATCGTTAACTTATTTTAACGAAAAAGCCTGTCCTCCTATTGGTCGTCGCAATTATTTTTGCGCAAAATAATTCTCATGGAACTCCAATGATCGATGAAACTTATAATACGGTATATGACACGATATGTGAGTTAATATTTATTAAGATGAAGATTAAAAGGAGCCCTTTAGTACACTCACTCTCCTGGACGCGAGAGGTACCATTCACATTTTATACTTTCCCCGTTATTCTCATTTACCAAACCATTTCGTTTAATTCTTCGTTTGTCGCTTTATGAAACGGCAAATATTAAGTCGCACGCTATTCCCAAATGGGTTTATAATATCAACCTACTATGCCTGCTTGAGTGCATGTTTGTGTTGTAGGAGGACTAACAAATTACATCCTCCTTCCAAAGGTCTTCCGGAACTATATACAATCAGCTTCAATTAATTTTGTAGGTTTTTGAAATTGCAATGCAAAATAACGTTGCAATTTTGAAAAACCTACAAAATTCATTGAAGATGCTTGTAGTCCGGACGCTTTTGTCATCCCGTGAGATCCGCGGAAATTTTTTTCTTGAGTATCCGTAGCGTGTATTATCGGTAATATTACCGTTTCGTAGAAAAACTAAAAACAGCAATAACTGCCAAAGCATAACATTTTTAAGCAAACGTTTTTTTGTTGGAAAGGTACATCTTACTGTCATTTCGTAGGAGACATTTTCCGGAAACGCTGCACGAAAAAACCACTAACTTTGAAGCCCTCCCCAACGGTGATTTTGATAGCTAATATTCAATGAGTGGTCGCGTTCGGAAGGTACGGGCATTAGCACCAAATTCTTAATCTCCCTCAAAAGTATCTTAAGAAACGCCCGATATATGACCCTAAACGTCACAGAAGGGTCCAAACGATAAAAACGACAAAAAATTTCCATTTTTCTCATTAATTTATGCGATCCAAACGTAAATTTGGAAAAGTTGATAAGCTTTTTCATGCAATTTATGGGCTAAGGTTCGAAGATGAGCTGTATTGGCTGGAAGGTTAGTGCTACATACTACAGAGTCATATTTAGGGTGTTGTGAAACTTTTCTGTGTGTATCTGAAGGAATATGGCTTAAACCATTGTTGTCTACACTACCTTTTCGATCTTCCATCTTTTTCACTCACACACTCACTCATCAATCATAATGCAATGAGACAAAAACTATTTTTGGCCACGCTTCAATACAGTCAACAGGTAAAATGCATGTGTGTAAGTGATACAATATACAATGATACAATATGCAATAAATGTAGAGTGAAAGAGAACTGTTACTGCATTTTGAGCCATATATCGCCTGGTTTCAGCTATCGATAGATATTTCTCATTTCGGTTATTTGATTACATTTAGGCTGATTCTGACATATTTTAGGACAGCAAGGGCAGACACCAGGATCAAGTGACCAGGGCTTAGAATTCTTGAATTTCTGAACTGTTATCAACTTTATCGATGACTTTGCATTCTGGGATGAGTGATTAGAACTGATTGACTTTCGACTATTTGACATTTAAAAAGGAATGGACTGTTACGTTTGGCTGAGTTATGGCTGTTTTTAGTTTTTCAATAAAACCGGAATATCATATATTACCGGTACTCAAGAAAAAAATTTAGTTCTATATTTTTCATCCTCTATCAGGGAAAACTAAAAGAAAATCATCATACCGCAAATCCCACGGAGCCACTTTCTCTGACACAAGCGGCCGGACTTATAATTTCACCAGCTAGTGACACTCGCTGCCCCGACCGAAAGTCTTATAATAATAATAATAATCTGTCTTAACAACCTATGAAGGGTTAGGGGCTAGACCATTATTTACTAATTTCGCTATTTTGTGGTTCTACAGACAGCAAAATTAACAGAACTGCACATTTTGTGGTTCGTTTGTTTCTCTTTTTCTCTCGCAAATGCATGGTAAACTCACGCAACGTAAAAACTCACAAAACATAGTAAAAGAAAAATTCTTCTGTTCTTTTTGAGATCCTTTTACTACCGGAAAGTTTTTTTACTGTGCCAGTGTGGTAAGCTGTGCGACAAACCCAATGCCATCTAGTAGGTACTAGTAGGCACCTCCCTACAGTGTCTTTCGCCGGTAAACCGTACGATGGCACTTCACTCAACTTTACATGACTTGAACCGATTCAATCAGCTTTGTTTTTGTTTACAAGTCTAACAATCGGAACAAATTCGTCTGCGGTTGAGTTTCGAACCAACTCACTGGCAACTAAATGTCATAGTAGCAAGCAGACATGTCAAGCACTACGCTATCGAGTTGTTCATGAAAGTCGGTGATTATAATTCCTGAAAATGATTAACAATTTCGGGTGATTATTTAAAACGACCGAAGATAGGCATGTCTCGCGGCGCTTTACTTGACTGACACTTTGAAAGTCCTTGAATACTACATGGGGTGAAAAGTCCGCGGCCTTGCAATGAAAGAACTAACTTTTACATATGAAATTAATTTTATTCTTCAACGTAGTCTCCCTGAAGGGAAATGCACTTAGTCCAACGGTCCTGCAACATTTGGATACCTTTGGTATAATAGGATTTCTTCAACCCTGCAAAATGGGCCTCTGTTTCGGATATCACCTCATCATTAGAGTAAAATCTTTTTCCCTGTAGCCATCTTCTTAAGTTTGGGAACAAATAGTAGTCGCTGGGGGCCAGATCTGGAGAGTAAGGTGGGTGGGGGAGTAATTCGTAGCCCAAAGAGTCCAGTTTCACAGTTGCTTTTATGGATGAATGCGCTGGTGCATTGTCATGATGAAACAGGACCTTTTTCTTCTGCATATGCGGTCGTTTTCTCTTGATCTCGTTGTCGAGCTGTTCCAATAATGTGACATAGTACTCGCCAGTTATTGTTTTTCCTTTCTCCAAATAGTCGATAAATATTATGCCATGCGCATCCAAAAAAATCGTCGCCATAACCTTGCCTGCAGAACGCTGTGCCTTTGGGCGCTTCGGTCGGCTTTGACCAAATTCTAACCACTCTGCAGACTGTCTATTGGACTCTGGTGTATAGTAATGAATCCACGTTTCATCAATCGTGACAAATCTACGCAAAAACTCCGTTGGATTACGCTCGAACAAAGCTAAATTACGCTCTGAATCGTCAGGACGGTGCTGCTTTTGATCAATTGTTAGAAAACGCGGCACCCATCGGGCAGAAAGCTTTTTCATGTCCAAATACTCATGTAAAATGTGTCGCACCCGTTCTGTTGATATTTTGAGGATGTCAGCTATTTCACTAACTTTAACTTTCCGATCAGCCAAAACAATACGATGGATTCTTTTGATGTTTTCTTCAGTAACTGCTTCACTTGGACGTCCCGAACGTGGGGCATCATCGGTGCTTGTATTACCTCGTTTAAATTCAGCATGCAACTTCTTGACCGTTGTATACGACGGAGAAGATGTGACGTAACACTTATCCAGCCATTCTTTGCTTTGCACCGTATTTTTTCCCATTAAGAAACAATGTTTAATCAACACACGGAATTCATTATTTTCCATTTTTTACCAACAACAAAAACCTGCGTCACTCTATTGACAGTAATTCGAAAACTATGACACCAAATGTCAGGAAATTTTGGCTGTAGACAACTAAAGGGTGGTACTACTGAATGTTAACAAAAATTCTGAAGTAATGACGCCATCTCTATATGAGGCCGCGGACTTTTCACCCTATGTAGTATTTAAAGAGATAACCGTCTCGAGTTAACCGATAGCTTTTTGCGATAGTAGAAGAAGTTCCTACTCACCAAGATTTCAGTGATATTGGTTGAAAATTCTGAGGAATAAACAATTGAAGGACTTGTTTTATGTCGCACTTATTGCTGCTGTAATATTCGTTCGACTTTAAACATTTCGATTTTATGCAACGACTGAAATCAACAAAGAGAAAGACAAAATGTTCATGATATTGCACTTTCATAATAAGAAATAAAATGGTAAAATTTATGAAGACTAACGGATTCCACTGGATATTCGATCGAAAAGACCGGCTTTTATTTAAAACATTTTTGTTGTCCACTTCTGATGTAAGTAGCATTCATTTTCGCTGTTCGACATGTAAAAGTTGTATTTACCACTATTTGAAAGTCTCGTTGGTGGAATTTAAAATCACAAGAAGTTGTGGATATGGTATATGGATGAAATAAAATTTTTCTGTATACAAAAACATCATCCAACTCACCTCCTTACTGTAGAGCTCATATTCAACATTGGAAACAACTTTTATTCTGACAATTAAAAAATAGTAGACCGTTAAAGGCTAACTTATAGTCGACTATTCAATTAATTGAAAAATGGACGACTATAAATAAATCGTTTACAATCGAAAATTGTTATTTTGAGGAGTTCAAACCATGTTACATAAATTAAATAAAATAAATGACTTTATTAACGAGATGTTTGCATAAAATAAAAAAGCGAAATAATAAGAGCTCTGGAGCCATCTTCTGAACGATTTAGAGTTATAGCAGAATAAGTTCGTAGAAATTAGGCACACGCATCAGTCTCAAAAAAATTTGATGCACATTTGAAAATATCTATCTATAAGGTTCCGGCATTTGTGACGCATTTTTTAAATCAAAAGTGAAAATATTTCAAAAGAATTTTTCGCGTTCCGAAGCTGTAAGCGTCACCCAAATTGACATCAGTTGTTTTGGAAGAAGGGACGAGAACTTGCGTCACGTTTCCCTTTTAAAAAGGGTTTTTGTTGTGATATCAGTAGTTTTGGAAGAAAAGAGGAAACAAATTTTGGAGAAAAAATTGCCGGTGAAAAAAAATTTCCGGCGAAAAAATTTTTCGATGTAAAAAAATTTCCGACAAAAAAATTTTCCGGCGAAAAAAAATTCTGTCGAAAAAAAATTTCCGGGGAGAAAAGGATATCCCCTCAACTTACTCTAGAACATCTCAATAGTTTTTTTAAGCCGCCGCCGCCATCAAACCGAAGCACGGCGGCTACTACTTCCATGGGGCGAAAATGACCCCCTAAACTTCCTCTACAACATATCAAAAGCTTTTTTTGAGCCGCCGCCTCCGTCGAACCGAAGCGCGGCAACTACTGCTTCCTTGGGCGAAAATGATACCCTCAACTTCCTCTACAACATATCAAAAGTTTTTTTTGAGCCACCAAAGCGAAGAGGAGCGGCTACTACTTACATAGGCGAAAATGACCCCAGTCTATTTTCCGCCATTTTGGCGGTCACCCCGATACACTACACACCCAACCCAACAATTTTTCCTTTGACACAAACCTCTATCTCGAAACACCCAACCTTGTCTCACACAAAATGGGCTACCATACACATTACACACACAAACACATATGGGTTTTATATGGCACCTTCTAAGAGCCCCTGGCGCCCAAACGAGGCCGGTACTCTCCCCCCCCCTTTTTTAAAATTTCATATGGGGTAGAATGCCCACCCGAAGGTCCCTGCAAAATTTCAAGA
>CM055405.1:30550434-30581797 GCA_029228625.1 Pseudolycoriella hygida | reverse complement strand
GGGATACGATTAGGGCTTCATCCTCAACGTCAGGTTGCATTTTAGAATTCACTTGCTGTTAGCTTTACACGGTTTCAATGCTGTCAGAGTTATAAAAAATACGTCTTTATTTGATGAAGGACTAAGGACGTAGAACGATTGTATAAAAAGAATTTGTCCCATAGCACACATAGAATAAAACGATAGTCGAAGCTGATTTGGATTGCACATGCAACAAATGCAACTTATGGCGTCCTTCAAGAAATCGGCAAAAGATAATAAATTGAGGGACTCCGACACAAGGTATGTCGGGCGGACCCACCCCTGTTAAAATAGTTACTAATTATAAACCCCTAAAGTTTGTCTGTCTATGTGTCTAATTGTCAATGTATGTGTCTATTTATTTATTTATTTGTCTGTCCGTAACGAACCCTTTACTTTTGTGTTTCAATTGAGCTGCAAAAGAAAGGGTGCCGCTACAAAATCCGGAGGCACAAAATCCAGAGGCGTCAAAATCCGGAGGCTACAAAATCCGGAGGCGCCAAAATCCGCAGGCGTTAAAATCCGGAGGCGTCAAAATCCGGAGGCGTCAAAATCCTGTGGCGTCAAAATCGGGAAGAAAATAAAAAATCAGGATAAAATCTGGACGAAATATGTATTGTTATTTACAGCAGCTACAGTTTATTTATACGAATTCTGTTATGAATATGTATTGCTGCGCCGCACGCCGTGAATAAAATTTAAAAAAAAGCGGGGTCGAGGGGGCCGCATAGGGGGTCAAGGGGGAATACCCCCCTTGCGGTGTCTAAGGGGCAGAGCCCCTTGCGGGGTTTGAGGCAGAGCCCCTTGGGGGGTTTGTGGCAGAGCCGCTTGCGGGGTTTGGGGCAGAGTCCCTTGCGGGGTTTGGGGCAGAGCCCCTTGCGGGGTTTGGGGCAGAGCCCCTTGCGGGGTTTGGGGCAGAGCCACATGCACATATAGCCGCCTGCAGGGCTTAAGCAAGACCGCCGCAGACGCGGGGGTGAGAGGCAGAGCCCCCCAAATATTAAATATAATCAAGACCGTCGCGTCCGTCGCCAATGAATTACAATCATTCATTCGCTGTGATAAGAGAGTACTGCGTTTTTTAAGCGGTTCGGCCATTAACTTCATTACCACACCGTTTATATCACTAGTTTACACCAGAAGACAATAGAAAGAGCTTCAGGAGCTTTCAATTTCAATGGAGAATGGTATAAAATGTCAGATTCTTGCATTTTCATGAAAAAATATATTCGTAATTCTTGTCTTAAATCATGATGGGGTTTTCCCCTCTTTTTAATCTTAATGTAAAGACTTGCTTGTGAAGGATTCCCAAGTCAAATCTTAAAAAAAAAGGCCTGATGGTTTTCCACTGAAAATATCGAAAGAATTTCGGCCGGAACAATGACCTTAGAGTTTACAAATCTTTGTAAAAAATTCAGTATTGTATACTTAGTATTAATAAAAATCCGGAGGCTACAAAATCCGGACGCAACAACATCATCAGGATTTTGATGCCTCTGGATTTGGACGCCACCGGATTTTGACACCTTCTCATTTTGACGTCTCCGGATTTTGACGCCTCCGGATTTTGTAGCCTCCGGATTTTTTGTCCGGATTTTGACGCCTGAAATAAGGGAGTTATGGGTAAAAAACGGGTCAAAATTGAAAATCGGCCAAAAGTCAGTCAAATGAAAGGTTTCGACAGTGTGAAGGAAAATCAGTTGAGCGGTTTAGTGCCCAGGGTCGATCAAAGGAGGGAAAAATGGACGAAAATTAGCTCCGCTGCCCGAAAAAAATTACTGAAAAATTAATGTTTGATATGTGACAGTTGGACATTTGGCCTCGGGGAAGGTATAAGAGCCATCGGAGCCTTTGCGCTACAAAATCTTTCAATGTTTGCAATGTCTGCAACACCGTCACATGGTTCAGTGGTTTTTATTTTTAGTTCCGTGGCACTGGACTAGAAGTACTAGAAGGAAAAAGAAATTGACACTTACAAAAACTTTTTTCTTTCTATTTACAAAGTTCTTAGCTATTTGCATATTTTTATAATTCCACAAACATAATGTGACGTGTAGTCCTTATCAAGAAGCATCAAAAGTTAAATGAAGTTTTCGTCTCAATATATTAACTTTAAATGTTTACGTGTCACAAAAACGATCGAAAATTAGAAATCGTCACCACTGCCAATCATCGGAATTGAATAAATCAGAAGGCCGGTTTGAGCAAGAGATAAGAAGTTTTGTAGAGTTTACAGAAAATTCGGTGTATATTTTCTCAGTGAAAATAAAAAAAAAATGAGTGACGTCAAGTTATCATCGAACGGAACTAGGGCCCTTATCTTGGTCGGCGGTTATGGAACAAGATTACGTCCGCTGACTCTGAGTAGGCCAAAGCCATTAGTCGAATTCGCCAACAAACCTATCCTTATGCACCAAATCGAGGCTCTTGTTGAAGTAGGAGTTAGACAGGTAATGTCACGCAATCCACTCAACAAAATAATGCTCGAAGACACAACTTTCAATTTTAGGTGATATTGGCTGTTTCATATCGAGCCGAACAAATGGAATCCGAATTGAAAAAAGAGACTGAAAAACTCGGAGTTGAATTAATTTTTTCGCATGAAACGGAACCACTAGGAACAGCTGGTCCGTTAGCCTTAGCTAAAGAAATATTGTCACAAAGTTCCGAACCATTTTTCGTGTTGAATTCGGATATAATTTGTGATTTTCCGTTCAAACAATTAGAAACATTCCATAGAAACCATGGTAGGGAGGGTACCGTTGTAGTGACGAAGGTTGAAGAACCCGCAAAATACGGTGTCGTACTGTATGGTCAAACCGGTTGCATTGAAGATTTTATCGAAAAACCGCAGGAGTTCATAAGCAATAAAATCAACGCAGGTAAATTATTCCACTTGGTAATTGGGAAATTCTTTTGAATTCAGGATTGTTGAGATGATTGTGATCACAAGAATAGTCCCTGTAATGAAAATTTTGTGTTATGATGAGAAAATCTTGAGGTGAATACAAATGTAGGTAGTGGTGAATAAACGATTTCTTGTGATACCTACCGACAACCCTGGCCTTTACTCATGTCAACTCAATTCGTTAATTATTTACATTTAGTATAGAGGAGCTAAATACTTCGTGTACCTCAACTCAATTCGGTCAGTGCATCAACTAAAATCGACACAATTTTTCTACTCACCCCAAATGAAATATACTCACCACTCATATAGAGAAACCTCGATGTCTGAAAGAATTTCTCATTACACCGAGACATTTCTGAAAGCAGACGATCAATCAAAAGTGAAATCGACAACGGTTGTCCATCTCTACTATTTGAATGGCTCGTTTATGCTTTCAGATTCCAACTAATCGAATCGAATTGTTTTCCAACGTAGGAATTTATATTTTTAATACGTCGGTGCTTTCTCGTATCGAGCTAAAACCTACCTCAATTGAAAAAGAAGTTTTTCCATTTATGGCTCGCGATCGGGAGCTGTACGCATTTGAATTATCCGGCTTTTGGATGGATGTTGGTCAACCAAAGGATTTTTTGACTGGTGCGTTAAGTTACAGTTACATTTCTCACCGAGTATTTTCTAATGCCGGTGAAGTTCGACCAAAGATCGGCGTTGCAACAATGAACTAAGCTCTTTCTCTCTTTCATTCGTTCATCTGTTCTAGTTCATCATTGTTAATTTACGAGAGCGTGTCGCTGCCATGAAAATCATACAAACCTTGCGATGAAAGAGAGAAAAGATTTTGTATGAGAAATCCATGCAAAATCTTTTTTCTCTTTCGTTACAAATGCGATATGTGGAGGTTTTGGTCACTGGACGAGGGCTCGTAGAAGAAAATGTTTCCAAGAACTTAACTCTATGTGTCGACTAAGAATTTGGTCCGAACAAAACCTCCTTAGGCGACATGAACTATCCCCCAGGGAATTATCTCCCAGACTGAAAAAAAATGGGAATTATCGCCCAGGAATTATCCCCCAGACAAATTGGAATTATCGCCCAGACAAATGTGAATTATCACCCACGGAATGATCGCCCAGGGAATTATCCCCCAGACAAATGAGAACAAATGGGAAGCGGGTAATTTGTACAAGGAAAATACCTCTTGGATTGTATCTAAAACACAAGGTTTGTTTAAGGAAAATGCCCTCCCGGGTGATAATTCCTGGGGGATAATTCCCTGGGGGATAATACCCGTCACCACCTCCTTATATCACAAATACGATATGTGGAGGTTTAGGTCGGACCAAAGTATCACTCCACACGTAGAGTTAGGTTCTCGTAAATAATGATGAACTAGCGAATGAACGAATGAACTATAACAAATTAACTAAAGAGAGAGAGAGAGAGAGAGCTTAGTTCATTTCCCATATATATCACATTGTCGCAACGCCGATCATGAAAAGATCTTTCTAAATAAAATGAATTCATTGTACGGCTGAAATACAGTTTAGCATTCAGAATCTTACCGCCTAACAATAACGAACTGCACAAAGTTGACTTGTATGGATTTTCAAACAGTCTCGACGACGCAAATTACCCGCAGAAAAATTACTCACCGGAGGTAGGGTGGACAAAACATGTGAGTTTACTGACAAATATCACATCAAGACGCTACACTGTATTTTAGCGGTATTTTTGTACACGAAACCTGTAGTTCTTTGAAAATGTGATTGTAGGAATGTGTCTGTACATGACATCTCTGCGTCAAAAAAATTCGTCTTTACTGAGTTCCGAAACTGGTATCGTTGGCAACGTCTTAGTCGATCCGACAGCCAAAATTGGTAATGACTGTCGTATCGGTCCGAATGTAACCATCGGTCCGAATGTTGTCATCGAAGACGGTAAGATTGCATTTCTTGAATAAAAGAAAGTTTCTCTTGTAAAGAATTGATTTTAAAACAGGCGTTTGTATTAAACGATCGACCCTGTTGGAAGGAGCAATAATAAAAAGTCATGCTTGGTTAGACAGTTGCATAGTGGGCTGGCGTTCGACTGTTGGACAATGGGTACGTATGGAAGGTACCACCGTATTAGGAGAGGATGTCATTGTCAAGGACGAGATTTACATAAACGGTGGTCAGGTATTGCCGCACAAAAGCATAGCCTCAAGTGTTCCCGATCCACAAATTATTATGTAAAAATACGGTTCCACAATTTCGAAAGAATTACAGAAAATCCAATTTTTATATTTTTTGTATTTGCTTTTTTCTTTATACCTACCAGTTGTGACAGAGATCAAGAAAGTCACACATTTCTTAAAAACAATAAAACTTTTGATTTATTGCTGCGACAAACCTGTCCTTGTTTTACGATTCAAAAATCTGTACAAATATCTGATTCGCTTCTCCATTTCGCGCCATTTAGTTGGTCGTGCTATGGGATATGACGTCGGTTTTAACATTTTTCGTTTACGCAGCAACACCTGGTATTCATTGCCCGACACGCCTCTTAACCATGATGGAACGGAATACAAAACGCGTGTAGGGTGTACACGATCATTGCCTAATATATCAATGTAGTCATTTTGCCCGAAAACAGCTCGCCTTTCTGAGTATGGATTCTTTGGTCTGTAGAATTCACAAATGTCATTAAAGGTGGATTTGCAATAACTTCATTTAAACTACCGATAAGTCGGCATGGGCAATTTTTTTCCGTCGGTCTTATGTGGTAATAATCCACCGAGTGCTATTCGATCTTTGTATCCGTATCTCCGCAAAAGAGGCCCTCTTGCAACTTTCTCAGCATAATACCGATAGCGCACTGTAGTAAGTTGTGGACTCCACATCGCTTTAACAACATTGCTCATAACATTTTGTAGCCAAGACATTTTTCTCGCGAAAATAACCAACTCCACTAAAACCTAATTATAACCTCCAACCTGTCATCAAAATATATTTAGAAAATGTCAAAACTTTATCATTTTTTTCGACAATTTTATTCGAAATTCGACTGTGAATCGTAGTATGAGCAGCTCACGTATAAATTCTATGAGTACTAAAAACACGTTTGCGCGCGTATATGAATAGCCAAAACTAATTTAGTGGACACTGTGCACGCTCGGATTTAGGTGTATAAGGTATAGATGTATAACGAAATTATGGAAAAAAATCTTGTGCCTCTTCTTAAGGTCATGATCCATCAGTAACCAAGTCCGAGAAGACAGGCTGGTGGGGCTGGTGTCAAAAAATGATGGGTAATTTGAATCTAGTAGCCGGTACTTTAGGGCGCAATACTTTTAAATTTGATACCAGGCTGTCCTCTATGTGATCTTGAACCATGGAAAAGAAGGCGGCTTGGTGTCAAAAATTTAAGGATAGCACCGTGACGGCAACGATGAGTGCTTTACAACACACTAAATTTCAACTTGACACCAGACTGCCGCTGCGATCTACATTTAAACAAATATACCTCAAGAACGCAGCTTGGTGTCAAGATGAATATTGGTGCGTTGCAGGGGTCTGACAGTCTTTGTTTTGATATTTGCAAGTTAGCTGCAATTGCGACTGAAGCTAACTTCATTGCAAAAAGATCAGCTGATTTCATTAATAAATTTACCAAAATCGGCTGACTTCATTGAAAAGTTCAAAAATCAGCTGATTTTTTTGCAACTGCAGCTAACTTCACGTTGAGTATTACTTGCAAAGATCGAAACAAAAGACTGTCATGCCTGTCTGTGCGTTGTAAAAGATTCGTTAATGCCGTCGTAGTCATATGCTTCAATATTTTTGGCCCCAGGCTGCCTTCTTATTGACCTTGAATCATAACAAAGTACGCAGCCTCGCGTCAAATTGAAAAGCATGTTAACAAAAAGTACTCGCTATTGTCTTCGACATTGCCTAACATCATTTTTGATCCCAGACTTCCTAGCCGAAAATGCAGTCCTCCACTTGTTGCAACTTTCTGAAGGCTGCGTACTTCGGATTCAAGATCCAGTAGTTTCATGTACTAGAGGAAGGATGAAACTATAAGAGCTATAATTGAAAATTTGTGAGAAAAGTTTTTTTTACAATTTTTTTTTCAATTACGTCTACAATTTAGGGATTTGGATTGCGCCATTGCTTCGGTTTTTCAATATTGCGCTTTCCGAAATTTCCAATCCAATTGCGTTGGATATTTGCAACATCTATTCTCTTTGTCTCATCTATTCTGTTGCGCACGGGTCCCTTGCATATGTTTTCATCTTATAATGAACAAGAGCACTAGTATGCTATTTGTACGCGTGTTCCAATAGCATGATGCATCACATTGTACGCGGCGTACAAATCACGCTCGGAGCGGTAGCGGAATGCATGACGCAGTCCCCACACCCCAAAAAAAAGTCCACAATCCCAAAAAACTCCACAAAAAAACCTTTGGGACAAGACACGATGTATAGGCGAAATTTCGAGCTTTTTCCCCTCGCCCTCCAACTACGTCGCAGCAGCTTTCCAACGAGCCCACTCATCAAAATCGGTTGAAAACGAGCCGAGATATCGCCAATCAAAGATGACTAATTTCCATGTCAAAATGGTAAAAATATGTTTGAAAATAATCAAAATTTTATTCCTGTTATGTGTTGTGTGTCCACGATGTATCTATCTATGTCTCTATGTATCTATCTACTTTTTTTTCTCGAGAACCGCCCGAGCGATTTTCTTAAAATTTTCAAGGAACGTCAGTCTCGGTCCCAAATGAAAAATTTCATATGCCGCTTTTCCGGAACACTTCTAAAAAAGCCGTGGCATGTGGAAAAGTGGTCAAATGTCAGTCTCAGCCCCAAATGAAAAATTTCATATGCCGCTTTTCCGGAACACTTATAAAAAAGCCGTGGCATGTGGAAAAGTGGTCAATTTTGAGGGTTTTTTTGGTAATGCCCGGAGTTTTCGAATTTTAGCTCCGGAGTGACAATAGCTAGAGAGTTGGTTTCTTCGGGAAAGTTATGGAGTTTGGTCAAGAGAATTTTTTGGCATCTTAAGAAAATGGCTGCCAGCAGTCAAACCGGCCCCATCTTGAATTTTCCCAAGCCATAAATTAGTTTTTTTTTGGTTTTCGAATCTTAGCTTCGGAATGACAATACTTAGAGCGTTTGATCAGGAGAATTTTTTGGGATTTTCAGAAATCTGCTATCTTGGATTTTCGTTTATACTTTTTCTGTTTTCGAATTTTAGCTCAGGAATGACACTACTTAGAGACTTGGCTTCTTTTAGAAAGTTATAGAGTTTCATTAGGAGAATTTTTTGGGATCATTAGAAAATGGCCGCCAGCTGTCATAGCGGCGCCATCTTGGATTTTCATTTATGCTTTTTCGGTTTTCGAATTTTACCTCCGGAATGACACTACTTAGAGGGATGGTTTCTTCTAGAAAGTTATAAAGTTTGGTCAGGAGAATTTTTTAGCATTTTAAAAAAATGGCTGCCAACTGTCAAAGTGACACCATCTTGGATTTTTTGCTAAATTCTGAATAAGAATACCTAGACAGTTGGTTTCTTCAGGAAAGTTATGTGAATCACTGAGAAGAATTGGTGACAAGAAGTGTTCCGAAGGCAGCCGAAGGTGACACGAAGTGTTCCGAAGGTAGCCGAAGGTGAAACGAAGTGTTCCGAAGGTAGCCGAAGTCGACACGAAGTGTTCCCAAGGTAGCCAAAGGTGACACGAAGTGTTCCGAAGGCAGGCGAAGTTTACATAAAGTATTACGAAGGTAGCCGAAGGTGATACGAAGTGTTCGATGGTAGGCTAAGGTGTTGGAGAACATTTTTTTGGAGAAAATTTTTTTTCGGAGAAAATTTTTTTTAGAAAAAAATTTTGTTTGGAGAAAATTTTTTTGGAGAAATTTTTTGAAGACAATTTTTTAAGGAAAATTATTTTGGAGAGAAATGTTTTTTCGAAGAAAAATTTTTTTGAAAACAAAATTTTTTTTTCGGAGTCAATTTTTTTTCGAAGACAAATTTTTTCGGAGAAAATTTTTTTCGAAGACAATTTTTTTTCAAAAAATAGAAATTTTTTCAACAACTGAAAACTTCCAAAACGACTGATATCACAACAAAAACCTCTTTAAAGGTAGAGTGTGACGCAGTCCGTAAGTCCGCTTCCAAAATTAATGATATCGCTTGAGGTGACGCTATCGCAGATAATACGCAGAAGTTCGTTTGAATGGAACCTTGTGTTCAAAGTTTTAATTTCCTGTAAAAATTACAGCGCTTTCTTTAAAACAAAATTACGTTGTGTTAAAAAAAATTGCGTCACAAATGCTGGACCCAACGACGAAATAATTTTTCTGCACTTTCAGTTTTTACGCTGCAACAATTTGACTTTTATTTCTTATTGCAAAAACTGAAAGCATTGAAAAATTATTCCTCTGGTGGATCCGGCACTTGTGACGCAGTTTTTTTAACACAACGTAATTTTGTTTTAAAGAAAGCGCTGTAATTTTTCAGGAAATCAAAACTTTTAATACAAGGTTCCATTCAAACAAACATCTACATATTATCAGCGATATCATTAATTTTACTCTAATTTTCGAACACATTAGGCAAGTAGCAGAAGGTAACAGGTTAATATCAATAATTTTGGAAGGTTTAAAAGGTTTCTGTATGCGATAGTGAATTCGGGGAACACAAGCCTTAAACCCATTTGGTCCGCTTAATTAAGAACAGAAAATGAATGAAATCGCACAAAGTATATTACCAACCAAGGGATATAATGGAATTGAAGTAAATGACTATTCACGTACCCAGACTATAGTCAAGGTATTAACCTCTTGGTTAATACGATAGTTTATATCATTTGGGCATATAATTAGCCGTGCGACTCGGCGTTTTTTTTGAATTTTCATTGACGTCATGTTATTATAGTCGGACTATAATGAAAATTTTAGTCAAATCAAACGCCGCCGCCGTATGAAACTCTACTATAATGTGGTCATTATACTACTACTTTCAGGCATATAAATGGCTTATTATATGCCCGAATGATTTAAAGGATATGTTTACAAATACTTTATTGTTTTGTGGTTGGGTAGTATTGCCTGATAAGACACTGTGGCATCAATCTATTTTGTGAGAAAAGCATATATGAAGATTTGAACAGGTCAGAGAAGTACTCTCGGCATCGGACAATTTTAACGATCATTACACTAGGCGACAAATGAAAACCAAAATCATGTAGCTGCTCTACAGACCAAAAAAATCTCTTTATGCGCAGACGGACAAAAAACGTCACATTTCCTCACAAGATTGAGAGCGTAAAGTAGACTTGTTCTGCCCACTTTTGAGCAATTACTTTTTGACCCAGCTGTCATTTTCGGTCCTGGATCGAAAAGTACTTTTTTGCCCAGTTGTATATTGCTTCCTCCAGAAATTAAAAAAATGTGGAGCTAACAGCATATTCTATTAACAAAAATTAATAATTAAACAGGAGGAAAATTCTACGCACATTATATTTTTATATGAAATCGACAATTGTTATGAAATAAAAAGATATACCAATATAAATGACGTTTAATGTACTAAGAGTCGATTATCTAGTACTAAACTTCGATTATCTAGTACATTAAACGTCATTTATCTTGGGCGAATTCCATTGGTAACGTCACCTGGGTAACGAATTTCATCTCTTTCACTCTTCCAATGTGATTTATAATAACATGAGACAAAACGCTTTCGTTCCCCAGGTGACAGGGTAGCGACAATGTACCGATGAAATTGGCCATTGGTATATCTTTTTATTTCATAACAATTGTCGATTTCATATAAAAATATATTGTGCGTAGAATTTTCCTCCAGGAATACAAGTCCTAATATAGAAAAAAAGTTATCTCCAAATTGTTTTAATTTATATTGATATCAACATTTTTAGAATGTTCAATAACAATGTAAACAAAACAACATATCATACAACATAACATAATGAAAGATGAATGACAAACAGAAAATTCATGAATTCAGGCAACTATAATCTCAAAAACATACAGTATACTATGACCATTCACAAATTTCGAATTTAATTTTGTTGTTATAATTTGTTCGGAATGTGAGATTTTGTCCGTCTGTGCATAAAATAGTATATAACACACGGAGCAAAAGTTTTTAATTTCGACCACGGTGGTGAATGAGTCCTCGGGCTCCGCTACGCTCCGCCACGTTCCGCCCTCTGACCTTTCACCACCTGGGTCGAAATTAAAAACTTTTGCTCCTAGTGATATAATATACTATTTTTTTGACGAAAGAAAAAGTCATTTCCTTTTTTAGTTTGGCTCTAGAACCTCTCTAATTTTTTGGCTTTTCTATGGAGACCAAATCGCGCCATACAAAGTTCAAAAAACGAAGGGGTGCCAGAGCCAAACTGCATAGAAAAATGATTTGTTTTCGTCAAAAAAAAGGCCAATCTTTTTCAATCAATCAATCATTGTCTTTTCGGTAGAGCAGCTACAAAAACTTTGTTGGCTGGTGTTAGTTGTTGAGAGCTGAGCGAAGCGCTTAAAGCTTTAACCTAATTTTTGTTCGTGTTTGTTATAAAGAAATTTCTTCAATGACAATAAAATATGGATATCGAAGCGGTTAATTGCATTGACAGAAAAATTATATTGTCAGCTAAAGATATTCTTTCATTGCAGATGAAATATGTAACCATATTACTGAAGGACATGCAAAATAAAGTGAAAAAGCTTTGGGGGAATCGCGACTTCAATGACAACATTTCCATTTTGATAATGGAAATTGAAAAATTTATACAACGTGCAAATGAAATCGCTCCTATAGATAACAAAGTGGAACAGCTTATAAAGAATAAGACTTTAGTTTGCGATAATGTCTTCAAATGTACAGCTTGCGACAATATTATTGGGGAATTTTCCAATATCATAAGTCACATTAACCTTAACCACTTAACAAATACACCAAGTCAGGAACAAAATGCTTCTAGGCTGGCATCGGAAAATCAATCAAACCAGTCAGTGATGCACACAGATTCATCTTATCAACAGTCTCAACAACTACAGTACTGCTCAACCCCTCAAAAATCTCTTCTAT
Organism: Pseudolycoriella hygida; assembly: GCA_029228625.1. Lineage (NCBI taxonomy): Eukaryota > Metazoa > Arthropoda > Insecta > Diptera > Sciaridae > Pseudolycoriella > Pseudolycoriella hygida. The sequence goes on along the minus strand of CM055405.1, from coordinate 30,569,764 downwards.
CGATGTCGAGTCAGGAACAAACTAGTTCTAGTTTGGCATCACAAAATCATTTGAATCAGCCATCTTCATTTCATCAACCGTCTCAACCACAGTACCATCCAACCCCTCAACAACCTCTTCCATCTATGTCGAGTCAGGCACAAAACAGTTCTAGTTTGGCACCACAAAATCATATGAGTCAGCCATCTTCATTTCATCAACCGCCTCAACCACCTCAAGCACAAAACAGTTCTAGTTTGGCACCACAAAATCATATGAGTCAGCCATCTTCATTTCATCAACCGCCTCAACCACAGTACCATCCAACCCCTCAACAACCTCTTTCATATATGTCGAGTCAAGCACAAAACAGCTCTAGTTTGGCACCACAAAATCATATGAGTCAGCCATCTTCATTTCATCAACCGCCTCAACCACCTCAAGCACAAAACAGTTCTAGTTTGGCATCACAAAATCATATGAGTCAGCCTTCATTTCATCAACCGCCTCAACCACAGTATCGTTCAACCCCTCAACAACCTCTTCCATGTATGTCGAGTCAGGCACAAAACAGTTTGGTCAAAAAAATCCAAGAGATAAAACGCTATCAGAGAGAAAACAGTTCTAGTTTGGCACCACAAAATCGTTTGAGTCAGCCAACTTCATTTCATCAACCGCCTCAGCTACAGTACCGTTCAACCCCTGAACAACCTTCACCACATCAATTTTCATACATGCGACCGCTTTTTCAACCGCCCTTCATAGCTTCCTATTCACTTCCACCCTATCTATCCGCTCCAGCCCCCGTGGACAGTACTACGAATTTTAACACCAACAAAAGATTTGCGAACAACAATTTTACGGATTACGCTGTTAAGCAAAACACCGTTAGACAAGACATAGAGGTTTTGAATGAAGAAGCGTTGTGTTTTCTTAGGGGCAATTTTGAAAATGATTTGAACATATACATGAAAGAAGCTGAAACATTAGCATCTTCAGGTGTATACAAAGACTACAAAACTTTACTGCGTAAATGCTGTCAAATTTTAAAAATTGATGTCCAAATCAAAGTTGTTGGTTCGATAGGACTTGGAATCGGAACAGAGGAAAATCCAATTCAAATATCCATTCACACTATTGGTAAGTAAATCTGGTAAATTAAAATTATCTGTGAATATCCTGTTCCTATTTTTTGTGTCTATTTTTTGTCAATACGTTGCTTAGGGCGGTCGTATAAATCAAACTGGGAATTTTCAGCAGAAATCGTTCAGTGTATGATGTATCGTCTACGATAATTTCGCATTTATCCCTTTAACGGATTGTTTATCGCTATATACCAATACAATATCAATCACAACAAAAACCTCTTAAAGGGTAGAGTGTGACGCAGCCCGTGAGACTGCTTCCAAAATTAATGATATCGTTTGAGGTGGCGCTATCGCTGATAATACGCAGAAGTTTGTTTGAATAAAGCCTTGTGTTCAAAGTTCTAATTTCCTGAAAAATTACAGCGCTTTTTTTAAAACAAAATTACGTTGTGTTAAAAAAATTGCGTCCCTTTCAGTGCGCTGCAAAAATTTGACTTTTGTTTCTTATTGCGTAGATTGTTTAAGGTAAATTTAAATTTAAATTTTCATGAAATTAAAACTTTGAACACAAGGTTCCATTCAAACAAACTTCTGCGTATTATCAGCGATAGCGTCAACTCAAGCGATATCATTAATTTTGGAAGCAGACTCACGGACTGCGTCACACTCTACCTTTTAAGAGGTTTTTGTTGTGATATCAGTCGTTTTGGAAGTTTTCAGATGTTGAAAAAATTTTTCTCCGAAAAAAAATTTTCTCAGAAAAACATTTCTCCGAAAAAAAATTGCCTTCGAAAAAAATTTTCTCAGAAAAATTTTTTCTCAGAAACAAAGTGTTTCTTCAAAAAAAATTTTCTCAGAAAAATTTTTCTCCAAAAAATTTTTTTTCGAAAAAAATTTTTCTCCAAAAAAAATTTTCTCCGAAAAAAATTTTTCTCCAAAAAAAATGTTCTTTGAAAAATATTTTTCTCCAACACCTTCGGCTACCATCATAACACTTCGTATCACCTTCGGCTACCTTCGGAATACTTTGTGTCACCTTCGCCTTCGCCTGCCTTCGGAACACTTCTGTCACCTTCGACTACCTTTGGAACACTTTGTGTCACCTTCAGCTACCTTCGGAACACTTCGTGTCACCAATTCTTCTCAGTGATTCATATAACTTTCCTGAAGAAACCAACTGTCTAGGTATTCTTATTCAGAATTTAGCAAAAAATCCAAGATGGCGTCACTTTGACAATTGGTTGCCATTTTCTTAAAATGCTAAAAAAAGTCTCCTCACCAAACTCTATAACTTTCCAGAAGAAACCGTCTCTCTAAGTAGTGTCATTCCGGAGCTAAAATTCGAAAACCCAAAGAAGCATAAATTATTATACCTAACAAAAATCCAAGATGGCGTCTCTTTGGCAGATTTCTGAAAATCCCAAAAAATTCTCCTGATCAAACTCTATAGCTTTCCCGAAGAAACCAACTCTCTAGCTATTGTCACTCCGGGCCTAAAATTCGAAAACTCCGAGCATTACCTAAAAAACCCTCAAAATTGACCACTTTTCCAGAATTTTCACGGAAAAGCGGCACATGAAATCCTTATTTGGGCCCGAGACTGACGTTCCCTGTAAATTTCAGGAAGATCAACTGTCTAGTTCTCGAGATCGAAAATTATTAATAGATAGAACATAGATAGAAACCGACAGATCAGAAAAGAAGTTTTCGTAATGATGAGAAGAATAGAAAAATTGATTCTCAATACAAAAATGTCATTTTCAAACCTCGATATCTCAGCCAATTTCCAACCGATTTTGATGAGTCTGGGATCGTTGAAAAGCTGCTGTGACGTAGGTTTTTTAAATAATTTAGAAGGGGAGGGGAAAAACTCAAAAGTTCGGGTATATATAGCTCCTTGTCCCAAAGGTTTTTTTTTCGCTCATATGGATTCTTCTTAGAGACCCTTTTGTTACCGAAGTTTTTACTGTGTTAGTGGTAAATTGCACACAAACCTAGTTTATCAATAACGTCCACGTATTTCTAAAATTTTTAACATCCTCCCCCCTCTCCGTCGCTTTTCATGGTTTGCAGAACCCCCATTTTGATTACGTCACCTAGTCTGTAAGCCCCCAATTCCCTTACCATTAAAAAAAATGGAAAAAAATAATTTGTTTTTAAATTATATTTGAATGTATAATGTATAGAAATGACTGGAAAGAAAGTATTTTCTCTCTCGTTCTTTTGCACATTTAAGAAAAAAAAAAAGAATTTGAGACAATGGACAAATCATACAATAGTAAAGCATACAGTAAGTTTGATTTTGATTATTTTGTGTTGCTAGTGACTGCACTAATTTTTTTTGTATGTTTGCTTTGTCACAATTTTCAAAAGCAACGCCGTCCAATTTTTTTCTTCTTGATAGACCCCCTTCCCATCGCTTTTTGTCCAAATTCGCCGAACCTCTCTCCCCCCCCCCATCCCTTTTAATGGACGTTATTTATGAATAGCTCGAGTAAAAAAACCATGCGATTTGAGACTGAAATTGAGACTGGTTTTGTGTATGGCACTGAGTACTGTATTTTCGAACGTTTTAGACTGTTTTGAGACCGTCATCATCATTAAAATGATGAGCATGCTCATTTTTGCCTCAATTAATAGACATTTTTCTGGTGTTTGAGACTGTTGAGTATACTCATATTGAGACTATTTCGGACTGTTGAGTATGCTCATTTTGAGACTATTTGAGACTGTTGAGTATACTCATTTTGAGACTATTTGAAACTGTTGAGTATGCTCATTTTTAGACTATATCAGACTGTTAAGTATGTTCATTTTTAGACTATTTAAGACTGTTGAGTATACTCATTTTGAGACTATTTCAGACTGTTGATTGTTCATTTTGATGCTATTTGAGATTCTTGAGTATTCTAATTTTGAATTGCAGTTTGAGACGCTCCTTCGCCGCCAATGATACTGAAACTTTTTCATTTTGTTCGTAGTTGCCGCCACGTACTATTTTCTTCACAATTCGCGACTAATCTGAAATTATATTAGAAAGTAGTTTTTTTTATTTTTACTTACTTTTTCTGGTCACCCATCTAAGTATTAACCGCGCCGAATGATGCTTAACTTTGCTTGTGGACCGCCAACGACGTAACTCATGTTGCTAAATTGCACATGCGAATTTGTAGTCTTATTTTGAACCGTTGTTACGAAAGGATATGAGACTGTTGAGTGTACTCATTTTAGACAAAAATAATTTTCACAATCCTATGGAGGCTTTTGAGACTGTTGAGCATGCTCAATTGTGAAAAATATTATTTTTAGCCAATGAGACTGTTGAGTGTACTTATTTTCGACAAAAATAATTTTCACAATTTTATTGGGGCTTTTGAGACTATTGAGCATGCTCAATTGTGAAAAATATTCTTTTTAGCCAATGAGGCTGTTGAGTGTACTATTTTCGACAAAAAAAATTTTCATAATTTCATTGAGGCTTTTGAGACTGTTGAGCATGTTGAGTATGTTATAGTCTCATTGGCATTAAAGTACACTCAACAGTCTCATTGCTTAAAAAAATATTCTTCACATTTGAGTATGCTCAACAGTCTCAAAGGCCTCAATAAAGTTGTGAAAAATATTTTTGTCGAAAATGAGTACACTTAACAGTCTCATTGGCTAAAAAATATATTTTTCACATTTGAGCATGCTGAACAGTCTCAAAAGCCTCAATAAAATTGTGAAAAATATTTTTGTCGAAAATGAGTACACTCAACACTCAATTTAAAATGAGTGTACTCACTGGTCTCATTAATGATGATTTTATAAAAAAAAAGCGAAATTGAGTACTGTCGATGTCACGGTTAAATCGTACAATATTACCTTTTTAACGAATTCCACCTTTTTCAGCCCACATCGGCTACATACTTTATCTTACATCCCAAAATTTTTTTAGAACCATACGAACTCAAAGGGGTTAATAGTTTTGGGAACACATTTGTAGTGGTAAATGCTGCAGTGTAGAGGCTACATTGGGTCAATACTTTATCAAATACGTTGTTGCTCACTAGACCAATAGGAACAGTTTCACAGTTTTACGTGTTGTTGTCCGTGTTGTTGCTCGTGTTGTTGCTCTGGTTGTTGCTACATGCATGGAAAAAAAAGCTGTTGAGATGGAATTTGTTTTTTTTTCGAGCGGAACCAACGGCCCACTACTCTTTCATAACCCTTTATAACTCTCTATAACTCTTTTATAACTCTCTATAACTCTTTATAACTCTCTGTAACTCTTTTTAGTGGCTTATCCTCGACTTTTTGTTATTTCTTTTTTGGGCTATTCATTGTGTACGAAAGCTTCTTTCATAACAAATATTATTAATGTGAAAATATTATTAATGTGAAGTTGTCTGAAGTAGGAAATTTTTTACTAATGGAAACCATTTTTATTTTAAATTAATACATATATAAAGAATTTTATAAATAGAAAATCTCATTTAACGTATCCGAAGTTGGAAGGATACTTTTAATGCAACTGGCATTTCCTCTTTGGATGGCTAAAGATATTCTCTGGATTAGGAAATTTTTTGAGCGACGATCACCTGTGACTTGGTTCAATTTTTTTCCTATTTTATTTATCAAATATATAGAATCCTCTGACCACGGTCCGAAAGTCTCCACTGCGAAAGCGACAAATTTATAGTTTTGTGTTTTTATATACGAATAGAGCCCATGCTTCCGATTTTGTGCAAATGTTGCTGCCGAACCTGACTTCGCTGACGACTGATATAAATAGCTATCTGCAACCGTATCGATACAGGTGGCGTCCCACACCATCGATTGACCTTTTTCCCAAGGAATTAACGTTAGACCGTCTGGTAAATGTTCCTCTTTCTGGGCATCAATTCTCATACCATTCGTAGCTTTACGAAACCGTACCTTGCAAAGAGTGATTTCTGTCATTCGTAATTTTTACATTAAGAACTGTGAAGTTACGAATTCGTAAAGCTCCCAAAATTATGAGGATTGACGCCCTAGGCCCCGATTCTCACAAATTCGTAACTTTACTGTCTAAGTGTCGAATTATATCTTGGACTGAGAGAGTTTCTATCATTTCATTGTTAGTGTCATTTAAATATTGACAAAAGAAATGTTCCAATGTATCTTAAGATATAATATCGTGTCGTTATTTGCACAAAGTAGGTACGATTTTCTACATCAGCGAATCCACGACTTCATCAAGTTATTTGCAAAAAATTACCCATGGGAAAACTTGTTTCAGGCTCCAACCACACCACATCAAGTGCCTCAGAGTTCTTCCCTTCGCTATGGCAGATACTTCATCAAACGAGTACAGCAGAAAGTATCATATATCAATTGGAACCAGTACCGACACTGCGATTTCGTGATAAAAGATGGAAGAAAATTCATTGTGCTGTATTTTTCAATAATTACATGATGCTTTCTTTCTACGATCTAGCGAAATATTTTTTTGAGAAGCAGCCTCAGTGTAGGGAGAATTTGTATCAACTTTAACATAATTATCATAAATTGTTATTTTTATATTCAGGTAAAAAATTAGTTGTATTCTACACGATATTGCTGCAAATGTTACAACTAAAAGGTGACCTCGGCACGGACACAATATGTCTAATGGTTTTTTACTACCTACAAACGAAACGATTTTTGCCTAAAGTTTGTGACTTTGTGAAAAAGCCAACAACGGACTGTGAGTATAGAACGGGAAAAAAATCAGCAATCATGAGAACATCGTATCATCTAAGTGACACAAAAAATCCTCTAAGAGCGAGAAAAGTCTATCACAACAAGAAACTTCTTCGAAGGTAAAGTGTGACGCAGTCCGTAAGTCCACTTTTAAATTATTGATGTCGTGAGAGGTGACGCTTTCGCTAATTAGACGCAAAAATTTGTTTGAATAAAATTTTAGCTTGTGGTCAAATTTTTGCGTCTAAACAGCGAAATCGTCACCTTTAACAATATGAATGATTTTGGAATTGGATTTACGGACCTTACCTTCGAAGAAGTTTTTTTTGTGATATCAGTAGTTTTGTAAGTTTTTTAAGACGAGCTTTGCGACCTATGTTTCCATGGACAAAAATGATCTGAGACTTTCTGGCAATTGCTGACAATTTTCTGACACTTGCTGACAAATTTCTGACACTTGATGAGTACTTTCTGAGGCTTGCTGACAACTTTCTCAGACTTTCTGACACTCTCTGACAACTTTCTGACACTTGCTGACAACTTTTTGAGACTTGCTGACAACTTTCTGAGACTTGCTGGCAAATTTCTGACACTAGCTGTCAACTTCCTGAGACTTTCCGACACTAGATGTCAACTTTCTGAGACTTTCCGACACTTGCTGACAATTTTCTGACACTTGCTGCCAACTTTCTTGATCCAAAAAGTTTTCGTCACCAATCTCTATAACTTTCCCGAAGAAACCAACTGTCTAGCTATTGTAGCTCCGGAGCTAAAATTCGAAAATTTACCTGAAAAACCCTCAAAATTGAAAACTTTTCCACATGCCACACTTTTCACAAATTCTCCCGGAAAATCAGCTGATAAAATTTTTCATTTGGAGCCGAACGGTTCTATTTCTTCATCGACCTTCTCCTACAAATTCGACAAGAAACTAACTGGAAATGTCGTCGGTGAAGCTCGAAGGCGTATGATACACACTATAAGTTCGTATGTCAGAGACATTGTGGAATGAGGTTGGCGCGGTTGGCGTAACAAAGTTAAGTCCAATTTGAATAAAATTCTTACTTACTTACTTACTTAACCGGCACTACAACCCATTAAGGGTCTTGGCCTTCTGCAACATGCTTCTCCAACCGAACCTATCCGCAGCTAACTTCTCCCAGCTGGATACTCCCACAGTTTTTAAGTCGGCAAGAGCTGCGTCATACCATCTGGATTTTGGACGCCCTGCACCTCTCTTGCCCTCCGGTCTGGTTATAAGGATTTTTTTCGGAATACGATGATCTTCCATTCGTTGTACATGACCGAACCATCGTAGTCGGTTTATTTTGTAGTTGTGACTATGTCCGGCTCTCCATAAAGCTGACTAAGCTCATGATTGAATCGTCTGCGCCATCGGTTCTGCCTTTGATCGAATACTGGTCCAAATATTGTCCGCAGTACTTTTCTTTCGAACGTGTGCAGCGATTGTTCGTCTCTTTGTGTGAAGCACCACGACTCCGAACCATACCTAACCACCGATCTGATCACAGATTTGTATATTGTATAAGATTTTCAGAAGGCCGTAATAACTCCGGTTGCCCAGAATTACTCGTCTCTTAATTTCGTCCGTGATGTCGTTATTAGTGTTCAGCTCCGATCCAATGTATACGAATTTGTTGACCATTTTGAATGTGTGTGTGTCGATCGTTACGGTTTCCTCCTGGTGTTGATACGAAGGCGGGATGATCATATATTTCGTTTTTTCGTGATTAACTTTCCTCTCCAAGGCCATAAACTTGTCTTTAACAACATCCATTTTTGGAAGTATGTCCAGGTCGTCTGCGAAACCTAGCAACTGACTGGACTTGGTGAAAATGGTGCCGCTGGAATCTATGTCCATGGTGCGCACAGCTGCTTCAAGGGTCAGGTTAAAAAGCAGCGTCGCGAGAGGATCTCCCTGACGTACGCCTTCCTCTATGTCGAAAATCTCTGACAGTTGATTACGGATCCTTACTCGGCTATTAGCTCCGTCCATTGTTAACTTGGTTAGCGAGATCAGTTTGTTGAGGATTCCAAATTCCTCCATTACTCTCCATAGCTTACTTCTTCTAACACTGTCATAGGCTGCCTTAAAATCAACGAACAAATGGTGTGTTTCAATGTTGTTCTATTTGCACTTCTCCAAGATCTGCCTGATATTAAACAGCTGGTCCGATGTTGAATGACCTACACGAAAACCACCTTGGTATTCACCTACAGAGTTTTCCATGCATGGATGAAGGCGCTGGTAAAGAATATTTGCAAATATCTTGTAAGCAATATTCAGCAGAGCAATTACTCGAAAATTGTCACACTCCATTTTGTCACCTTTTTTGAATATGGGACAAAGTAGGCTGGTCTTCCACTCTTCCTGTAACTCCTCGACATTCCATATACGCGTGTTGAGCTCGTGCATCTCCGTATATAGCGCGTTGTCGCCGTTCTTGAAAAGTTCGCCGGGTAGATTGTCTGTCCCCGGGGCTTTAACATTTCTGAGCCTCGAATTTTCAGCTTCAACTTTTTGCATCGTTGGTTCTTCTATATATGGTTGCGCAGTATGAAATGACAATTCGTTGTTTTCTTCGTTTCGGTTGAGCGGTGTGTTCGGATTAAGCAGTTCTTTGAAGTACTCAGCCCATCTCGCAATGCACTTTTCCTCATCTGCTAAGACCAATCCATTCTTGTCCTTACACAGCAAAAAATGTTGACTGTAACCATTTTTGGATTCGTTTACTTTCCGATAGAAGTTCCGAGTTTCCTTCCTATTGCCAAACTTTTCAAGTTCGATCAAAACGTTCCTATCCTGCAGCCGTTTTTTGTTTCGGAACAGTTTTCGAGCGAAATTTCTCTTCGAACGGTACTCTGCCTGGCCTGCTCGAGTGTATCGACTCAGAGTCTTTAGTCGAACTGCATTTTTGTTCTCCAGAGTTATTTCTTTTATTTCACCGTTCTCGTTCCCAAAGTCTCTGCCGCGGCGCTCTCTACATTCCGCCTGATTTGATTCCACGCATCGTCTATACTGTGTTGCTCGCTGACCATTTGTTCGATAATTTTTCTCTCCAAACTATCCGCGTATTTCTGTTTGGTGTCTTCTTTCTGCAGTTTTTCAACGTCCCACTTTTTCAATGCCTGTTGCCGGTTGTGTTGGACCGATATGCGAGACCTAACAACCACTTTGACCAGGTAGTGGTCAGAATCAACATTTGGTCCTCTACAGCTCTGCCGTAATTTGCATAAGAAACTTAGTGAATACTTTTTGAGAGAGAAAATATATGTAATTCTCTCTCAAAAAGTGATCAATAAGTTTCTTACGCAAATTACGGCAGAGCTCCTGACATCCAATACATTTGAACAGTGCCGTCCATCTATCAATCTGGTTTTTGGTTTGTCCATCAGGTGATACCCATGTCACTTTTTGGATGTTTTTATGTTCGAAATACGTACTGCTCACAAAATGTCACGTTTCGGCGCTCCATCATATATCTCCACCAGTTTCTCGTAAAATAGCTCCTTCGATTAGTTGTCTTTTTCCTCCGTGGGTGCATAGGCGTTAATAAGAGTATAGTTGAAAAAGTTTCCTCTTATCCGTAGAGAGCACAATCGCTCGTCAACAGGATTGAAGCCAATCACCGCGTTTCTAGCTGTGCCGAAAACCATGAAACCTGTTCCTTGGACGTTCATTACTTTTCCCACTGCAGTAGAACTTATAGTCTCCACTGATCATGGTGTCCTTTCCAGGCCATCTCGTTTCTTGCACTGCCGTGATGTCAATTTTTGCCGCTCTTAGCGCACTTGTGAGAGATCTCAATCCTCCTGGCCGCAACAAAGATCTTACATTCCATGTTCTTAGTTTTAAATCGTTGTCCTTTTTCCGTTGTTTGAGTCGTTGCCGTTTATCCTGTCCGATCCGAGGCTGTGTTGTTGAGTTCACAACCGGTATCCATTTTCCGGTGTTTAGAGGTTAACCAAACGCCCAACCTACTTCCGTTTCCCCGATGACCCGATGACCCGGTTGAATAAAATTCAGACTTCCCTATTCTCAGATTTGACGTTTAGTTGTCCTCTATGACTTTAGACACTTCAAATCTGCGACTATATCAGACAAATTCTTGTGGTCTGACAAAGAATGCAGCAAAAATATCGGGACCGTGCCTTCGCTACACAATTCGGTCTATTTCATTCCACAGTCGACCCAAGTGCAGTTAAGGTGAGATGTGGCAATCTAAGAAGAGGCTATTCATAAATTACGTAACGCAAGAGGGCGGAGATGAAGGGACAGAGCCTCCCAATGTGGATTATCTTCAAGCTTTCGACAATCCGCCACAGGCACGCTGTCAGCTCCCCCCCCCCCCCAATAAAGTACACCTACGATTTAAATTTCGATTTGTAGTTATTTTCTCCTGGTGGAAAAGCTATTTTATACGGTTTATCAGGAACAGATTTATTTCGTCCTAGAGCTTTAATCATAAATCTACACAGTTTTGTATAAAAAATTATTCCCAGTCTCGAAATACGTGCCTCCAAGTCTAAACGTACCAAAATTCGGATGAGGTTAGAAATCATACGCGTTTCATCCTTAGTTTGCAAACTAGAGGTGTGCGTGTCGACCTTTTTTCCAAATAGGACCCGAACCAAAATAAAAATTCAAACCCGACCCTAACCGTACCCAAATTTAAATAAAAAATCAGACCCGATACGGAATACGAAATTCTGACTCGACCGAACCGAAACCCTGACCCGAAGCCGAACTTTTTTAAAAAGATTTCATTTGAAATGCTTTCTAAACACAATTATGAGAAAATAAAGTCGGGTCGGGTCGGGTTTTTTTAGTTGAAGTCTTCGGTATTTGTTAAGAATTTTATGGAATTTTCAGTAATTAAATTCCCAAAAATAGGTTCTGAAGTCGACCCGACCAAAAAAAAAAAAAAACGAAAATGAAAACCCGACCCGACAAATTGATTGGGGCTCGGGTCTGGTTTTTATTCGACCTTCCTGCGCCCCGCTCACCTCTATTGCAAACTAGCTACATTCAACTAGTATAGAATCAGATCTTAGGATTCAACTGCCCATAAGAAATTACAGCTTAACACTCTTTATGTAAAATTTATTTTTAACTGTCAATATAGCTCTTCTTACCATCGAAGATCATCGATACAAAATATTTGGGAGAACCACCTTACAATTTCGAAAATTATGTCTGGATTCGCTGGACTTCTTCGCAAATCGTTTTAAATATGACGAGGAAGTCATGTGTACATGGCGTACATGGTCTGCTGAAGCAAAAGGAAAATATTATATTACATTTGAAACAAATGAATTTTGTGTGGAGCATAATGAGGGAGTTTGGTTAGTACATCAAACGAAACTGAATAGTTATTAATGCAACTCGTACTACATATGTGCAATATAGCGCTATGTTGAAGAGAAGTCCCAGGGCGGCAGTCCGTGGAGTTTTCTTGAACTATATTTCACATATGTAGTACAAGATGAATTTATAATTTTTTATCATTCTCGACTAAATATGGAAAAGCAAAAGAATTTAAGGAAAAAAAAAATACAAAAAAATCACTCATCAACTCATTCGAACTCAGGTACACCGCATTGATAAGTATGCTCTGAATGTCAAAATGTTTTGTATGGAAATAATTTTTTGTTTACTTCGACAAATAGTCGAGTCTACCGATATGTCCTATGTTACTCTGTTTTCTAAATTTACATGGGCCATATTTTGTCGAGAATGATAAAAAATGTATTATTGCAATTTTAGCTCAAATAGTAACCATTACTTTACTGAGGGGTTGTTCACAAATGACGTCACGCTTTTTCTCGGGATCTTTGACTCCCTCCTTCATGCAAAATGGGTGAAATTTGGCCAAACCTATTATATAAAATCCAAAATGTCAGTGCACCTCAATGCACCTTGATACACTTCGCTGCACCTTGATACACTTCGATGCACCTGGATACACCTCGATGCACCTGGATACACCTCGATGCACCTGGATACACCTCGGTGCACCTTAATACACCTCGGTGCACCTTGATACAGCTTGGTGCACCTTGATACACTTCGGTGCACCTTAATACATCGAATGTGGTTCTTCCAGGCCTCCTCCGAACCGTCGTATTTTGCATTGATTCAGTATGTGACACATCGTCTGCTCCTTACCACATTCACGAAGAGGGGACTCGGCAAATTTCCACTCGTGCAATACGGTGCAACTTGATGCACTACGGTGCAGCTTGATGCACTACGGTGCAGCTTGATGCACTACGGTGCAGCTTGATGCACTACGGTGCAGCTTGATGCACTACGGTGCAGCTTGATGCACTACGGTGCAGCATGATGCACAACCGTGCACCTTAGTAACCATAGTAACGTGGGTTCATGATTGAAGCTAAGAAGGAATTGTTTACTGCAGATTTCAATCCACTGCTATATACAAAGAAGGGCAACCGTAAGATTTCTAGAAGCTATAGCGAAATATCGCTTTCGAGTGTGGTTTGCAATGTGTACGCGAGAGTATTTGTAGACTAGACAGGCTTGGGAACATAGTAGAATGTGTACTGGATGAGATTCTCAGTGGTTTCAGGTCTCTGAGAAGGTGTCAGTATTAGATTTTCTGTCTTTGGCAGACTTTTGAAAAGCCTTATGAAAAGAACAAAGATTTGTACTATGCTTCATTAATTTTTGGAGAAGACATTCAAACGAGCACCAAGGCGAAAAATGTACAACTAGGGTCTCAGCGAATCATGCTCGGAGCGGTAGCGGAGAGTGTGACGCAGTCCCCAATCCCCAAAAAAAAGTCCACAAACCCAAAAAACTCCATACAAAATCCTTTGGGACAAGACACGATGTATAGGAGAACTTAAAAGTTTTTCCCCTCTGCCCTCCCCCTCCAAATTATTTGAAAAAAACTACTTCCTATCCTGATTCCAACGCACTTTGGATTATCAAAATCGGTTGAAAACGAGCCGAGATATCGCCAATCAAAGATGACCAATTTCCATATAAAAATGGTAAAAATATGTTTGAAAATAATCAAAATTTTATTCCTGTGTTGTGTGTCCACGATGTATCTATCGATCTATGTATCTATCTACTTTTTTTCTCGAGAACCGCCAGGGCGATTTCCTTAAAATTTTTAGGGAAGTTCAGTTTCGGTCCCAAATGGAAAATTCAGTCGGTGGCTACCCCCAAAAAAATCTTCGAACTGAGTTATTGACCTGCAAAATTTTCATACAACCCCCATATATGAAAATCCACCAACGGGAGCACTTCTTCGGCTATATCTCGGCCGCTGGGGTATCAAATGAAAGGTATCCATCTCACGAAGCCAACGGAAATCGTGTGGAAATCGGTTGGGGGCTCGTTGGCAGGAGTCGGTTAAAGTGGTCCGAAATGAGCTACGCTGCCGTAGCGACTATGAGAAAAAAAATTTTTTGAAGTGACCGAAAATGATGTGGAAAGTGTGTAGGATGATGTGGGAAGTGTGTGGAATGAAGCGGCAAATGTGTAGAATGAAGTAGGAAGTGTGCCTGATTATGCGGGAAATGTGTAGGATGATGTAGGAAGTGTGTGGGATGATGTGGGAAGTGTGTGAAATGATGTGGGAAGTGTGTGGGATGATGTGGAAAGTGTGTGGAGTGATGTGGGAAGTGTGTGAAATGATGTGGAAAGTGTGTGGAATGATGTGGGAAGTGTGTGGGATGATGTGGGAAGTGTGTAGAATGATGTGAGAAGTGTGTGGAATGATGTGGGAAGTGTTTGGGATGAAATTTTTTTTCGAAGAAAAGTTTTTTTCTGAGAAGAATTTTTTCGGAGAAATTTTTTTTCTAAGAAAATTTTCTTTTCTGAGAAAATTCTTTTTGGAGAAAATTGGAGAAAACTTTCAAAACGACTGATATCACAACAAAAACGTCTTACAAGGTAGAGTGTGACGCAGTCCGTAAGTCCGCTTCCAAAATTAATGACATCGCTTGAGGTGACGCTTACGCTGAAAATACGCAAAAAATGACGATGCAAAAAAAACTTTTTAAAGAAAATTCAAATGTTTGAAATTGCGTAACAAATGCCAGAGCCATCAACGTAAAAATTTTTCCATTTTTCCAGTTTTCACATGACAAATTCTCTCAAAAACTAAGTTAATAAAGGTACTTGGGTACCTTTTAGAAGAATTTGAAAAATTAATTTTGAATTCAGTAAAAAAATTCTTCTCAAAAGTCAGGCATCAATAAGGTCATATTTTTGCTATGTTTCATTGGCGGAAGAGGTGGCAATTGACAGACGTCTGCGCTGGTTAGGGCACGTTCAAAGACAGGCTGCTTCAGGATAATCTTTACATTGAAGTTAACCAGCAGGCTAACTGAGCGTGAATTACCTTCTTTTATTTGTAGTTGCTTGACCCCTCCCTCTAGAGAATGACGTCATTTGTGAACTGTCCCTAATTTTTTCTTCGTGTTGCATGCAATTTTTTTCACGAAACCGTTGAAAACTACGACTTTCTAGATTCTTACGAGGTAAACCACGACGTTTGTAACCAGTCCAATTTCGTTCTCAGTGTTAGGTGTTTTGGTTCGAACAATGTGTTGTTGTTCGAACAATGGAATTTTATTACCTGCAAATAAACCTACAAAACTAAATGATAAAGATTGTAATGCTGAGATTGAATTTAGGTCAAGGACTGCTTACATGGTTTTTGAGCTTTTTGTACATAACTCGAGTAAATATTCTAAAATCTATCATTTTAGTGTCGTCTGGGGCCCTAAGCGTTTTTTACGTCAAATCGGAAAATTCTATCCGATTTCTTGATTCATTTCGATTCATTTCCTGTTCCATAATTGATGCCTCCCCCCCCCCCCTCATACTAATGGATCCCACTGATAACAAACGTCATGGTAAATAAACAGAATTTAGATTTATTTACTTCTCATAAATTCTTTTTGTTTTGCCTAGAAGGAAACAAATATTTTTCACGAGATTGTGTTTCTACCCCAGAAAAAACGAAATCATGCCACTAAGTGGAAAAAAAATTTCTCACTCTGGGACGAATGCACACTCGGCTCGCGTGAGAAAAATTTGATTCGTCCTATTTGTACTTCAATGGTCGAACTACTAAATAAACACGTCGATTTTCTTCTAGTATCAAAGTCAGAAAACCGTTATGCATTCAGCATCCGTTTGCACATAAACTCAATGTAGCCAAAGAAGTAGAAAAACATACGGTGCAGAGTTTTAGGAAGTGTTGTTCTGAATCCGTACAGGTCATCACAGAATCAAACTCTATGAAATAAAACTAAATAAAAATTTTATATTGTATTTGGTTGTAGTTTTTCTTTGCACTCGCATGTTCTTAAATGTTCATAAATTACGTAACGGAAAAATTGACATTTTTCAGACCCCCCTCGCCCCTGTAACGCTTAAAGCGTCAAATTTGACATATTTTTGTTCTAACCGTAACGCTTGCCTCATACTTACCCTCCCCCCTCTTGCGTTACATAATTTATGAACGAGCCACGATCGATTTCTTTTTAGACCCGTACGAAGAACGAAATTCTTCGAAAAGGGGTCTTATGCGTTTACCACGACAATTGTAACCACCCCAATTTCAACCGGGTAGTAGGGGGGGGGGGGCACCGATTTCTTTCAACCGAAATATGTTTTATGAAATTGAATCTGGGAACTGTCGGCCCAAGGGCAGACGAGCTAGGGCCGTTTAAGTGGTTTTTGGTCTTTTGTTCATAGCTTGAGTAAATCTTTTCCGATTTTCATAATTTTTTTTTGAAAGATCTGGCAATGGCCGACAATTTATGGAAGAAAATTTTTTAAATTTGAGTCCTTGGACTTAGCTAGGGCACTAAAACCGAGTCTATGCAAGGGCCATACGTGTTTTTTGTACATAACTCGAGAAAATCATTTCCGATTTTAATAAATTTGTTTTGTTTAAAAGATCTGGGTATGGTCGACAACATATGGAAGAAACGTGTTTGGATTTGAGTCCTTGGACTTAGCTAGGGCACTAAAACCAACTCTATGCTAGGACCGTACATGTTTTTTGTACATAATTCGAGTAAATCTTTTCCAATTGTCATAATTGTGTTTTGATCGAAAGGTGCAGGACTGTCTCCCGTTTTTTTGGAAGAAAATTTGTTGATTAGAAACTCTTGGACTCAGCTAGGACCTTAAAACTGAGTTTCTACTAGTGCCCAACGTGTTTGTTTACATAAGTTGGATAAATCCTAACTGATTTCGTTGAGTCTTTTTCTATCGAGTACTGAACTATATTCAAAAACAAATTTGGACCCGGTGCCTGAGCTTAGGGCTGAAGTGGGTATTAGGTTTGTCCTAAGGTCGGCTCTAACTAAAAAAGGTTTTTTTTGCTGTGTTGCAGAGCAAATTGAAGGAAACACTTTAGTCTATAGAATTATGTGTCCGAGGCATTTCCTTATGGCCCTAGGTCGGTCCTAAGGTCTGCCCTAGACCAAAAAATGGTTTTTCACTATGTTGTATAGAAAATGGAAGGATATATTTTTGTCTATGTAAGTATTTGTCCGAGCCGAGACCTCTACTGAGAACCCTAGGTCGGCCCTAGACAAAAAAATTGTTGTTTGCTATGTTGTAGAAAAAATTGAGATGAACATTTGTGTCTGTTTGGGGGTCAGTTTTGTACTTTCGGAAGGCCTTTTTTACGTCGTTTTTTCGGACGGGTTTTTCAATATTGCCCTTTATTGCCCACAATTTAATGTGGACGTAATTTGATACACTTAAGAGTTAAGGCAATATTTACTTAAATGCGTTCGAGTCTTTTCGTAACATCACCTCTGTTTGCCACATCTATTCTGATACGTACGGGTCCCTTGCATATGTTTTCTGTATGCGCTCACATTTTTCGAACTTCTAGGTACCAAGGTAAAATTGTGTAATGTTAAAACAAATATCATATACAAATTTTAAGGACTTACCCTTTTGTATGTAGCAACGAAAAATGCGAAAATTCAGACGAACTCTGTTTTGTGTGCATTGTGCATAGAATGAAAGATCAGTGTCATAACATTTTTCAACATCTCACGACATACACTTAGTTTTCCAAGTGTTTAAACCATATTGTATTATTCGATTGACTCCTACTTTTAACGGTCCGTCTATCCATTCGTCTGCAATCAACACAAAAAATCATAGAAACTTCAATTCCCTTTCTAAATTCTGCAGTCGTTTATCTGTTGACAATCTACGAGTACTTTTGATAATAAGAAAATTCGATCTGAATATAAGTTTCATATAACACGACAAACAGAAAGTACTGCTGCGGCATCATAAACTTTCGAATTAATTCAAAACTATTGACAAATTCTTCATTCGAAAGTGCTGTAAAATCACTGGCGCTGCTACTAAAAATATCCTTCATTGGGTAGGTCTCAATTTACATCTACAAACGATAATTTAATCGATAAATTTGTCGACCTTCAAAAAACTACCCATAATGTTTTCACTTTACCTCAATTCATAACTTATAACGTCTATTTTTGGTTAAATTCTCTTTTGTGTACAGTTCTAGTTCATATACCTTTGACCTAATAAAGTGAAAATGTTCGACATGTTTTGTAACATACATTTCTGAGAGCTTTTGATTGCGTTGATATCAGGACCTATTTCAAGTAATCGAAGTTTTCTAATAGTACTTTATTGGTTGACGAAAGAAAATCTAGGATTTCTTCTAATGTAAATATTGTACATAACGAGTGAGCGTAGCGAACAATTGAGAGTACAATATTTACATAAGAAGATATCCGAGATTTCTCACGTCAACCAATACAATATTTTATTTCATTAGGCGAGAGAATATCGTACGTTATTCATTCGAGCGCATGAATGTGATAGTTGCGAGAATTTATCACTGCTTCGAAGTGTCAGGGTCCTGGGTTCGAGACACGGCGGCTGCAGGTCTTTTTTTCAATTTTTTTCCAATATTTTTTTTCCAATACTTTTTTTTTAATTCTATTTATTTATGTTTTGGTCGTCACGTGAAATTACTATTTCCATATAGACATCTGAATTTTGCTCTGTGAGAAAACATTTATGACATAAATAAAAACTGATTCAAATACAAAACGAACAAAAACGTAAACAAAACCACTCAAAATACAAAAGCTTGAGTATGTATGTTGAATATGGAGAAAAACAACGCTAGTGTTTGTGAGAAGTTAAATTAATTTAAAAAATTTGAAGTGATAAAAATTCACCAATATCCTTTTGCATACAACATTTCATGAAATGAGTTGGAAACAATTTTTCTGTACTTTCAGTTTTTACGATGCAAAAATTTGATTTTATTTCTTATTGCATCGTTTAGGGTAAATTTAAATTTATGCGTGTAAAAACTGAAAGTGTTGAAAAATTATTCCGCAATTTTTTGAACTCAACGTAATTTTGTTTAAAAATTTTTGTTGCGAATCGAAGCTTAATGCGTCACCCCCTCTGATTTCAGAACTTTTGTAACTGGAAGAAAAAAGTTTTACCTTAGATGATTAATGCGTCACAC
>CM055405.1:30509698-30549934 GCA_029228625.1 Pseudolycoriella hygida | reverse complement strand
CAAATGCGTTGGAGAATTTCTGTTTTCCTTTTTTAGACTTCGCTATTTCCTCTTGTTGGTTAAGGGCACATTGCAAAAATATGAACTGTCAAATTTGCGATGTTTTTTAAGAACAGAATCCTACGTAAATAACAAATTATTGAAAATCATAGCTCATGTGTTGTCAGAAGATGACCGTAACACGAATTAAAATTTATAAAGTTTAAGTATGAAGATCGAATGTTGCTCTGAAAAATCATCGCATTCCAAGTTCGTTTGCGATGTTATTTCAAAGCAAATTCGTACCGTCATACTTAAACTTTTTACTTTCTGATTCACCTATTATTTGGGTAAGAGTCATCCACTCACAGTACATGAGCTATAATTTTGAATAATTTGTTATTTGCGCAGGATTCTATTCTAAAAAAACACCGCAAATTTGACAGTTCCCACTTTTTGTGACGTGCTCTTAATAATAGTATGTTACAGTGGACCCTTCAAAAGTAATTCATTACATGAGGACACAATTTTGTGATAATAGCCAAACTCACGAGTGTTTTTTTGAGCATCAAGCTTTGAAAACGTTATTTTGTCGAGTTTAGAGTTTGCATATCCGAGCCCAAGGCGAGGTATGCAACTTCACGAGTGAAAATATCAGCTTTGAAAGCGTGTTGCTCAAAGTAACACGAGTGAGTTTGCGAGTTCTCAAAATTGTGTCCGAAGTAATGAATTATATAGCAGGGTACACTGTATAATGTTTATTGCGTATCCTTCCCGAAATTCCCGGGTATTTCTTACCTCACTAATGAAAAGAAAAGTTTTATCTTATTAGTGAAAACAACATGTGAGGTAAAACTACTGAAAACAAAAGTTTTACGACACTAGTGAGGTAAAACTTTTTTTTTTCACGTCACTAGTGAGGTGAAACTTTTGTTTTCACTAGTGAAGTAAAACCTTTGTTTTCACTAGTGAGGTAATACATGGTTTTCATAGGGGGTAAACATACATGTAATGCTCACCTTTCTGATGAGATAGCCAATAAATATCTAAGCGATCTGCTTGTGTCACAGTGGGAGTCAGAAATTAGTCGCTCACGTACATAGAGTTTAAACCTATCAATTATTAGGGAGTAACTATTTATTTGCTAGAAATTAAAATCTTGAATTTCTGTAACATTTTCCTTCAGCAAGTAGCTCTGCGGTGCATAATTTTGGAATTAATTTTTCCTAAATGTGTGGCCGTTTCTCCTCATTTAGTTTTAATTGATGTGAATTAAATTTGCATCAACAATTTCAATTTCGAATCGTAAAGATTCAGATAAGACAGTCGCTGCAAGTCATCAGGCCTCTCGACTAAACGAAGTTAATGTAACAATAAAGCGAGTACCTGTAGTGCGAGGAAAAACTACTACAAATGAATATGCTCGAGAAAATAGAAAGTCACCAAGTGCAAAACAGAAATGGATTGTGGAAAGGCTGGTGATGCAAAAATACAGCACGTATAATTTCGGCAACTCTTGTCAAGAATATTTTTAAGCAGTTGGCCAAAGTTGTGTCTCGGCTATAAAGTCTGCAGCGATCTAATCGATCAATAAATGAATAAATTGATCATATCATTAGGGTTGAGATAATGGTATGTGCATCGATGTGCATGCAATTAAATTGCTGATTGCTTAATTGTAAGATCTTACCATCAATGAGGCGAAATTATAAAATTGAATTGTTGAAACATTTCGATTGGTCAGATAATTAAAAGATTTGAGTTTCACGTTGCTGTGACTTATAAATGAAACGACAATCGCATCAAATCCCTTGCTTCCTATTGCATGTTTATTCATTGGAACTTTGTGTATTGTTGTTCTATTTTAAGATGCCAAAGTGCGATGTCTGGCTTTATCGTGTTTCAATTATGCAGTGTTCCACATAAACGCTAAAGATTTTCGAATAACGTAACTTACAACACAACCAGTAACTTGATACCAGGTGGAAGTATTACGGTTCGTAGAAAGAAAATGGTGTAACGTAAAAATGAAATTATTTTTATTATTTTGCCACAATGTGTCTGTCAACATACTACTTAATATACTTAATCTGTTTAACACTTTATTTGTTTCGTTACAAAAACGGAAAGCTACAGGGCAACTCTTGGTCGTATGGTTGGTCTTCTATTAAATTGCTACTAATGAAAGATTATAAGAGGCGTCCTGTGTAGTATATTGAACAACGCGACCTATGATTAGAAGTGAAAGATTTACAATATTTCGGTCGGAATACTCCTTAATGTTGAAATTGAGAATGAAGTTTGCATACCAAGCAAAACTTCACGCGTCAAGGTATCAATTATTTCCAAACCATTTTCGAAGTAGGGAGGTAATTGAATTTTAACACAACTGTCAGGGAGGGAAATAGTAATTTTTGATACAAGTTATGTATGAAGGTAGTTTAACGCACTAGATGTGAGATTACGATACGAGCCGAAGACGAGTTCGGCAACACATCGTGTGCGTTAAACTACCAGCATACGTAACGTGTATCAAACAACGTTTTTTGCAATTCACCGACAAAAACAGGATTTTCTGTTAATATAAAAATTCAATTCAAGTAGTGCGTAAGAAAACCTTCATCGCACTAGTCGTAAGAAAACCTTAATCGCACTAGTCGTATAAAAACCGTCATCGCACTAGTGCGTAAAAAACCATCACCGCACTAGTGCGACAAAATCACTTCATGCGTCACCGAAATGACGCACGAAAAAGCGAGTTTTTGTCGGTTAATTGGAAAAATGAATTTTTCGTTCACGTAGTGAGAGTCACAAATTTTTTTCCGGTTCTCATTCTCTCCTATTTTTAAGATTTCTGCAAAAAATAGCCGAACTTTTGCTGACGTTCAGGACGGCACTTCTCAGCGCTCATTTTTACCATTTGTAAAGTAATTTGTAAAAAGTGCAACCGTTCAAATAAAATTTTCATTTCGAAAAACGCTTAGCAATCGTAAAATTCAAATCTATTAATTGATAAGGAAATGTAACAATTTGAAATTGATAAAGTAAACGTAATGGGTTCTGATCTGCAGCCCTTACTCTGTTTCTTTAATTTAGGTCACCCTTTTTTTTAAATTTTTGAATTTTCCTCATTAGTCGTTTTTTCTACATTACCTTTGCTAATCATCGTTTTGAATTGAATACAAGTCGTTCCACATACTTTATCAACGTTGTGGAATGCATACATATAAATGTGGAATGAGTTAAATTCAAAACACTTACCGTCAAAGTCTCTAACTTTGACAGGCTGTCTAAACTTTGACCGATTTTGTACCGTTTTTTTATACATTTTTGAAATTTACGAAACTTTCTGTAAAATCGAAGTTGTAACGAAATGCACATTTCAAAAACTTTTCGGAAAACTAGAACTTTTTACAATGTTATAATGAAGGTAGTGGGATGATACACACATCCGACAAAAATGGCGTAGCGAATTGTATTTAAGAGCACGTCGCAAAAATGTGAACTGTCAAATTTGCGATGTTTTTTTGAAACAGAACCCTGCGTAAATAACCAATTATTTAAAATTATAGCTCATATGTATACTGTGAGAGGATGACTCTTATGCAAAGATGAGTCAGAAATCAAGAAGTATGAAAATACAAACTTGCTCAGAAATAACATCGCAAACGAACTTGGAATGCGATGATTTTTCAGAGCAACTTTCGACCTTCAAATTTTTTTAATTCTGATTCATCTGTTATGCATGTAAGAGTAATCGTCTCACAGTACATGAGCTATAATTTTGAGTTATTTTCCATTTACTCTGGATTCGGTTCTAAAAAACATCGCAAATTTGACACATTTTTGCGACGTGTGCAATTCGCTACGTCATTTTTGTCGGATGAGTGTAAATGTTCGATTTTTCGACACTTTAGTAAATATTTCCCAGCCCATTTTTGGCGTTTCAAGAAATTTGTGGGAGTGTTATTGTGGTTGTTTTACAGATAATGAGAATAATTTCTCTTAGCACTCTCTCAATTTTTTTCTCGATACATTTTTGGCAGGTACTGAGATATAAATGAGAGAACTGAGAGCTGGCGCAATTTCATCGCAATTCTCAATCGCAAAAATAATTTTCTCAAAACTCCAATTTTCAACTGCGACCACAATACTTAGACCATTACTAATGGTATACCGACCAAATACGACAAACATACAAAAAATATTCGCGCACAAGGTTAATAAATTGATTGGTATAAGTTGAGGGAGGATGTTGTCTTTCAGCTCCAACTCCTGATTTTTAGAAAATTATGAGCGACGACGCCGCTCAGGATTATCGACTCTCACGCCAGCCTTGGCTTGTGTTTGACGAAGTGTCTAAAAAAGGCTCATTTTCGTAGAAAATAATTATGTTCACATTTTAATTGGACCTTTAATAAACCGCTAAAATGCATACATCAAATATGAGTTTTCACGTTTTTTCTGGGAGGCAACAGCCAGTAAAATGTTAAAAAAAATCAGATATCCTAAACCATAAACAGCAATTCAACAAAACTTTCCGTGCACACATTCCATAGAATTACGATTGCAATAATCTCATATTTTGCATTGGAAAGAGAGTATAATATTGACTCATAACGGCATTTCTGTCTCTCTCCCTCACACTCTCTCGCTCTACTAATATTATCGAAATCTTTGATATCACCGGACTAGCGCAATGTGGAATAGTTTGTGATTATACTATGCAATAGTCAACCGAAAACCGTCAGAAAGTCATGTTCATTATAAATAGAATATAGCACGTTAGATGGTAAATTTAGTCACGATTGGCGGTTCATCAACTCACATGTTATAAAAAAAATTGTGAAGTTTTTTAGTCGCTAAATTAATTCGGTTCATATACATAAGATTTTGATAACAGAGCTTAGTATCAATAATTTGTTGTTATACGAACAATACGATGTAGTAATGTATCACATTTCTATTTGTTATCTCAATAAAAGGAACCTTTAATGAATTATGTTACACATTTCGTACACATGCAGTGATAAGAGGTGTTGAGAAGAATAAAAGATTCGAATTTTTAATTGTTAAAACATTTTTCATAATTCGAAACGTTCTATTGTTATGTGTACTTACTGTTTAGTGTACAATTAATTTTATAAAAACCGAAAAACAAATTATGGCTGATGTAAATCTTTTAAAACCGATCGATCATACACAGAACAATGTAGTGACCGTGAAAAATAGAATAGCAAATAAAGTGTCTACACATGCGAAGATCGGAAAATACGGTGAACCACCTGATGGAGGCACACGTGCGATTTTGGTTATGCTTAGCGCGTTCCTTTGTAACAGCATTTTGTTTGGCATCATCAATACTTGGGGAACTATTTACATAACACTGCAACAGCAACTCGAATCCCATGGAGACAAAGAAGCATCTAGTAAAGCATGTGAGTACAGTGACAATAGAATAATGTTTTTCGTTATCAATTTTTATAAGTTTAATCCCATCACTCTATTGTTAACCGTGTAAATTAACCTCGACTTTGGTGCTATTTCAGTTTAACGCATATATTGATGTGATTGTAATGGATTTATGAGATAAATATACACTTCAATATTGTGTGTTATATACGAATGAGAACACAATCAGTCAATGTTATCGATAACCCTGTTATTAATAAATTTTTGTGTGTTAAGTTTAAAGTTCAATCGTCGGAGCCCCTGACACCGTGTGCGACCTAATTTTTACTATTCGAATCTAATTTTTGTCCTGCGAAATATATTTTCAAACGAGCTGTGTATTTTATTAAAAAATTTAGCAAACAGCTGTTTCTCGATAAATAGAAGCAGCAAGGAACTGTTAAATCAGCATAGCAAATACTATACGCGCCGTAACGATCATCATTAAACTTTATAGATCCTTTTTACCCTTTCTGTTTGATGTCTTTACGCCCTTCTCCATACCCTCATATCCTGTGCCAAGATGATGGTTCGTTCGCCAAGTGAAAGTCTCCTTACTTAATTGAGTCTATAAACCTTCTCCTTAGCCTACCCCTAGGGCGGGTGTACATCCAGGACTTCTGCATTCAATATCCTCTTTGGTAGCCCGCCATTACACATCCTCTGAGCGTGCGCGTACCATCGCAGTCCCTTGAGGCGTAACCCCTAAATTTTCCTTGATGTCGTCGTTCCTGATATGATTGTCCCTTTTATATGAAGAACCCTTTTATATTAGAAACCTCCAGGTTATGCAAAAGTATTTCGCATTCCTCCTAACTTTCACTGCTATATGAAATCGTTGGCCTGTAGATTGATCTGATTGAAATTTGTGCCGCTATCTAATTCCTTCTTGTTGAACATATGCGACCTCAATTGACTGGCCATTTTCCTCCTTTTTTCAAACTAACACCTGTTAAGAAAGTCTTTAGACTAAAATCAAACGAACGTCATTTGAACACAAAATAAACAAATTCAATACTTCTCTATATGGCAGCTTACTTTATTCTTAAACTACTAAAAAACGTATTTACAGTACACTTAACGGACCACTGACTTCGATTTTACGCAGTATCTTTCGAACCTTCAAAATCATGCTCTGGCAGACCGATATGTCGATTTCTTTCAACTTTCGCTTGATTCGACCAATCAACTGTTGCTCGTTTTGAGCTTCCCAGCCCTCCTCGTACACCTTACGTTTGAGAACAGACTAGAAATTTTCAATTGGACGTGCCTGTGGAACGTTTGGTGGATTGTCCTTTTTCGGTACAAATGGTATATTTTGTCTAGTGAGCCAATTCAACGTTTCTTTCGCATAATGACTGCTAGCAAGATCCGGCCAGAACATGATTTCATCTTGGGAGTGGTGTTTTTCAACGAATCGCTTCAGTTTCGGCAAGCATTCACTGATATAAATGTCATGATTGATGGCTTTGGATTTGTTTGGACGAATGAGTGGTGTTGAAATACCCTTTGAAGAAATTGCACACCACACCAACACCTTTGGCTCAAATTTTTCTTTGCCCGAAAATTTAACATTGTTTGGTGTTACTTTAATGTCATCAGTGTAAAAACCATCATTTCCACTTAATTCATGGTGAGAAAATGTAAAGTAAGATTCATCATCCAAAACAATGAATTTTCCGTTTGCAAAGTGTTTGCCACGAAGAGCACGACAACACTTTGGTATTTTTTCGAGTTGTTTCAGCGTATATTTTGGTGCTCGCTTACGTTTCCGATAAAATATATTGTTTTTCTTTAAAATATTGTCGATAGTAACATTCGAAACACCAAATTTTCGCGACAATCGCCGTGTTGATTGACCAACCTTGTTTTTGGCACTTGATAGCAAACTTTTCGTTGCTCTGGAGCTCAATTGTGGAGGTCGACCAGATTTCTTTTTATTTTCTGGGAGTTTACCTTCACGACAATCCTTGAGAACATTGAAAATGGTTGCACGTGAAATTGGCTTGTTCTTAAACACTCGAAGAATTTCGGTCGAACTTAGTTCGCCAAAACAATTTGCGACAGACTTTCGTAAATTCAATTTGTACGCCATTCTTATTGGATGTTTTTTGCCGGTTTGTGTCTGACAGTAGTCTGGAGGTACCGATAAATACAATGAATGCGTCTATTGACTGTTTTGAGTTTGTTGACGTATTTTGATAAAGGCCTGTATTCAGTCTAAAGACTTTCTTAACAGGTTTAACACCTGCCGTCCTCCGAAAAAATGGCTCCTAAATATGTAAACTCAGAAACCGTAACGATAAAGCACCAAAAATTCCATAAAGATTTAATGATCAAAGTAACTGCCGAGTGTTTACAACTTGAAGACCTCGCAACGAAAGGTGTCCAGGTAGGCATTTGGATTTTTCGTTGAAATAAGTGAGAAATGAGTAAAAAATGTGAAAATAAGTGAGCGTAAAAGTGAGCTTCCAAAAATGTTTGTCTTTAAAGATAAATCACCATTTGTACTAGAGCTTCCAATACAGAATCCTCGAACACGCCACTCGAGTTGACCAAATGATCCCATGTATTTTTCATGTAAAATGAAGTATATTTGCTGTAGATGTTTCTTTTTTCCTCAATAAAGGACTGGTCTTGGTCGAAGTCGTTTGTTTCATAGCGGATCGTCGGGTCAATGATGAAAGCTTTTGTGGACTTTGGTTGGAATGCAATAACATCACTGGATCTTGATCGACCCTCCCCCTCACAGTCGACTGCATATACTTCTTCGAAACACGTAGATCCTTTCAATCTTAACATGTCTGTAATTTGGTTTTTCACACTATGGTGCCTAGTTATTAGTAGGGCAGCTTCCAATGACGTGCAAGATGGTTTCTTTCTCTCGGCAGAGGCTGGAAAAGCTTCCGACACTTGGGACTTCATTTAGGTTAGTTGGTACTTAATTTTTGATGTGAATGACTCCTGCTCCTTGGTAGCTTAGCTTACACTGGTTTTAAACGAATCGTTGTGCCGCTCTCAGAAACTTGAGGCATCGCCTAATACGTTCAGCTTTTGTTTGCATGTGCTTAAGTGAGCGGAAGTGAGAAAAGTGAGTGAGATGCCTACCTTGGTGTCTAATTAGTTTGATCATGATGATAATTACCTATAAGGAATAATAGCAATGAACAATTAAAATAACGTTGCCAATCAAAAATGGCCCCATTCTTATTTTTTAACTCTTGTATCCATGACGCGAATGGGAGATAAGTCACTTTTTGGATTTTTCGCCATCTACCAGCTGAGTCTGTCACAAACAAACATTGGTCTGTTCCGGTAAGAAAATAGCTTATGATGACCTAAGTATGCAATAAACCGACGTTTGTTTCTTACTTTTACTACTATTACACACAAGTGATGACTTTAACTGAGTAGGGTGAATAAAATCACGAACCAAAATCTAGTCACTCTGTAAAACTAGTCCACTAAACATAACTACGTATACAAAAAGTGGCAAACGGAACACTTTGTGTGTCGCTCTATGTGTCTTTTTATATTATTATCACCACGACATGCCGATTTTGATTATTTGACATACACGATAGAGAGCAAAATGAAGAGGCTCTTTCTTACGATTATTTCGAATCAACTTAATCACTTTTGAATCACAGTCTAATATTTTGAGACACATCAACACGAGGCTCTAGAGTTTTTTCAACTTTTATCTTTCTTTCACCCGTTATCATTTCAATTAACTATATCAATTAAACCGAGAGCATTTGCAAAATAGACCGATAAAATGAGAGCGACTTGAATAATCTTACAGCAATGCCCTAAAACACAAACAATAAAAAACATATAGAAGGGACCCGTACGCATCAAAACTCTGAAGTGTATGAAATTACGTCCTCATTAAATTGGATTGGAAATTGCCGAAAGGGCAATATTGACTTTGTCCGAAGAAACCGAAGAAACCTCTACAAACATTATCAATCGAAGAAGGAAAATGGAATACATAAGTAAGGAAAAGAAAAATGCTGAATTGCATATATCCAAGAAACCGCCAAAATTGCAAACGAAAATTTATAAAAAGTGTAAAAAAATCTAGAGCACATAGAGGAGGTTTCTGACCCATACTTCCATGGACAAAAAAGTTCCCCTCAATTTACTCCAAAACATAGTAAAAAATATTTTCTAGGTGGGGCCAACATTAGGACCGACCTTTGGCTCTAAGGAGGTCCCCATACTTGAATGGACAAAAAGCTCGCCTCAATTTTCTCTACAACACTGCGTAAAAATCACCTTGGGGAAGTATCCAACAAAAAAGGCAACAATTTTTTTTCACTGGACAACCCTGAAAATATATCGTGAGCTTTTTGTCGTCTGATTTTTGTTGAAGTGAAGCTTTTTGTTGAAAAAATTAATGACCGAAGGCAACAAATTTTTCGGCAAAGTTGTTGCATGCGAAATTTCTTGTTGGAAAAATTTGTTCACCAAAGACGACTAATTATTCGGCAAAGTTGTTGCCGCGAAGCTTCTTGTTGGAAAAAATTGTTGACCTAAGGCAACAAATTTTTCGGCAAAGTTGTTGCAACGAAGGTTCTTGTTAGAAAAAATTGTTGACCCAAGGCAACAAATTTTTCGGCAAAGCTTTTTGAAGAAACTTTTTTTGAAATTCTGTTGCCCACAGTCAAGTTGTTGGTCGAAGACAATTTTGGTTATGTGAAACAAAAAAAAAAATTGTTGACCAAGGGCAACACAAAAGCTTGTTTACCAAGAGTAACAAAAAAATAGTTATCGATAAAGTTTATTGACTTAAGGCAACAATTTCGTATTGAACGTAAACAACGTAAAATGTAACAAATAAACAACGACCATAAATTGTCGTCATTGCATTGTCAACAAAGAAAACGTCGCTGATAGTCAACAATTCTTTATTCGGAAGTTGTTGCCAAGAATGTCGGACATGGTCAACAAAAATTTAACAATTTCCAAATAAAATTAAAAAAATTGTTTCTGAAAGTTGCCGCCTAGATGAACAAAAAATTTGTCGCCTGTAGACAACAAAAAAGGTTACAATTTTCTATTTGGGAGTTGTTGCTAAGATTGCCGCCGAAAGTCAACAAATAATAGCATATTACGTGTGTGCATCCAAATTTGTATTTTGACGAGTAAGAAGGTTTTAGTGCAATCAACATTGGTCTTCGGCCAACACCTTGACTGTGGGCAACAGAATTTCAAAAAGTTTCTTTAAAAAGCTTTGCCGAAAAATGTGTTGCCTTCGGTCAGCAATTTTTTCCAACAAGAAGCTTCGCGGCAACAACTTTGCCGACTAATTTGTTGCCTTCGGTCAACAATTTCTTTCAACATGAAGCTTCGCTGCAACAACTTTGCCGAATAATTTTTTGTCTTCGGTCATTAATTTTTTCAACAAAAAGCTTCACTTCAACAAAAACCAGGCGACAAAAAGCTCACGATATATTTTCAGGGTTGTCCAGTGAAAAAAAATTGTTGTCTTTTTTTTGGATACTTCCCCAAGGTGTAAAAATCCTCAGCGTTAAATGAGTATTCACGAAAAATCACCAAATATCGTCTAAGGTCGCGTAGCGTAAGTTAGGTCTACACTAACGTACCTATAGCCCAAACCACTCATCTTTCATCTTCTTCAAAACCACGAATAGCGATTTCCGTGCTGGCTTCGCGGAGATATAAGTCAAAAAGTTTCACCAACCTTCAAAAACCGCGTTTTTGACCACTTTCGGGCCGTGGTAGGGACTTAGATTTCTGACCCGTCAGTGTTCAAAATCTTAGAAGAAAAATTTTCTTCCAAAAATTGTAGGACAGATTTTGAAAATCGCTCAAGGTTTAGTCGAGTTATCGTGTTGACATACGGACAGACTGTGACTTTGCATTTTTCTCTTATTTAGACAGACCCCAAAACGAAAAAGTGACCAACTCCTGGGTCGAAATTCGACTGGTTACCAACATAGTGATAAACGCAATAGACCCCTTTTCGAAGCCTTACGTTCTTCGTACGGGTCTAATAAAGTGCACCGTGCAGCATCTCTCTTTTCCTCAATGTTTTTGAAGTACTCGTTCTGTTTTCACTACCACCTGACATATCTGCCGTCTTCTTCTTCTTCTTTTTCAGCCCATTTGTATCCACTGCTGGATGTAGGTCTTTTTCGGTGGTTTTTAGCCATTAAAACACCACGCTGGCCAGTGCGGGTTGGTTAGTGATGGTAATCCAACTGACTAGGATTTTGCATGCTGCCGTTGTTTCTTTAGTCAAAATCGTCCGCCACCATGCTAAGGTGTTATCCCATCCTGATAACGCCTTGCTGTCTCCGACCCTTTCCATTCGTAACGTTAGGAGGATACTACCCGAAGACAGCGCCCCTCATCCTTCTGCTAAGTGACCCACACTAGTACACCAGGGTTGGTTACCTGATCGTTCATGGGGCTGCTCATACTATAAGAGGTGTCACCTCGGGTAGGATAGGATGTAGGAGTAGATGGATACAGGCTAAGGTATACATAAAGGAGTACTATATTGCGCATAACACACCATTTGACACCTATATATTTGCCGCGCCGCACTTTGTTAAAAAGCCTCAAGGTTAACAATGTAAATTTCATCAAAAATTGAATTCTGCGGCTTTTTGTAAAACTAACAAAAAACCTGGTTTTTTAACAATTTTGTGGTTTTTTCATTATTTCATTTTTTGTCATTTGCAAATATTTATATTTGCAAATATTATAGTCAGCTTTTCAACTCACATGAAAAATACTGAGGCTTTTGAACAAAGTATTTGCCTTTAGTGCTTATTAGACCTTTGTACGGGAAATTTAAGTTTTCGAAAAGTTAGGGGGCCCGCCCGGAAAACGGTGTCAAATGGTCCTCAAAAAAAAAGTTTCTATGGATCGGATGAAATCCGGAGAGATTTAATGGGTGCTCAAAATCCGAGCATCAATATCTTCGTCGGCAAGTATCCGAATATTCTTGTTAATAGGCTTGTTTTATAGGTTTTCTCTTCCTCTAAAAATTGTTTCTAAGAAGCTAGACTCTAAAGCAATTCCCAGTATGACTTTCGCTTAATTGAAGTGTAAACAATTTTTGCAAAAATGCTACACTACTTCAGTCGTGTGGAACTCATACAAGGATTTCATTTCCAGTCTAGCTTCTTAGAAACAATTTTTAGAGGAAGAAAAAACCTAGAAAAAAAGCTCATTAACAAAAATATTCGGACACTTGCCGATGTAGATATTGATGCTCGAATTGTGGTCATTTTTCACATTTAACGCCATTGAGCACCCATTAAATCGCTCTGAATTTCATCCGACTTACAGAAACTTTTTTTCGGTGGACTATTTGACCTCGTTTTCCGGGCGGGCCCCCTAACTTTTCGACGACATAGAATTTTGGACAAGTCTAGTGCTTATTTATTGCCTTTGTTTCCAATCGAAACTTAAAGTTTTTTGTTTCGAAGAACTCTTATTTTGGAGTAGAGATTGAATCATCCCTCAAAATTTTAGAAGCTACTAGGTATCGCGCAGGCTGACACACTCAAGTGATCATGAGAGCTTCGTCGAATTGAAAAATTTATGAAAATGTCGATTTTCTCACGCATTTTTGGGGTAATTCTGATAAAAGTCACCGTGTCCAGTCAACTAAATCACTTCTGATGTATCGTTTTACCTTTGTCCTTGTTGCTTACCACGTACATATTTGTCTTAATCCATTTTAAGTATTTATCTGCTTGACACCTTTAAACTGATCTGCACAGTCTTGAAGGTATCAGATTGCAATAAATTATTAATAACGTAATCAGAGTTTACTGTCTTCGATTTCCTAAATCATGATTCAACGCTCACATTTCGTTGATACGGCAGCGATAAAATTGTAGCTTTTGGTCCAAATTCCAGAGTTTCGGTTCGAATGTTTATTCACCCATTGCGTCCACTGCTATAATTCACGCGAGAAGTATAATGCGAGATAAAAGTGAGATACGCGTGTTGAAAATGGGGACCCTGCTCTGATTCACTTTAAATAAATTCTCACGTGATAAAAAAAAATTGTGAAGTGAGATAAACTTCTCGCTTGTCGAAGATTGAACCCCAGTTCTTTTAAATGACTTTAGTATTACGACAGAATCAGCACTTGCCAAGGCCTTTGTTACTATTGATGATTATTATTCATTAATCGATACATAGACAGTTTGTTATTTATCAATGTTTGTTCTTTTCATATTAAATCTCTTTGTCAGTTTTACAAGTAGAGATTAATCATAGATTTAGTAATCTTTTTTAAATTCGTTGCTGATATGATGCCCCATATAAAAACCGAAAAGGGTTAGCACAATATTTGATTTGCTTCACTTTCCTATTGAATCAAATTCAACAAATTCAAATATTTAGCTTTACAACATTAGTATCTCAGTTAATATTTGTCTTATCTGACTGTTAAATGTTACAATTTAAAATGATATACTTGACAACCGAAAATGTTTTCACAATGAGACTGAAAATGACTCATTTCTTGTGCGAACTGTCAAATTTGACTTAGTGATATTTATACGCATCAAGACATATTAAGAGTGAATTTTGCGAATAACGCAACCAATCTAATATACAGCACCTCGTCGATTCTCTGAATTTTGATGTGAGTAGAATCTGTGGACTATCCTGAGAAAATCGTAGAAGAAAATTTGTTTTTAAAAAATTTTGCTCGGCCGGCAGTGGTGTTCACAAGTACTACTGCACCACCGGGGTCGCTGAA
Organism: Pseudolycoriella hygida; assembly: GCA_029228625.1. Lineage (NCBI taxonomy): Eukaryota > Metazoa > Arthropoda > Insecta > Diptera > Sciaridae > Pseudolycoriella > Pseudolycoriella hygida. The sequence goes on along the minus strand of CM055405.1, from coordinate 30,535,746 downwards.
ACTTCAATATCTTTCCGAAGACTGATTGTATTTGGCTGAAATTCACATAGCGTTTAGGCATGTGAGTAGATTTTTTTCAAAATTATAATATCAGTCACAGAAAAGTGAAAACCGACAAGTTTCTGATTTACTTATCAAATTTACCATGCAAATCAGAAACTTGTCGGTTTTTCTGTGACTGTAACTTAAAAATGACGCGTGGTATGGGGCGCTAGACAGTCAGACAGCAGAGATTAAAAGAAGAATTGGCCTTGCATGGGCAGCGTTCGGAAAACTCAGGCTGATTTTCAAGAGCAAGTTGAATAACAACCTGAAGCGAAAAGTGTTTGACTCATGTGTTCTGCCAGTGTTAACGTATGGCGCAGAAACGTTAACATAAACAAAAGCATCTGAGAACAACCTGAGAGTAGCACAAATGGAACGGAGTATGCTTGGCATTTCGCTTAGAGATAAAATGACCAATCAGTGGGTTCGTCAACAAACGAAAGTCGTTGACGTAATGGAAAGAATAGCATCTCTGAAGTGGAACTGGGTAGGACATATTGCGAGGATGATAGACGAACTTTGGACCAGAAACATAATGAATTGGAGACCATCCACGACACGACCAATGGGCAGACCGCCAGAAAGTTGGACGAATTCAATCAAGCGAACAGCAGGGACAAACTGGCAGCAAATGGCAATGGATCGTTCAGAATGGAGGAGGAAAGGGGAGGTCTACATCCAGCAGTGGATATCAACAGGCTAACGAAGAAGAAGAAGAAGAAGAAGAAGATGGGGCGCTGGAGCGGTCAAAAAGTAAAAAAAGCACTGTTTTTGGAGGGCTCTAGATGGCGCTAACAGCTAAGATATTTTTTCGAAAAGCCACTTACAATGCCTTTCAAACGGTACCCTGATCGAAAAAATTGGTGAAAAATTGGATTTTTGGCTCTATTTTGAGTTTAATGTAATTTCGACTACTCTGAGCGGTGAGCTACTGTGATTCCTCTCATTCAAATGGTCCGCAAAAATTCAATTTAAAACCAATTTTTTCGAATAGTGTATCGTTAGAAAGGTATTTGAAGTGGGTTTTCGACAAAAATGACTTTACAAAAATCTAATTGGCCATGTGAGAGGTAGACTTAGAGAAACGCTCTCGAATTTCAAGTTTGTTCAGAAAAATGACTACCAAGACCACAAACAGTTCGATCCAGAAGATCTCTATGGTGTTTCTGAAACTTGAAATCATTGCACTTCTCCCATATATTAGGTTTTATTTGTCGCCGCTGTTAGCGCCCTCTTGAGCCCTCCAATAACAGTACATTTGTTACCTTTTTACCGATCTAGCGCTTCATACCACGTGATATTTTTAAATTATTATATTTTTACAAAAATCTATTCTCACATATCTACACATTGTGTGAATTTCAGCCAAATATAATCAGTCTTCGGAAAGATACTGAAGAAACACGTTTTCAGCGACCCCGGTGCAGAGGTATTTTTGACCACCTCTGCCGGCCGAACAAAATTTTCTTCTACGATTATCTCAAGATAATCCACAGATTCGATTGACACCAAATTTAAGAGAATAGAAGAGATGATGTAAGCGGAAGTAAGTCATTACATGACAGATCAATTTTGTAGAATGAGCCAAACTCAAGAGGGTGTTTGTAAGCAAAAAGTTTTGAAAACTGTTTTTTGACGAGTGTAGAGTTTGTACCCCGAGCTAAAGGTGAGGTATAAAACTGCACGAGTCAAAAAAACAATTTTTAAAGCGAGTTGCTTAAAAATACACGAATGAGTTTGCGAGTGTCACGAAATGATCCAGAATGGATGACTTACAAAGCAACCCCCAGTGTATACTTACTAAGTAAGTGTCCCATCCGAAAACGATTCATTACATGTAGATTTACATGTAATGAGAAGTTTTCGTTGGGGGCCTTAATGTATTGAATCGCATGTAATGAATAACTTCCGGGGGTGCACATATGCATCTAATAACAAGTTTTCGGTGGGACAACGAGAAAAAAATATCATCGGCTCAAATTTCTTACCAAATAGCCAGCTTCGTTTCGGTAAATGTGTGTAAAAAATAAACATGTGATATTGTGTAAATTATAAGCCAATGCCGCATGGATTAGGTGGAGACTTTTAAAGCTGTTTCCAAGCTGAATACTATTTTTCAACATTAGAAGGGAGCTAAATAACACCGCCGCGCTATTCGCGATTGTCTTTGACAGTAGATGGCATTATGCAAGTATGCTCGAACTGTCACTTTCTATTCGACAAAAATTATTTAAAGAGATGGAAGCATTTTCTTTGCTGGAAATTGCAAAATTATGGTGAATATTTTCGCCATTATTTCGTCATGGCCCCACTTTCTACGTCAAAAAGACATTTGAATATTTTTCGGCTAGGCACCAACTCTTTCGCAGTGAGGTGTCGGCGGTGTCGGATTGTTCTTTGACAGCTGAAGATGATTTCATTTAGTTCACTTTTTCACAACTATATGTGAATGTAGTGTCGCTCTCTTCATTTAGAATCCCGAATATCATTCGGATATTTTCTCTCAAACGATCTATTAGGTGGAGTTTTAAGTAACAGCTGCCGGGTGCCGCCGGAGTTGTGGTTGTAATTAATGATATTTTACAGCACACTTAGAACATGCGCACGACTTCATGAAGTAAAAGTTCAATCTCTGTAGCACAAAGTGTTTCGTTCTTCGGTGAAGTGATAATTGACTTTCATGGCTTTGAGTTAATTATACCATAAAGTCACCATATCACCAGACCTAGCATAATAGACAAAAAAGACAACCGAAAAGCGAAACACACTTTTAATTTTTCGATAAATTAATGCTAATTGCACATTTGATTAATTGAACCCTCATTATGAAGCATTTATTTTTAGATTTTGAACTAATTTCACATTGTTTTAACGTTTTGCTTTATTCGGCAATTTTGTGATATTATTATTTACACAGGTAATAACACGGTAGTTAAAATCTATTTGCCAAATTCGAAGGTGGTTCACCCTCCTGAAATGTACGTTATAGTTTATGCTACAAGTTCTATAGATTCGGTTGAATATACTTCGAGAGCGTAGTATGTAAGAAGCGTAGCCGCACAGAATTTCGGAGGGAGGTTAACTTTTTCATAATTTTTTTTCTATTTGTATAGATTTTATAAGTGAATTGATCCACAGTCGACTAGCATTTCGATTAACATCGAACCCATAGATCACCTACCCCCTCCACTCGTAGTACGAGGATATTTAGTCTTTTAACTTCTCCACCGACGACGTTTTGTAAAATCTCGCATTCAATGTCGTCGTTCAACGTTCAACGTTTCTAAATTTTAGTCCAGTCCTTATTCGTCACACGTTACAATTTTCGAATAAAAAACCGTACTTTGTTAGGATCAAAAGACTATTTATTACAATTGTCAAAATGACGTTTTAAACGTCAAAGCTATAACGAGCAATTAGAGAAAGTTTTCGTCATTAACATGTTTGATGAAAAAACAATAATATTTGACGTTTAAAATGTCACTTTGACAGTTGGAATATACCGAATTTTAACAAAAAAGTCTCATTTTTTCCACATTTGAAAACTGTGACACTAGCGCGACTCACTCGCTATTACTTTAAACTTTTTGCTCAACGAATCAATAAAAATTGATTTGTTAATTTAACAAGGTACAAATTGAAATAAATAAATGAAATTGATACTCACCCCAGTAAAAAAAAAGAAAGAAAATTTTATTGGGTTTCTAGTCTCATACGAAGTACAAAGACGGGCTTATAGTTTAGCTCTATTATTTCCAATGACTAATAAATTCGTCAGATATGCGAAATCTGCGAACAATTCTGTGTGTCTGACTGTATACTCACAATAACTTGAATCGAATCGAATTTTTCACACTTCTTTTAAATTTGTGACCTTAAATTTGAAATATTAAAGTTTGCATTCACTTACGATTTTACTGAGACATCGTACGGGGCTGGAGGTGTATATATAATGTGTGTAGGAATTAGTCGGACTTATAAGGTGTTTTGAAAACAAATGAGTGTACGCAGACAATGGCTGAATTGATACAATATTCTGTATGATATTTGTAGGATAAAAATATTTGGGATTAAGAGCTATCATCAGCTGAGTTTGATTTGAAGCCATACTACTTTGTTCTATTGGAAGTTTTTTTGCATTTGAAAATGTACAGCGAATTTATTATTGATTCGTTACACAATCGGTCCAATAAACGTTTGTACGTATTTTTTCTGCTCGTTTATCGAAAAAATTGTAGTAATGTGTTCGATTTTTAATTTAAATTTTAACTGTTACGTCTTTCTCCTCATACACTTAGCGTTTGACTTCTATAAATGACCCCTAGTTCACTACACCTCGACTTTAATCGCATGATTATAGACCTCGTCTTGTCGGAGGCTTTTCCCGTTCTTCAAGTGGTGACATCTATGTTTTTTCATAGCTGAATTAACATCTCAACATAGAACTACCCCCTTTTCTCAAGTAGCGTCATCCATGCTTTCATAGCTGAATACGGACAAACATAAAACAAGGCGCTTAATCCATATCCCTCGTATTATACAATTCAAGTTTTGGATGAACAAAATACAAGCGAAAAGAGAATTAGAAAAGATGCACAATCTTATGATTTTAATAGACGTCGGATATTTCAACGATTCTGACGTAAGACCCGGACTTATGTCAAGGGAATAATTTTCTGTGAAAACTGACTTGCAGCAAGTCTTACGAAAAAAACCAGCAACCTGTCACATACTTGCATCATATTCTTATTATAATTATTGAAAACGTAAGACAATCCGCACTTGCAAGGAAATAAAACACATTTGAAATGAGATTCAGTGATAAATTCTTGTAATTTAAATATAATTTAATTTAAACAAATGCAAATAATAAAAATAATAAATCAGTTATTTGCATGTTCAACATTCTGATGAAGTTATAATTTAGTAGCTGCGAGTTAAATTTTGAATTGTTTAATTCTACCTGCAATGTTTGTTTTGTTTGGGAAACTTAAACGTTTTATTTGCTATAGACAAGGAAAGATCGTCAGTGTGCGTGATGTGTGAATGCCAAAACAACAAAGGAAGTTGTAATTGTAGCTTGTCTAACTAGTAACACAAGCACTATTTCTACCGCACCAGTTGTAATGTATATGCACACGATGTGTATTATGACACTCGCCCTGCGACGAAGAGTCGTAGTTCCTAATAATAGTACTTTACTTTGTTGTTTGTTTTGTTGTTTTAAAGAGTGGTTGCCTTTGTCAACACAAACAATTTATTTACAAGCAATAACTTATTAGTATATTACAGCCGAACAGTGTTATGAGTAATATTACTGGTGTGTGCTCACTTGCAATATTACTCATAAACAGTGTTCGTCAACAAGCTGTGAGCTGTGGAGGAAAGGAAGGAAGAGCGCCTTAAAGCAAACACGCGCAGTAAGGTGGAAGCTTATAAGCGTAAGAGGATCCAGGTGTACAGATTGCTGAGGAGGAAAAAGCGAGATCACCTAAACCAGGAAATCAGTAACCTGGAAGCGAACAACAGAAATGGGAACGTAAGAGACTTCTATAAGATGACAAAGCAACAGCGCAAACAATATCAACTAAGACCCATCAAGATAAATGACGAGCATGGCCAACTACTGAGTGACGCGAAAGAGATAGCGAATAGATGGGCAGAATATTTTTATGACCTGCTGAACAAACCGACAAGACAACTTCCTCAGCGTACTGTGCAGAAGGCTGAGCCGACGATCGAAACCCCGACTTACGAAGAAGTGATAGAAGCCATCCACAAACTCAAGCCGTCCAAGTCTTCGGGCGAGAACCACATACCAGCCGAACTGATCAAAGCGGCAGGACATGACTTATGGCGCCGACTGTATCAAACAATAGTCAAAGTATGGGACGAAGAAAGAGTACCGAAGGACTGGCAGATGGGGCTACTGATACCGATTTTTAAGAAGAGAGCAAGAGTGAAATGTATGAACTACCGTGGTATATGTCTACTTAACGTAGCGTATAAAGTACTGGCGGAGATACTTTATAACCGCATAGTGATATATTCTGAAGAAATCACTGGAAACTACCAGTGCGGATTTAGGAGAGGCAGATCCACAACCGACCAGAGTATTACAATTCGGCAGATAATGGAGAAAGCATGGGAATACAACATAACGATACATCAGCTATTCTTAGACTTTAAACACGCATATGACTCAATTGATAGACCAGCGTTATTCGGTATTATAGAGGAGTATGGGATACCGAAGAAGCTAATAAACCTGACGAAAGCAACCTTGACCGATACCAAGTACAAAGTGCAGATTCTAAACGTTCAATCAAATCCATTCGACATAAACACCGGACTACGTCAAGGAGATATGCTATCTAGTCATCAAAACAAATTACTGCGTTCGCCGACGATGCCGATTTAATGGGACGGGGAACGATCGCGATCAAGGAAATGTTTGTCGAAATAGATAGGGAAGCAGACACGATTGGACTGGAAATCAGTGAGGATAAGACGAAATATCTTGCGCTAGACAGGAAACAGGGATCGCGTATTGGACAAAGCATCGCAATTGACGATTACAACTTCGAAGTTGTCCAGTAATTCAAGTACCTCGGCTCAATTCTAAACACTGAGAATGACGTAGACGAAGAGATCAAGACGAGACTGATGCAGGGAAATAGATGTTTCTCCGCAATGAAACTCCTGTTTAGAAACTCGCTGGTCAGTCGAAACACGAAACTTCGCCTATACAAGACACTGATTCGACCCATCGTAATGTACGGCTGGGAAACATGGTCTTTGGCACTGAAGCAAGAATCGCTACTGAACTGCTTTGAGAGGAGAGTGCTAAGATCAATATGTGGACCACAATGCGAACAAGGACGATATGGAGGATAAGAACGAACAGAGAGCTGACAGAAATCTACGGGGACGAAACACTGGTCGGTGCTATTAAATCTGCCAGACTGCGATGGGCAGGTCATGTAGCGTGTTTGGATGAAACGACTTTTGTTGTCAGTTAAATTTTTGTTTCGTATCGAAATTTTGAGAATTTATTGAGAATGCATAGGCGGCTTTATTGGACGAATGTTTTGCCGAAAATCGAGTAGTGTCATAGGCAGAACATTCGCTTCCTAAAGATGCATGAAATTTGAAAAATTTGAGAAGCAAAATGTACTACTACATCAAAACAAACACATCGCAGAAAATATACCGACCACTCTGAATACACGTACGTTATGAGCCATTTACCTATCGCATCGCACACCGTTTATATCAACTTACCGAGTAGGTACACGCTAAATATATTATTTCATGTTTGTGGAATGTAAACACGAAAAACCACCTAGAAAGGTTGTCAATAATGAAGTGTTTACATGCCACAAACATGTACCTAATTTGCTTTCGTTTGTATAAATAAATACTTCGTCATTGCTATTAAAGTAACGAAAAGTTTCCCTTTAAAGAACCAAAAATAGCATAAAAAAGGTACAATTTTCTTATCGAAATCGCATAAAATAATTTGTTTTGTCATTACTGTCGATTGCAGAAGAAGTCAATAGATTTTTGGTCTGACAGAGCAACGCAGGAAAATTATTTGCGTTGTAAAATAAATACATAGTTGCATTAATCGAAATGCATTTGTGTAAATAACGTAATAAATTTTCCTTGTTGTTTGTTTACTTAACGAGCTATGCAAATTATATGATTAACATATGGAGAACTTTTACTTTGGCATTGACGCATTACTTGGTGAACGTTTCGCTTCTTCGTATTGATTTCAAATGGATTCCATTTCATCAGAGAAAACCGGACGTTTTCAATTTTCAATGTCATGGAAACTCTTTGAAGCAGTGGCATCGACTTAGAGCGTGTAATTGAAATGCTTGGTACAATTACTTTCATTTATTTTTGTAGGTTTATTCAATATCCAAATATTTATCAGAATTCCATTGTTCGAACAATGGAATTTTATTACCTGCGAATAAACCTACAAAAATAAATGTTAAAGATTGTAATTATAAAAAGGATTAAAGATACGATCAAAACCCTTGTCGTGTATGCCAGATAATATTACGAGTACGAGGTTATGATGTAAGCCCCAAGCTGCCGCGAGTTTCAATCCAACTTTTAGATTGCCTCACGTGGTCTATCGAGTTCCAAAGCCAAATTTTTTCAATTTTTACTAATATTTTGAAAAATTATGGCGGTTCAAACACTTCCAATTTTCACCAGGCCGTCAGCCATTTCGTCACCCTCAATGTTTCTGTAACCAGACCAGTACTTTAGCTAAACGAACGAAATCTGTACGCACCGATCGCTTTGTATAACTGTCTGAAAGCATTTGTTGCTTTTAAGCCATGGATCACGAGAAACCACTCAAAATTGGTTGGGTGGTTGAGTGCGGTAGGCGGGTCTAACTCGCTTTACTCGACCTTTCGAGATATTTGGTGGTTTTTCATAAAAATATTTCTTTGATTATGTTTTTTTTTTGTACTGTAGCGAAAATTGAAGGTAAAATTTTGGTCCATGAAAGTATGGGTGGGTGAAAATTCGGGCCAAGCACAAAATTATTTTATTTATTATAGTTATTTGGATTACAAGTATGAAAGTATGAAAATTCGACCCTGTGCGAGAATTGCTGCCCGCGGCGTACGTCATCCCTTGTAATTCTATGTGATCTGAAACACGTGTTTGCTAAAATATAATTCTCTACATCTTTACTTGTGACAGTAAATCTCTATCACAACTAAAACCCTTTTTAGAAGGGAAACGTGACACAAGTCCTCGTCCCTTCTTCTAAAACAACTGATATCAATTTGGGTGACGCTTACAGCTTCGGAACGCAAAAAATTCTCTTGAAATATTTTCATTTTTGATTAAAAAAATGCGTAACAAATGCCGGAATTCCAATGTTATAGTTTTACTGTTCAGATTTGACGCGAAAAAAAAATTAAGTTTTGCGTGATGTGTGAAGCCAAGTTTTTGGCGTACGAAACCTGAAATCGCAGAAAAATTATTAGACTGGGAGGGTCCAGCATTTGCGACGCATTTTTCAGGCGAAAAAAGTTTTCGGCAAACAAAAATTTTCGGAGAAAAAAATTCCGGTGACAAAAATTTTCGGCGAAAAAAAAATTCCGGCAAAAAAAATTTTCGTCGAAAAAAAGCAGGAAAAAAAATTTCTTTGACGCGAATCATCTATCTTCAACAAAAAAAAATTAATTTTTCCCCTAAGTCCGTCCCATACCACCGTCGGTCACTCTGACACACTACACACTCAACCCAACAACTTTTCCTTTGACACCAAACAGCCATCTCCAATCCAAAAAAAAATGTAAAAAAAAATTAATTTTCCCTCTCAGTCCGTCCCATGCAAACGTCTGCCATTTTGTTGGTCACCCTGACACGCTATCATCCGAGATCAACAACAAACATTTAGTTCAAACGGCAAAGAAACAACCCCAACAACCCTGACACGCTAAACACCCAACACAACAACTTTTCCTTTGACTCCAAACATCTTTCTCCATCCTAACACAGTCCAAAAATTTTGCTCATATTTGACCCATACTTTGAATATATTCACACACACACATACAAAACATTCTTTGTATGGGCTTTATATGGCGCCTTCTACGAGCCCAGGCGCTCAAACGAGGCCGTTACCCCCCTTTTTTAAAAATTTCATATGTCGTAGAATGTCCACTCGAAGGTCTCTCCAAAATGTCAAGAAAAGTTATCGAGCCGTTTTCCAGCACGAGCCAAAAAAGTCGGTTTTCATACAAATGGTTCTGGAACTAACTAAATAACTAAACCAACCACCCACCCACTCACTAACTAACGTAGGATGTTTCCATTAACTTTGGCTTCTATGAAATAGCACATTTTGTATGGAAAATGACGATTTTCTAAAGGGTAGTATTATAATCGATCACCCAAAAATAATTTTTGATCACCTGAAAATACAGTTTTGATCACCAATACAAAATAAAACTTAATTAGGGGCAAAATTAGTAACACCTAAGCTGAGTTAGCCGTTCTAAATATACAGTCCTCCTTTTACGAAACGGTAGCACACACTCCTGGCCCTAAAAAAGAGCGTTTTAATTTTCTGGTGATCAAAATTGAAATTTCTGGTGATCAAAAATGAATTTTTTGGTGATCAGTTAAACATATGCCTTTTCTAAAGGTCATATCTTCGGATCCACTTGACCGATTTTAATGAGTAAAATACCGATTTCAATCAAAATTTTACGTAAAATCCGAAAAACTAGGCCTCAGGGGGTACGACGCAAGGGAAAAAAGTCAAAACTTAGCTGTATATATGGTTCCTCCGTCTACGAGAAAAATATTTCTGAATTTTTTGTACGTATGTGGACTTGCCCATGATATTTCATATTGCATAGTTGAGCAATAATGAGCATAGTTGACGAAAAACGGTCTGCTTTTGTATATGGCCGAGAAACTCAATTTCGTCCATTCCATTGGTCACAGTGCCCAGACCACTGACCAATTTCCACAAAAAAAAATTTCCCAATTTAGTGACACCAAAATGAACAATTTCCGTGCTATACCTGCGAAAAAATTTCACCGATCCTCGAAAAACCATGTTTTTGGTCACTTTCTCGACCATATCTCAGGAACCACTTGACCGATATTGCTTATCTTTGAACTTGAATCACGGGACACATGTACCTTTCAGGGAAAAAGAGTTTAGGGGGATCGGTGCTACTTGAAAAAAAAAGACGAAACCTTAAATAAAGAAACCGAAGCAGTGGCCCCGAATGCCAAAGTTTGTAGGGTACAAGACAAGACAAAGGCAGTATTGACCGAAGGAAAATGCCGAAAAGTTTCCTTTTCGATTTCCAGTTATCTTTTCTGTTTTACAGTTTGAAGAGTCCTCCGCTTAAGAAACTTCAACGATTAAATGTAAGTCCTACAACATAATTCGGAGCCTATCGCTATGGAACTAAAAGATTGTTTATAAATGTTTATTGACCAACAAAATTAGAAATTATAAACAAATAAGTAAATTAACGAAGATAGTAAACTTTGTCTAGGTTGAACTGGGAGGGAATCGTACCAAGAACACTAGTCGAATTCCCTCTTTGAATGGGCAAACTAATCTGCTGCCGGAAAAACATAAGCGACCTCTGCTCTCCTGTAGCGTCAGACATACGTTTACCCAAATCTTTAGCGAAAACCTTGGCTTCCTCAAACCAACCTCCTAAACATTCTACGGCGAAAACGACGAAATGATATTGGCTAGCCACTGAACTGTAATCTTTATGCTTTTGTGATACGGCCTTGTTGGCTGCTGAACACGCTTGCGTAGCTGAGCTTTTTACATATTAGGCACATAGAGGGTCAACACAAGTTGTATCCCATGCGAGTTGGCGACCGCGGCACAAAGGAGTGATAGTTACAGATTGTAGGTGTTCTAAATATTCACAATAGCGGCTAGGAGCAGAAAATCATTTCAAGAAAACGTTCTCTTGATTTTCTCAAAATTTTCGCGATTTTTTCAATCAAGAAAATCGCGAAAATATTTTCTCGAAAATAGGCTCTGCTCAGAAGCCAGGTCGTGCCCTACCCACAACCCAACCTAACCTGCAACCAATTTCGTAACCGTAATAAAAGTTATAGAAAATTTTGTACCTTTCGTAGTAAAAGGTGAAGTAATAATGTCAGATGTCATAATGTGGTTGAACGAAGGTCAGGTTATGTTATGGTGACGAGATCATTAAGTCAATTCGACCTATATCTACAAAATTGGATTGGTAGTACCGATATCAAATTTTCAGCGCGTCAAGAGATGAAACAAAAAGATTCTTGCCCATGCCCACCACCAACTGAAGTCGGTACCTCTAATACCTGAGTTGTTCAATAGCCTGAAAATTATGATCGCAGAGCATAGTTTGAAAGCTATGCTTTTTGCGAAACATCAAGACGAAAAGTAGCTAATAAAGTTTTTTATTTTCCTTACAGCCTTGGTTGGAAGTCTTACTGTTGGCACGACATTCCTACTTTCACCCGTTTCCAGTATTTTAACTGACAAAATTGGTCTACGCAAAACTACATTAATTGGCGGCCTGCTCGCTTCGAGTGGAATGTTCATATCATCGTTCTTGTTTCATAATGTTGAAGCACTTTACGTCACCTACGGCATAATGTTCGGTTTTGGTGCGGCATTAGCATACACTCCAACACTGGCGATACTTGGACACTACTTTAAAAGATATTTAGGAATAGTTAGCGGATTCGTAACGTCCGGTTCCAGTGTTTTCACAGCAATCCTTCCATTTCTGCTAAAGTGGTTGCTGAGCAAAGGACTTGGTATCACATTTTGTGTGCAGGCAGGAATGTCTATATTTGTAGTTGCATGTGCGTTGATCTACAAGCCTCTTCAAGCTCCCCCACCAAAACCGAAACGAAAACCAGGGCAATCTAACGCAAACGCAGTGTTAAGATCATTAGTAAATGTGGACATATGGAAGAAGAAACGCTACATAATTTGGGCCTTTTCCATACCAGTGGCTCTGATTGGTTACTTCGTTCCGTATACGCACGTACCGAAATACGTTTCTATTACATACCCAAGCGAAAATGAAGGCTTTCCCATCATGTGCATTGGAATAACAAGTGGTATTGGTCGGATTCTATTCGGATTTATTGCCGACTTTAAGGGAGTTAATCGAATTTACTTGCAACAAATATCTTTCGTTGTGATGGGAGCTCTTACCATGTTAATGCCAAACACTAATTCATTCATGCAATTGTTGGGAATTTCACTGCTGATGGGGGTCGTTGATGGCTGTTTTATATCGTTGTTAGGACCAATTGCTTTCGATATATGTGGTCCACGTGGAGCGACTCAAGCTATAGGTTTTTTGTTAGGACTTTGTTCTATTCCTCTGACGGTTGGTCCACCCATAGCTGGACTTTTGTACGATCAAACAAAGTCGTATACTCTTGCATTTTTCTTGGCTGGTATACCACCGATTTGTGGCGCAGCAATTATGTGCTTAATTAGTTTCGTTAAGGATGATCCCATCGATGCCGATGAAAATCCCGACAATCAATTGGAAATCGCTCTGGCCAAAACTGCGTGGATTGAAGGTTTGTTTCGTTTTTTTCTCGTTCGATCAGTTTAACAATTCGAAATCTGTGAATTAGATGACAAAGAGGTACGTGAAAATGGTGCAGCAAACAGAAAGGCATCACTAGCTAGTACAGGTATTAATGAGAAATCCAATTTATTAACGAAAGCTCATTTGTCAACTTTGGTGGTGGATTTTACACGAATACTTAGCTTTTCAAACAACGACTGCACGCGCCGTCGTTACGACTACTGCTATTTATAAATCTAAGCTTTTTCGTTGCAAAGTATGCTAAAAATGTTTAAATGTTGCATGTATGCGTATATTATTTTAACGTAGACCTGGACGCATTGTAGTCGCGATAAATAAGTTAAGATTAAAAGCACACAAGTGATAGATTTGTTGGTTTCCACTTTATTCACTTTATGTTCTATGTCTGCAGCAAATTTCGAAACATGAATTTTATCAACATTTTCTAACAGATGGCACACAGTAGTAACTTTAAAAAATTTTCATTCCTAGGACGGAAAACTGCTGTCTTCCGTTCTATTTTAAAACAGAAAAGCAGTTTTCTGAACATTCGGAATGAAAAATGTTGCACGAAACTCGGAAAAATATATGTTTTTGACTAGTGTGATTGCAGCGCTTGGCTTTGCCGCGGGCTGCAAACCTCACATTCGTCAAAAACATTATATTTTTCCTAGTTACGTAAATAACTATTATTTTGACGAGTAGGTAGGTAACGGTCCGACTCGTCACAACAAAATTTGGAAGCACATAAAGATAGTAAGCAAGCAAGTTTGAAAGCACGTAACGTAATATACCATTTGAACTACACTACTACCACTGTGATGGCACACTTCCATAGCACTTTTCTGGTGAGACATAAAATAGAAAGTTAAAATTACAACAAGAATTCAAAGTCTTTATTTTCAAACTCGTCCGAAACGAACATTTTAGTGGATCAAACCAGTCTAGCTGACAGCTAGTCGTTCCAGTTCCAACAGTATTATGGAACTTAAATTTATATAACAACGTTAATTACCCGATAGACAGTACACACGTCAAAGAACTATCAACTCTAGATAAGTCCAATCTTCAAGGTCGGATGGGTGTCTCCTGCTGCCTGTTACGTTTTCCTTTCTCTCGTTTTGTGACGTAGACCGGGGTGATGATTAGTGCTCTTCCTCTTTCTATTATATTTTAATTTACTTTAAAGATTTAAAAACCACGCGAAGAGTCGCTATGTTTGTCTATTCTTAAGAACATTTTTTTAGATTTTTCAGGTTGGGACGACTCTTTGTTGAGTCTTGAAACACAGATCTATTGATCCTTTGTTTCTCTCCCGTTCATCATGTAAATCTTTCGAACCTGCCCGTACCAGCCAGAAACTTGTCAAGGACAAGCGGTCCCAGCTTTAGCACATCCAGAGGTCTAATCACATGACCACCCAGAGTCCCGAGTCTCAGTTGAGAAAAATTTGGACATTCACAAATTATGTGATATCCAGTTTCGTTACTAAAGCCACAGGTACATTTGGAATCGCTAACGATTCCCATTTTTGACAAATGACTGTTTAGACCACAGTGCCCGGTTATCGCTCCCACCACTCTTCTTATGCGACTCCGGTCCATGTTCAGCAGTGCATTTGTCCATTTGCAGTTGGGCACTGGTAAGAACTGCTTCGTATGCATTGCTCCACCATATTTGTGCCAACGCTTTATTCCCTCTGAACGCACCCATTCCTTTACGAGTTTTTTACACTCTGACTGTGATACAGGAATGAACGGTTCAGGTCCACAAATGGCAGATGTAGTACCTAGCTTCGCTAGTTCATCCGCTCTTTCACTTCCCTCAATTCCGGAGTGTCCCGGCACCCAAGCAACCGTCACCTGATTTCTCAGGCCCAGTCGGCTTAGTGTACCTTTGAACTCCTTCATTAGTTTGGATGTGGTAACAGGCGACATAATCGCTCTGATCATCTCTTCGCTGTCAGACAGGATTGTGACTTTTTCACTTACCGTTTCTGGTCCCAAAGTGCTTTCCAATCCTTTCATTGCTGCGAATGTTTCTGCCTGAAGTATGCTGGCGAAGTTTCCTAAGTGGAAGAACTCTTCTTTCATAGGTTCCAGAGTTAATACCCCAGCCCCTACTCCATTAGAGTTTTTTGATCCATCTGTGAAGCAAATGAGTCCATCAGAAGACAGACTGTCTGGCCAATTTCTTGCCCATTCTAGTCTATCCGGTATGATAGACTCGTAGTGCTTCACAAAGGAGATTTCCGGTTTTATCCAGTCCCTGGGCATGTCTAAAATCGGATTGGCTATTGCCCCCCTAATTTTTCCATGTCGAGTGTGAAAGTTCCTCATCCAAAGATCATTAAGGCGGAGTCTATCCGCAGTTTCAAATGCTTTAGCCTTTATGATTGTTTGCATGGGTGCAATATTCAACAGCGTTTCCATGGCTGTCGTCGCTGTTGTTTTCATCGCCCCGGTCATGCAGATGCATACCAGTCTCTGAATTTCGCTCAACTCCTTCCTCGCGATTTCAACTTCGAGCCTAGGCCACCAAACGACACAGCCGTGGGTGATCATAGGTCTCACTACCGCTTCATAAATCCACAGTATAGCCTTGGATGGTAGGCCCCAGTTTTTACCAAAGGAGCTTCTACATGTCCAGAAGGCTGTCAGAGCTTTTTTAGCTTTGTCTTTCACATGCTCTATCCAGTTTAATTTACTGTCAAGCGTGACTCCCAGGTATTTTACCTTATTTCCAGGCGTAATGGTTTTCCCAGAACTCCTGAATTCCCCAATTAGTTCATGACCTGTTCTTCTCCTGCTGAAGAGAATTATGTCAGTTTTCTCTGGGTTGACTTTAAGGCCATTAACCATATACCATTTTTCTACTATTTTCGTAGAATACCTGATGCGATCTCCAAGAGTACTTTCGAATTTCCCTCTGATTAAGATCGTTAGGTCGTCTGAGTACCCCTGAGCGTAAATGCCCTTTTCATTGAGCTCTTTAATAAGAGAGTCTACTACCATACACCACAGAAGTGGTGACAGTATTCCACCTTGCGGGCAACCTTTCGTTGCCCAGAAGTTAGCTTTGTGTCCGCATACGGTAGCTTCTACTTCTCTGCTACTAAGCATGCTACTGATCCACCTTATCACAAGCTGATTCACACCCCGCTCCTCCAGCGCGTGGTGAATGACCCCGAAATTGGTGTTGTCAAATGCTCCCTGGATGTCCATAAAACAACCAAGTGCGACGTCGCCAACCTTAAATGATCCTTCCACCCTGGCGACTAGATTATGCAGAGCCGAATCCGTGGACTTACCTACTTGATACGCATGTTGGCTTGCCTGCAGCGGACATTCCGGCAGGATTTCGTCCCTGATATAAAAGTCTACAAGTCATTCCAGCGTTTTCTGCACGAAAGATGTGAGACTGATTGGACGAAAGTCTTTAGCCTCTACATGCGATGGCTTCCCAGGTTTCGGTATAAAAGTAACTTTCACCGTTTCCCAGGACGTTGGGATGCGTCCCAGAATCAACGAGCCCCTTAATACCCTACAGAGCGGTTCTAACAGAATTTCTCCACTTTCCTTCAGGAGGGCTGGAAATATTCCATCGTCACCTGCCGATTTGTAGGGTTTGAATTTACCAATGGCCCATTGTATTCTTTCCTCAGTAACAATTCTGTTTACCAGATTCCAATCCTCTTCACTTGGAGGAGGTGGATCTGGGGTATTTCCAATAATCTTCGCGCTACTGCATCCAGGAAAGTGTGTGCCGAGAAGATGTTCGGCTGTTTCCTTGCCAGAGCTCGTAAAACTGCCATCCGGTCTCCGCAGAGTTCCCGGTAGCAGTCTCGAGTCTTTGGCTAGGATTTTGTGAATTCTGGCGTAATCTGGTATTTGTTCAATTTCAGCACAGAAATTCTTCCACGTTTCTCTCGCTTTCCACTTTACCGCCTTCCTGAACACTTTTTGAGCTGTTCTATAAGCGTCCCAGTTTGTCCCGAGTTTCGTTTTATTCGCTTTGTTCCAAGCTTTCCGAGCTGATCTTCTCAACCCTTCTATCTCTCTGCTCCAGAATTTTCCATCTTTCTTATCGATCGATTTCACTTCTGGACAGGAGAACTCGTATGCTTTAGTTAGCAACGAGGTTATGTCGTTCACTGCGTCGTTCAACTTATCTAACGACATCGGCAGCGTCGACAGTTTATCTTCGACGTGTTGTCGGAGAAAGTTTCTGTACTGTTCCCAGTTTGTTTTCCTAGGGTTCCTAAACCTAACGAACTTCGGCACGCAGCCGGAATTTAAAATTGATGATCATTGCCTTAGAAATATGCAATGAAAAAACATCGCAAAACATAGAACTGTCAAAATATCTGACACGCTCTAAGTAGTAATCATTCTCAAAACTCTCGCACATAATTGTAAATACTATTACAGTCGGTGGGTAGCATCATTGTTCATCAAATACGTATCAACATACAACCATTTTGTAGTGCGTTGTACGGCACAACTAAATTAAATTCTAGTAGATTATGCACCGCTGTCCAGGATGCTCTATTTTGACGATTTGGAGGTTATTTCCCGAGCCGAAGGCGTGGGAAATAATCCAAATCGTCAAAATAAACCATCCTGGACAGCGGTGCATATATAGTTTTATCTATCGAGAGCAATATATCGAGTTAAACGTTTTTGCCCTAGGGTAATAAGTACGAGATTATTGCTCTAGATAGATAAAAAATTTTAATCACTTTTATCGTTGTTTTCGACCCTGGAATGAAACTTTTAACCCAGTCTCTAAAGAGACGAAAATTATTTTTCATTCCTAGGACGGAAAATTGCTGTTTTCCGTCCTATTTTAAAACAGAAAAGCAGTTTTCTAAACCCTCGGAATGAAAAATATTGTACGAAACTCGGAAAAATAAATGTTTTTGATTGGTATGATTGGCTTCGCCGCGGGCTGCAAACCTCACACTCGTCAAAAACATTATATTTTTCCTAGTTACGTAAATAACTTTATTTTCCATGTTTGTCTAATTCGTACATTAAACGTTTCTGTATATAAACTCTCAGTCATACGTTACTTGTATTTGTAGCCGTGTCTAGAGCATTAATTTAATTATAGTCCTAGGGTAAATTTTATTAGTCCTCATTTTATAAAGAAAAAAAACGATGTCCGTACTGCGATTTGAACCCGGGACATCCGCGCCTGAGTCGAATGTGCTAACCACTACTCCACGGTGTCGCCTGATATACGACAATTAGAAATCGAATCGTTAGTAGTAAGCGTTGAAGTAAATTCGTATGGCTTATTTCAGGTACATAACGTGTACGACTCATAACGTGTAAGTGTGCATATGTCATGTCATTGATTTTTTTTAGAACATAATAAAAATAATCAATTTTTGTCTGAACGGATTTTGATAAAACAAAATGCCAGTGTGTGGTGCCTCATCTCAGGACATCTGTAAAGTAATTATTTTCTCAATCGGACGAATAACTGCCGAGCAATAAGGCTATGAAAACGTGGTGTGATCAATGTATAAAAATCGTTTGTAAAGTCTCACCGCAAGACAAATATTGATTTGATTGAAAATCTAATTTCTTTACAGGAGTCTTTCAATTTTTTATGCAGGTTTTCATATGAAAGAATGATGTTTGTTGGTATAAATAAAAAACAAAAACATTTCATTTTGATAAAAAAAATTTTAGAATTTGAACCAAAAATTTTGGGAAAAATTTTTCTCAACCCTGAATGTTAGCTAACTGAGCCACGCAGGCTGTTCATGCTTTCAGTTAGAATGGGTTTACATGACTTCGAGTTTATATACAGAAACGTTTGAATGTGTGAATTAGTCAAACATGAAAAATAAAATAGCGTAATGTTGTGAAGGAAAAAATTTCGATTCACTTCTTATGTATATATTGTATAAACACGCGTTCGCTACGCTCACTTGTTATATACAATATATACATATGAAGTAAATCTTAATTTTTCCCTTCACAACATTAATCTACTAATTTAAATAATTACTTTTCGTTCGTCCAGGGTCAAAATTGACAGGTGGGAAGAAGGTACGTTTCATTTCAGTGTCGAATATGACGAAAAAAGAGGGGAGAGATAACGTATTTTAGATTCACACTCTGACGATTTTTGTATACGTCTGCGCCGAGAGCAGATAAACGTAGAAAATCCTTTTGCACTTAAAAGGAAATCAATTGTAGGGAAAATCCTCAATTTCATTAAAAATCCTTAGAAATCAAAGCTTATCCTCGAAAATCGAAGAAAACCCGCGAAAATCCCAAAAAATCGTGTAAAAATGCTGGAAAATCGTCAAAAATTAGAAAAGAAAATCCTTGAAAATCAAGGAAAACTATAGAAAATCGTTGGAAATCAAAAAAATCCTTCGAGGATTTCGTTTAAGAAAATCATTTTACAGTCAAAATAAACGATTATCTGCCCCTCGGTCTGCGCATAAAAATAGTTATTATTCCTTACATACTAAGAAAATTGTACACATGATTCTGATCTTCCAAGGAGAGAAACATTTCACATCAGTTTCTCCCCCTCCAGTAAAAACAAAAGACGAGCGTAGAAGTTGGGAATGCTTATAGCTTGCTTAAAATCTGCTTTATGCACAAAACGCTTTTCTAGAGAAATATGCATTGTCGTATTCGCGTCGATAAAATCGATAAAGTCTTTCTTTATTTCGAAATTGTAAAATTACTCCTCTCAAAGCAAATGATCTTTTCACGTGTGCGGTGTAAATTATCTTTTTTCTCCATATTCAAGTGCGATGAGAAGACATGAGAGATGAGACAAGAGTAACACACAAATACTTCACCGAGTCAACGGGCTTAATCTCTACGCCTCTAGCTTCTATTCTAAGAGAGCCATCAATCCTTATCTAAAACGAGGGGCAGATAATCGTAATTTTCGTTGACAAAGGATTTTCTCTTTTGTATTGGATTTTCTAGCATCTGGGGAGGATTTTCAAGGATTTTCTATTTTTATATGGGATTTTCCGGAACGGTTGACAATGGATTTTCTACATTTATCCGCCCTCGATCTGAAATGAACAACTTTGCACTTATTCAGATTGAACGTAAGCCTGTTAACGTCAAAAAAATCAGTCGGAAGCTTCATCTCACCATTGATAACATTAACATTGTTTGCAAATCAAATCGACGAAGAAAATATACTTGAATCTGAATCTGCAAACAAATAAGGTTGGGATTTTAGTGGCAAGAGGTGCAAGTCATTAACAAAAACTAAGAAAAGAGCGGTCCCAAGACGCTTCCTTGCGAAACTCCTAGGGATACTCTCAAACAAAGTCCTTCAAGTCCATTCGCGATGACACTTTGATATCTATTCTCGAGATAGCTAGTAATAAGAGTCAGTGCCATACCCCTAATGCTAGCAACAGACATTTTTTTCAATGGGAGTCAACCAAGACCAGTCACAGGTTTACCTTTGTCAATATGGAAGGAGATATAGTCAATCAGTTCAGTCAATGCAATATGTAAAACTTAAATGATAATATTTATTCAAATCAGTCAAGGAAAGGTGCTCGAGCCAAGCCGTCATTGCGACCTGTAAAACCTTGAATCTTTTCAACTACATTACAATTTTATTTTACTATATAATAAATTTCGTCCAATCGGTTCATTTGTTGGGGTATCGTTCCTAGTATTGACGCTGCATTGCCTCTCTGGTTAGCAATACTGATTCGTTGCACCAGAAAATTTTTAGACCTCGGCTCGCCAGTGGTTTGTTTCAATTTTTTCCCGATTTTGTTTATCAATTTTCTGCCGTCATTCCCCCAAGGACCCATCGTCTCTACTGCAATTGGACAAAAATAAAAATTGTTCTCTAGATCCCGATACTTAGACCTTTTCGAGATTTCTCTACATGATGCTGCTGCCCCTGATCGTCGGCTAGTGGATGCTACGTACGATTGACATGTTGTGTCGGCGCAAGTAAAATCCCACAACAGAGGCTTTCCGAATTTCCATGGAACCAGTGTCAGCCCGTCAGGTTTTTTGCCGTCAGATCTGCTGCAGCCTGTTGGTTCTCGTAGCGCTGGAACACCACAAGTCAGCAGAGCGCGTTTGATTAGGTCGTTGATCGTTTCATGCCTTGCCCTTCTGCCATAGGTTTTTTTGCATGCTAATCCATGACGGCCAAACTTATCCATGTGTGTTCCACATACGCAAGTGTGTGGATGACAGACCGATAAGCCCAACCGTAATGAAGCTGCAGTTCGAAATGATTGGTTATCTAACAACGTACCTAGGGACGAACACGCCGTATTGTTTACTATAAAAAAATTTACCGAATCAAGGAAAGTCAGAATGTTCACATAAATTAGTTTCTCGAGTATCTTAAAGTAAAGCGATTTAGTTGAGTTGAAATTTCCTCTTTTCCCCTTGGGTGAATTAAAGTTTTTTGTGTGTGCGCGTTGGGAATAACCGTTTTCATCCACGAAACAAAAACCTTAATTTATTAAAACGCTTTCGTAAACAAACAAAAAAGTCGCAATTCAGGCGTGAAAGTTTCTATTTTGCTCCCAAGTGAGAACAAGAGCTTCTTTCTGTCACCGTATTTGAGAGGAGAAGATAACATTCCATGCATGGTGGCAAATGTGGCATCATGAAGATAAAGATGAAGAGCAACAGAGCTTTCGTCTCATGTAATCATGGTCGAAGTTAGAAGAAAAAGTGAAAGAGAAATATTTTTTTTAGTGAAGGGGAACGGCTGGAATGTCTCAGAGAAGATTACCGACCCCTAATACCGAACGCATTGAGCGTATTGTTTCATCGTATAATTCCTTTTAGATGCTAAAATGCTAAAGCTTTAATAAATATTTCCAAACCAATATTTTTTGTGTACACACGCATTCAAAAACGAATTTTTAATGTCGATATGTCAATTAAAAACGAAAAAATTTGTTTCTCATTTCAGAGACGCTTAACGAGAAAACAACCGAAAACATCTAACAAAAATGTAGCCTTTAGTTATAAGACTGAAAAATGAAAAACGATTTTTTTACAACGTGTACAAAGAAAATGTTTAAGCTAAGATTACGCAGAGATGATAAAATAATTTTAAAGCCAAACTGCAAATAGGATAAAAAATATATTTTTTAAAGATTTCTATGATATTAACACACTTATATCTTACGTGACGTGTCATGTTTCATAAAATTGAAAAATTGTATTAAATGTTCATTTATGTCAACTTTCGTGTGGAATCAAAGTTGTTCAATGCATTATCAAAACTTATCGTACGGAAATAAAAATGTTTCAGTCTTAGTGCTTTATTATATAAAAACCCCTATTTCACCTTATAATTAAAATAAAAATTGTATAGACAACTTCAGTGAAAAATTTTTTATTAAAAAATTGCAACAGCCGCCTCAGAGAATTCTCTAAACATTTCCTGAACACGTATTTTATTAGATGTTGGAATTAGTAGATTATCCAACAATGAATGGAACCTCGAGATTACCTCTTGAACGAGATAAAACATCCACGAAAACAATAGTATTTTATACTACAAGATCATGCCCGGAGCGGTAGCGGAGGGCGTGACGCAGTCCCCACACCCCAAAAAAAACGTCCACAAACCCAAAAAACTCCATACAAAAACCTTTGAAACAAGGAGCCATATATAGGCGAATTTTTGAGTTCTTTCCCACGCCTCTCTCCCCCTCCAAATTATTGCAAACTACGTCGCAGCCCAGACTCATCGAAATCGGTTGAAAATTGGCTGAGATATCGAGATTTGAAAATAACATTTTTGTATGGAGAATAAATTTTTCTATTGTTCTCATCATTATGGAAACTTGATGATGGCGGCGCCATCTTAGATTTTCGTTTATACTTTTTCGGTTTTCAAATTTTAGCTCCGTAATGACACTACTTAGAGAGATGGTTTCTTCTAGAAAGTTATAGAGTTTCATTAGGAGAATTTTTTGGGATCATAAGAAAATGGCTGCCAGCTGTCATAGCGTTTCGTTTATGCTTTTCCGTTTTTTGAATTTTAGCTTCGTAATGACACTACTTAGAGAGACAGTTTCCTCTAGAAAGTTATAGAGTTTCATCAGGAAAATTTTTTGGGATCATAAGAAAATGGCTGCCAACTGTCAAAGTGACGCCATCTTGGATTTTTTGCTAAATTCTGTATAAGAATACCTAGAAAGTTGGTTTCTTCAGGAAAGTTATATGAATCAGTGGGAAGAATTGGTGACACGAAGTGATCCGAAGGTAGCCGAAGGTGACATGAAGTGTTCCGAAGGTAGCCGAAGGTGACACGAAGTGTTTCAAAGGTGACACGAAGTTTTTCGAACGAAGGCGAAGGTGACACAAAGTATTCCGAAGGTAGCCGAAGGTGATACGAAGTGTAACGATGGTAGCCGAAGGTGTTGGAGAACAATTTTTTTCGGAGAAAAATTTTTTTGGAAAAAAACTTTTTTCGGAGGAAATTTTTCTTTAAAAAAAAAAATTTCGGAGAAAGATTTTTTTGGAGAAAATTTTTTTAGGGAAACATTGTTGACTATGATTTGATTAAATAAAGGAGAGCTCTCTTAAAAAAAAAAATCAGCGATAGCGTCACCTCAAGCGATATCATTAATTTTGGAATAGCTGCCGTAAATTCAAATTTTCAACAAATTTCTCAAGTGGGGTGTCGTTGGAAAGGTAATGATAGTGGCTTTCCACAAAAAATTCTTTTAAGACATTAATTCCTTCCGACTGAAGTCTGGAGGTTGTAAAACTTCAAAATTGGCGGTGAAGACGTGAAAAGTGCTCGAACACTAACAGTTGCCAAAAATCCAATTCATCACCAAATGTCTCATGTGAGGTGTCGTTGGAAAGGTTGCGGACTATGCTTTCCAGGAAATCAGTATCTTGAAGGTTCCAGTTAACGCGTGAAGACTGGAGCTCAAAACCCACCATGTGACTGAAAAGTAGCAAAAATCAGCAAACTGTATTCGACGCCGAAAATCCAATTCTTTATCAAATGTCTCGTGTGGGGCGTCGTTGGAAAGGAAATTAATGTGGCTTTCCATTAAGACTACCATGAAGCCGATTTGATTGATCTTGTGAGAGTTAGTGGCCGAAAACTCTCCAAAATGACCAAAAAAGCACATTTTGCGATTGCGCGATCTCTAAATCCTTTCCGAAAAATTTCAAAAAAAAATTTTTCTAAGTTTCTCAAATATTAAAAACTTTTCAGTAGGAAAAACCAGAAGAAATCGCCCATAAAAGATTTTTCGATTACCTTTCAGGGAAAAAAAAGTTTTTGAAAATCGGTTGAGTTTTACTCGATTAAACGGGATGATTTTTGGCAATGGCAATGTCAAAAAATGTTGAGTGTGGCTGAAAAAAGCCAGCGCCCCTTCGACCAGTCCGGCCTGCAAGTAAGACACCTAAGTAAGGAGGTTTCGGAGTACATTCTACGACGCAGCCGTTCATTCTCAGGCTTAGCTTCCCGTTTATTTGCTGGTTATTCAAGTGGAACACACAGGGTAGTATTTTTCCTACATTCGTCTTTAGACGCCACTCTTTGAAGAATCTTGTTGACATGATGTTAAAATCTTCGTTTCACGTATTTTCAAGGTACCCAAAAGGTTTCAGCTTGAAACGCCGAGCATTATCGTTGGCAACGATGAACTTCCTCAAATGCGTCGTTGGGAGAGAACGGAGGCTTGCGGTAGGCCGTCACTTATCACTCTTTTCCCACAGATTTTACCATTGATATCCACATGGAAGTTGCGATCGATCAGTGAGGTCATCAGTAACAACTGTAGAGTTAATTTAAACAGCAGCTCCTGCTTCCAAACTCTGCCGTAAGCCGCCGACAAGTCCAAAAATACCACTCCCGTCTTTGAGCCTTTCTGGAAACCAAGCTCGATATTGTTAATGGTAAAACCTGATCGCAGGAGTTGTTCCTGCTTATTCCTTGAAGGTATTCTCCTCGATTACATCTCCATTTTTTGTCAAGACGACTCTTTCAAACAGCTTGTAACTACAGTTCAAAAGAGAGATCAGTCGGTAGTTTTAGGTTAGATATCGCTTTAAGGTTGCGATAATTTTAGATCTTTTCCATTGTTTAGGTACTGCCCCGTTCTTATACAAATCTGTAAATAATTTTATAACACTCGGAGATATAATATGCACATTATAGCCCTCAAACTAAGGTTTGAGCCCCTCGTGTTATAAAAGTATATTATAACACAAGGACTGTAACTTGAGATCTCCTATCTGGGAGGGTTGAAGATCCGAGGGCGAGGGCGAGTTTGAGGGCTATAATATGCATATTATAGCCCCGAACGATATAAAATATCACAACAAAAACCCTTTCGAAAAAATAAATGTGACGCAAGTCCTCGTATCTTCTTCCAAAACAACTGATATCAATTTGGGTAACGCTTACAGCTTCGGAACGCAAAAAATTCTTTTGAAATATTTTCATTTTTGATTAAAGAAATGCGTCACAAATGCCGGACCCCCCAATGTTATAGTTTTTCTGTTCTTTCAGATTTGACACGAAAAAAAAAATCAAGTTTTGCGTGATGTGTGGAGTATGAGTAGCCAAATTTTTCGCGTGCGAAATCTGAAAGCGTAGAAAAAATTTTACGTTGGGAGGGTCCGGCATTTGCGACGCATTACTTTAATCAAAAATGAAAATATTTCAAAAGAACTTTTTGCGTTCCGAAGCTGTAAGCGTCACCTAAATTGATATCACATTTCCTTTTTCAAAAGGGTTTTTGTTGTGATATCAGTAGTTTTGGAAGAAAAGAGAAAACAAATTTTGAAGTAAAAATTTATGGCGAATAAAAATTTTCACGAAAAAAAATTTCCAGCGAAAAGAAATTTT
>CM055405.1:30455297-30503099 GCA_029228625.1 Pseudolycoriella hygida | reverse complement strand
CATGCACTAAAGAGTCGAAGCTCAGCAAGGAAACGCTAGACCTAATCGCAGAAAGACTGGATTTGGTGAAAGGTGGAAAGCGAGACACTGTTGAATACAGAGACAAAACGAAAGCCATCAACAAGAAAATGAAAACCGATCTGCGACAATACAACGTGAAACTGGCCATGAACGCTATCGAAGCAAATGGGAATATGAAAGTATTACGAGCGAAAAGGGCGAACGGGTACAGACAAATTTTTAAATTACGCGATAAGGCGGGCGTCATACAAACAGATCAGGACAAGGTATTGGACATCGCGCGAGAGGTCTATGAGGACCTTTTTACGTCGGTTCGAGCCAAACTACCGGCAGAAAGAGCAAAAGCGAGACCGGTGATAATGAACGTTGGTTCCGAAGATTTGCCGGACATAACGATTAACGAAGTACAGGCTTCGTTAGACGAAATGAAGAACAGAAAAGCTCCAGGTGACGACGACCTTCCGATCGAAGCAATCAAAGAAGGCGGACCCACACTGCTCAAAATGACAACGGATCTGTTCAACAAGTGTCTCGAACAAGAGAAAATACCAGAATCATGGGAAAACGCAGTCATCACTTTGCTGCACAAGAAAGGAGACATCACGAAACTGGAAAACTACAGGCCCATCAGTTTGATCTCGCACCTCTACAAACTGTTTATGAAGGTGATAACGAAACGGATCACAAAGAAGCTAGACTTCTACCAGCCGATCGAACCAGCAGGGTTTCGTTCCGGATTCAGCACAAATGACCACTTGCAAGTGATGAGAAGTCTAATAGAAAAATGCAACGAATACAAAATCATCATCGCGATATGCTTCATAGACTTCGAAAAAGCGTTCGATTCGGTCGAATTATGGTCGATTTTAGACTCCTTGGACGATTGTCGGATTGCCTCGAGATATACCCGGATGATAAAACATATCTACGAGCACGCAACGTCGTGCGTCAAACTGCATAAAACCACCGATAAATTTCGAATTGGAAGAGGAGTCCGTCAAGGAGATACCATTTCACCGAACTTGTTCACGTCAGCTCTGGAAACGGTTTTTAAAAAGCTTGATTGGAGTGAACTGGGAATCAACATAAATGGGAAGTTTCTGAACAACCTTCGATTCGCCGACGACATTGCCCTGACATCAACGACTCTGGAACAGATTGAAGCGATGCTGTTGCAGCTCAACGAGGAAGCCCAAAAAATCGGTTTGAAGATGAACATGTCGAAAACGAAAGTGCTGACAAACATCGATGGTGCTACACCAATCAAGATCGGAGACGAGGAAATTGAAATCGTGAATTCGTACAAGTATCTCGGCCACGTCATGAAGCTCGGTCTCGACAACCAAACGGCTGAAATAAAGAGAAGGATCGGTCTCGGGTGGGCGGCGTTCGGCAAGTTACGGTACATCTTCAAGAGCAACATGAGCAACAGTCTGAAGAGGAAAGTGTTCGATATGTGTGTGCTGCCGGTCCTGACATACGGAGCCGAGACTCTCACGATCACCAAAGCATCAGCGAACAAATTGAGAGTTGCACAGAGGGCAATGGAAAGGGCAATGCTAGGAATCACACTCAGGGACAAAATGACAAATGAGTGGATCCGGCGACAAACAAGAGTCATCGATGTCATGACACGAATAGCGTCGCTCAAGTGGCATTGGGCTGGTCATATTGCCAGAATGACCGACGATCGATGGACGAAAACTATAATGCAATGGCGGCCACCAACGAAACGACCGATGGGACGTCCACCGGAAAGATGGACCAACGATATCAAAAGAACGGCAGGCACGACGTGGCAGCAAGTGGCAATGGACCGGAAAAAGTGGCGATCTATGGGGGAGGCCTACATCCAGCAGTGGATATAAAAGGCTAAGGAAGAAGAAAGAAGAAGAATGTTCAAAATGATTCGTTCGGTTTTTCTGCAGTTACTTACTAGCATGATCTCAGTTTTTTGGTGGGCCAGCCTCAGCCCCGCCGTTGTCATCCAGTTTTCGACAGTTTCTAGCGTCTCCATCGTAACCACCTCTACCTCCATCTTCGCCGTTCCGGATACCGTGAGGATCAAGTCGTCGGCAAAAGCAATCGTCTTAGCACATCTTGGCAGTTTCAGCCTCAGCGCTGTGTCATACATAACATTCCACAGCGTTGGTCCTAATATGGATCCCTGTGGCACTCCAGCTGTGATGTCGACTGTCTTTTTCCCTTCATTAGTATCGTACGTTAGTACTCGTCGCTCGAAATAGCTTTTCAGTATCCTACAGAGGTAATCGGGGACTCTCATGCCATGTAGCGCCTTGGCTATCTCTATCCAGCTTGCGCTATTAAAGGCATTTCTAACGTCTATCGTCGTTATAGCACAGAAGCGGTTACCCCGTATTTTTTGCTTCCGCGCCTTGTCGGTGGTCTCTATGAATTTTAATGGCCTCAATCGCCGATCTCCCTTTTCGAAATCCGAATTGTTCGTCCGACAGTCCGTGCTCGCCCTCCGTGTGTTTTCTTAGTCTATTCAGGATCGCGGTTTCCAGCATTTTTCCCAACCCATCCAACAAGCATATAGATCTATATGATGATGGCTTGTCTGGCGGTTTCCCTGGTTTTGGTATTAAGACCAGCTTCTGTTTCTTCCATATTTGAGGAAAATATCCGTCGTCGAGGCACTTCTGCATTGTCAATCTGAGCATGTTAGGCTTTGCGCCTGCTGCTGTCTTCAGAGCTATATTGGGGATTCCATCTGGTCCTGGCGCTTTGTTATTTTTTGGCTTTTGTGCAGCCATCTGGATCTCTTCTACAGTGATCGACCGTTCAAGTCTGTTTTCCGCTTCATCGTCATAAGGAGTTTGCGGCCATGTGATCTGTTCGTGCTGTGGGAAGAGCTCTCTCACTATGACACCTAGCCTATCCGGGCACTTTTCTTTTGGCCCCAATGTACCTTTCATCATCGTCATTACTGTTCTGAACACTTTGCCCCACGGGTTCGTGTCTGCCTCTTGGCACCGTTTCTTCCAACAATCCCTCTTACTCGCCCGGATTGCTCGCTTCAGTGCTAGTTTTGCATTACGATGTTCTTCGGACCTCTCTATTCTAACATTCTCGTTTCTGGCCCTTTGCATCCTCCTTCTTGTCTTAAAACAAGTTGTTCGCAAAAGTCTTATTTCGTCGTTCCACCAAAATGCCGGTTTTCGCCCATTCCTCGGTTTCATCCTTCTTGGCATCGCCGCGTCACATGCATTGACCATTTCTTTCGTCAATTCTTCTGCAGATTTCTCTTCGTGATCGTCTTTTGATTGGAGATATTCCTTAAAAACTTCTTGATCGAAATTTCCGGTTCTCCATCTTCGCTCTCTTCTATGAGTCTGTTGCCTCTGTACACTTTTTCACGGTGTACCTCAATGCCTGGTGATCGCTGTGTGTGTAACTTTCGTCGACTCTCCAGTTCAGACTTGGAACTAGTACTGGACTGCAGAATGTCACGTCAATAATCGACTCTCGCCCGTTCTTGCGGAATGTAGTTGCATTTCCCACGTTTGCCAGAACCACATTTAATCTAGCTAGCGCTTCTTGCAGACTGAAGCCTCTATCATTTGTGAATCTACTACCCCACTCAACTGCCCATGCGTTAAAATCACTTCCAATATGAACTGGGTTGAGTCCCGTCAGTTCTCCTGTGAGTAAATCTAACATTCGTTCAAACTGCAGAATCGTCCATCTTGGTGGTGCATAGCAGCTGGCAATATACACTCCATCAATTTTCGCTATCACGAATCCTTCGTGAGCGTCTGATACAACTTCTTGTATGGGGTACTTGCCGTTGTCAATATTGCGACCATCTCCGCTCTGTCAGCGGCCCATTTACCGTTGTTTCTATATACACGGTACGGTTCTGAAATAATCGCTACGTCACATTTTTGTTCCGCTGAGGCTTGCCACAGAAGTTGTTGTGCCATGTCACAATGATTTAGATTTATTTGTATCACTTCCATTCTTGTCCTGCTTTAGATTTAAGCGCCTGTTTAAAGACTGGACATCTCGCTTCACCAGTCACGTGGTCATTTTCTGACGTACACAGCAGACATTTCAGCGGGTTCGTGCAATCTTTGGCTAGGTGGTTCTCTCCCCCACATCTCCTGCACAGGTTGGATCTATCCTCTCCCCTACAATTCCTTGCCTGGTGTCCAAAATTCATGCACTTGAAGCACCTTTCTAACTGCTGGGTTACCCTTATAGGGCATACGGTCCAGCCCACCTTTACCTTTCCGATTTTCAAAATCTTTATCGCTGCGTCCACCGGGAGTTTTATTTCCGCCGTTTGGAGTTCGTCTCTCGCTTTCCTCATACGGATCGTCATTGGCTCTATCTCGTCATTTATATTACCTTGCTCTTTCAGAGCTTTTCGAAGGTCTTCGCTTGTCGTGCTCTCGTCCATATATCTACATTCGATCGTGGCCATGTGGGACACCGCTCTCACTTTTGCTGACTCGCCCAGTGATCTCTTGACTAGATCTTTATAATCTGCACTTTTAATCTCTGGGCCCTTCTTAAGTTCAAACAACATTTCACCCTTCTGCGTTCGTCTTATTCTCGAGACGTTTTCGCCCAGGTCCTTGAGAGTTTGATCGTCCTTTATTTTCTTGAGGATTTCAGCGTACGTTGTTCCTTCTTCCGCCGCCACTATCAGAGCATCAGCCATCGGTCTCAGTCTTTTAAGCTTCGGCTTCTCTTTTTTCTTCTCCTTCTTTTTGTTTCTCACCTCTCTCCACTCATTAAGACTAGGCTTCGGTGTATGTGTATCTGGTCTCCTTGTGGTCCTTTCGTTATTTTTCTTGTCTTTTTTGCTCCTTTTGGCCGCGTTTGTTGCTGTGGGCGTAACCTCCGGCGTTTGTTTTCTCTTTGAGGAAAGTGGGGTAGCTAGCACTTCGGCATCTCCGTCTGTTTTCTCCTTCTTGTCAGCTGTTTCCCGTTTCACATCATTTAAGCAGGCCCTAATATTGACCACCATCCTCTTTATGTCCTTATGCACGTTATTCTTATCTTGAATAAATTCATGCAACTCTTTCACCATTCTTTTGGCTTGCTCCAATTTTTTCATCTTCGATTCGCCGGTATCGCTGGTCTGAAGCGCATTTGTTCTTTCCTCGATTGTTCTCACGGGCGACCTCGTTATCTTCGCGCTTCTTGCGAACACGTCGTATATCTTAACCTCCGATTGATTTATCCGCTGATCCTCTGATTTTGTCTGCTGATTTTTGCTGTCATTCTTATTCATATCTTCCATTTTGTTGAGTCCCCCCTCCAAACCGCTATCTCCATCTCGTAGTGTAGCTACCTTCATGATCCCATGGTTACCTATGCAAGCAGTGAGGCCATGCTAGGGTTGATACGATCCTTCATGGGGCACCGTATTCAGAGCCAGATCGGTATTAGTCAGGAATGTTCATCTGAGCCTACACCTCCTATTTTCACAGGACGCGCTTTCGAACGTACTTGGAGGCCTGCCAAGGTTTTACCGGGACGGGGGCAACCATGGTATTAGCCCACTAGCCGTTTCGTGAAAGTGTCACCCTTCCTTAGTAAGGTAGTGGAATACAATAGTTGTCAGCCCTTGCCTACTCATCACAACCATTTAACCAAATTCATTGTCCGTGTTTGATGCTTTGCCAGTATGCCATAATTAAGACCTCACTGGCGTTGGCCTTAATGTGCCCGTAGCACTCCATCCGTGTTTGTTTGTTGGTTGATGGTAGTCCATCTGACTAGGACTGTGCATGCTGCCGTTGTCTCTTACCGTTGAGATCCTCCGCCACCATGCTAAGTCACCATCCCATCTTAATAGCGCCTAGCTGTCTTCGACCCTCCCTAAACGTAGCGTCTAGGTACTACCCGAAGACAGCCCCCCTCATCCTTCAGCTAAGTGACCCACACTACTACACCAGGGTTGGTTACCTGATCGTTCATGGGGTTGGTCACTATAACAGGTGTCACCACGGGTAGGTAGGATGTAGGAGTAGGTGGACAGAGGCTAAGGTACATAAGGAGTACTATATTGCGCATAACACACCATTTGACACCCAGTCTCAAATAGTCTCAAAATGAGCATACTCATCAGTCTCAACAGTCTAAAATACAAGAAAGAAGTCTATTAATTGAGGCAGAAATGAGCATGCTCATCATTTTTAACGATGATGACGGTCTCAAAACAGTCTAAAATGTTAAAATACAGTACTACACAAAAACAGTCTCAATTTCAGTCTCAAATCGCATGGTTTTTTTTACTCGGGACATGTATCTTTCAGGGGAAACAAATTTCAAAAAAATGTGGAGACGGACAGACATTTTTTTTCCTGATTCGTCATCTCTAGACGATAAAAAATGTAGCCCTTCAGCTACCCCATGTTACAATAAAATTGTTTGTAGTAAACGTATAGGACCACTGTACTTCGTATGGGTCCAACACACGGTGTCCCTGAAAGAGAAACAAGTTTTTATAAAAAGGCACCCAGTAAATTGTTCTTTTTTTTGGATACAGGGCATATTGGGTCTCATATTTAGTTCAAAACAGGCCATACTTGGTTTCAATCAGATCCTTCCCCTTGTCCTACCTATACGAGACTCTCGATTTTTCGCACCCATATAGGGCTGCTTTTTCACAATTCCTCGAACTTCTGAAAAACTTTCCAGAGCTTTCGAGAAATTTTGAGAACTTTCTATTACTTTCCAGAACCTTTGGGAACTTTCCAGACATTTCCAGAGTTTCCAGAACTTCCTAGCACCTTCCAAAACTTTCGAGTGTCAGTTTCGATAGAGCTGCTAAAAGCAACTGAAGGAAATTGCATTGTATACAGAGCAGTGGTCGGAGTGAAGTGCCAACGGCACATATCGGGTTTTTCATATGAAAGTGTTCACGTCCATCGTACTATCTCTTTTATACGTACCGTCGAAGAATGAGATAGTCATAGTAGGCTGTCCACTTTCATGGTTTTTCATATGAAAGTGTTCACGTCCATCGTACTATCTCTTTTATACGTACCGTCGAAGAATGAGATAGTCATAGTAGGCTGTCCACTTTCATGGTTTTTCATATGAAAGTGTTCACGTCCATCGTACTATCTCTTTTATACGTACCGTCGAAGAATGAGATAGTCATAGTAGGCTGTCCACTTTCATATGAAAAAATCCGTATATACTGCTCGCAACAATTGCCAGAATATCGAAAAATTTTGTAGAATTTTCTAGAAATTTCGAGACAAAGATCTATCGAATGGCGCTAGAATGAGTTCTGTAGATGGCCGAGGAGCCGAGATATAATTAATACGGACCCTCACCTCCGATAAATCTCCCTCCTCCTATTGGCATTTCGGAGGTAGTCTAGGAGCTGATATATGTGAGATACGGACAGACGGAAATATGAACATGTAAGCGTTACCCACATGTGGGTAGTAATTCTAAGCCAAAAATCTCACATAGGGTGTCGTTAGACAGGCAATGAACACGGCTTTCTACCTGGGTACAATAGACTAGTTCGCCACGGCTGTTATCAACTTTGAAGACCGATTGCAGTCATTTTCGATATTTTTTAAGAATTTTGATGTTAGGGGGCCGTTCATAAATCACGTAACGCAAAAATTGACATTTTTCCCATCCTCATCCCCCTCTGTAACGCTAAAATAGTCAAATCTGACCCATTTTTGTTCTAAACGTAACGCTTGCCTCAGGAAATTATAATCCTCCTACATACTACGTATCTTTACCTATATCGTATGTTCGTATCAATCAAAAGGTCACGGATTTCCATTGGGATGACCTCACTCATGTCGAGAATAACCGAATCATCATCACCATGAAACTTTATAGACCGTTTATACCTTCCGGTGAGAAGTTTTTACGCTCATAGCCTCCTATCATGTGCCAAGGAGATGGTTTGTTCGCCCAGAGAGGAGAACTTCTAAATCTGATTTATTTGAGTCTATAAAACTTTTCCTTGGCCTGACCTGAGCCCTCAATATCCTCCTTGGCAGCCTTCCACTGATGTTACCCCTAAATTTTCCCTGATGTCGTCGTTTCTGATATGATTGTCCCACTGTTCGCTCCGATTCACCTTTGCTATTCTCCTAAGAGACCTCATATCAGAAACCTCCAGGTCCAAGGTAACCGCAGTCCACCCAACTTTCATTACCATATAAAATCGTTGGCCTGACGATTGAGCTGTGAATAGCCAACTTTGTGCTGCTACTTAATTCCTTTTGAATTAACACATGCGACCTCATTGTGTGGCCATTGTGTTCCCCATTTTCCTTCTTTCTTCAAATTCTCTAACTAACTTGCCATCCTCTGGGAAAATGCATCTTAAATATTTAAACTTCCTGTTCCAACTACACTACAGGACACCTCTTTCCGAGATTTGCTGACATGCATAACCTTCGTTTTGCTTACACTTATCTTCATCCCGTACTCTTCAAATGCGACATTCAGGCAGTCAATCCCATTCTGCAAATGATTTTGGCATTCTCCGCTAATAGTCATTCGCATTGGCCAGGAACATCATGATGAAAATTATGAACAAAAGAGGAGAGAGACGAACGCCCTCATTAACCTCGAAAGCCTCACTAATTTCATCATCTATTATTACCGCAGTCCTGCTCCCTGAATAACAGCTTTTAGTAGCGCCCAATAAACTTCCATTATTTCCGTACTCGCTAAGCACCTCGAACAGCCTTTGTCTCGGTACACGATCAAATGCCTTTTCTAAGTACATGATGCACAAATATCGATCAATATTCCTCTCAAAGAGCTTTTACAAGAGCCTGAGACAAAAGATCTGATCCTGACAACATCTCAGAGGTCTGAAACCACTCTGAGCCTCGTCAAGAACCTCTTCCACTATAACCATAAGCCGATCTACTAGAACACTCCTACATCGCTCAAAAGCGAAATCTCCCTGTAGTTGCTACAAACTTTAGGGTTGCCCTTCTTAAAGATTGGAGCAATAACACCGAAGCTTCAGTCAGCAGGCACGACTGAGGACTTCATGGCTAAATTGAAAATCCTATAGAGCCAATGAATCCCACCAGCGAGCCACTATGTTTAATAAATTCTGTTCTAATTTCCTCTAGACCTGCGTGACACCTCCTCTAATGTGATTTCCTTCACACTCTCCGAGCTATAAACTGTTACCCTATAAGGTCCTACTAGCGGATTAGCAGAGGCGAATAGATCCTGAAAGTAATTTCTGCAAGTTTCCAGGACCTCACACTTATCTGTAATTCACTGGACATCTTTACCCAAAATGCTCCCGTAGCCATCTTTTTCACCACCACGCCTAACATGCTTAATCTTTGACCAGAATTTTTCTTCCAAAACACTACTTTCTACTTCCAAAAATTGCTTAAAATTTGCCCACTCAGCCTCAATGACCCTGCAGTTTGAGGAAACCTTTCAAAACCTTCAGTGAATTTTACCATGAAGCGCGCCCTTACTTCCGTGTCCCTAAATTTTCCTACACGGAAATTGCGAACCACCAATTTCTTCCTTTTAGCCTGACAGAGTTTACTAACTAACAGGTTGGCACCCAAAAGTTAGTGGACCGAGAAAACCCATGAAACCCATGAAAACACGTATGTCCCTAATAAACGAAAAATATCAAAAACCTGATGGAAGTTGAAAAGCGTTAGAGAAATCCATATTCATCCCATAAATCTAGGAAGCCTTTTATTTATCGTATGGCGCTAACAATCTACTAGTAAGCAAAAAGTTACAAAGACTTAAATTTCTCATATCAAATCATAGTCGGAAACCAAATCAAAATCAGAGGTCCAAATCGAGGTTGCAAAGCCACACAGTGGCTCCTTCGTCCATTTAAGTTAAGTCCATTTATTCCACCCCAAAACTTCCTGTTAGGGCTGTTGTTAGTGATATGTCGCATTGTTTGATCTGTCGCACCGCAGTCATAAGTTGTCGAGTTCACCAGATCCCAAAGATGCAAGAAGTGAGCGCAATTTCCATGTCCTGTGCTTAGTCGGTATGTACGGAAGTACGGGTACGGGTAGCCGATTTGATCGTGAATCAGCCAGGGCGGTTTACGGGAAGAAAGTCGCAGCCGTTGCACATTTCTAGGGTTATTCTGGATTGGTAATTCGTCCAATTGTTCCTTTGCCTTAGGAAAGCCTTCATTCTACGAACTCCCGGTGGATCTATGTTAGCCAATACGCTCAACCATTCCGTTGGTGTTGAGGAGACTGTACCGGTGATGATTCGCAGTGCTTTGTCAATGTGTCAATGCGATGAATATGTGCACTTGCAATCTAAACTGGGGCTCCATGCTCAGCGGCTGAAAAAACAAGTACGAGAGCGGTTGTTCTCAGCACGATGGCGTCAGCCCGCCACGTCGGTCCTGTTCACTTACGTAGGAGAAGCCACATTACATCACATCATTCATGTAGAAAACAACCGAAAAATATCAAAAATTCTGACCAAAGTTGAAAAGTGCTCCACCTTGAACTCTCCCGATTCCTAGCATTGGGTCATTTTTCAAAAAAAACCCTGAAATACTTGTTCGCTAGTCTAAAAGTGACTTAATCCCAAAAATGGTCAATTTTTTTTTGAGGAAAAAATACGTGTCGACTAAATTAATGATCACTCAAAATTTCAGCAAAATCATCGGAGACGTTTCCAAAATCCTAAAAAGTGAGAAAATTCTTCGACGTGTAAGACTTGTGTCACATGCACAATGCTATCGCGAGCCCATGATTCGCCTCTGCTTACTGTAACCAACAACTTGTCTTATTATTATCTTTCGAGTGCATAACATATCAGCACCTCGTCTCTGAATTCAACAAATCGATGTCTGTAGTAAATCATTTGCTTCGAGTATGGTGCAGAAAATAGCGATTATTGGTGCCGGAGTCGTAGGACTAAGCTGTGCAGTGAAAATTTCTGAATTTTTTCAAAATGAAAATATCGATGTGTGTCTCATATCGGAGAAATTTACACCAAATACTACTGGTGACGGGTCAGCCGGTTTGTGGGGCCCATATTTGATCGGTGACACTGCTGCTGATAATATAAAGTGAGAAAACCAAGACGATTGTTTGTTGAACTGATAATATATTTTTGTTATTTTAATAACAATAGCAAATGGTCGAAGGAAAGTCATGAATTTTTTCACGATTTATGGAAAAATGGTAAGGCCGCAGAAGTTGGTATTTCTCTAATAAATGAGACGCTGCTAACGCAAAAACCAGAAGTAGCTAATCCATGTTGGAGTCAAGTGGTCTTTGGTTTTACACCATTGTCCTACAAGCAATTAGACCTTCTAAGCAAAGAACATTCTGTTCGATATACGTGAGCTTCGACTTATGATCGAAATGTAAATAATTTTAAAAAGAAAATCTCTCGATTAACCAGTGCAGGAGCCAATTACGTGACCTTTACGTGCGAGCCAACATATTTACTGCCGTACTTAATGCGGCGATTCAAATCTGCCGGTGGTAAAGTATTGGAAAAACGTGTCAACAGTTTTGATGATTTGTTGGATCAGTATGACATTATAATAAACTGCACCGGCTTGGGGGCGAAAACCTTGGTTAATGATCCAAAACTAACACCGATCCGAGGTCAAGTAGCTCGAGTTGAAGCGTCATGGATTTTCCAATCGACGCAAAACGACAACAACTACATAATACCAAAGTTTATAAATTAGTTGTTCAAAGTAGAATCCAACGTTAACGACTTAATTGTTACAGCATGGAAACAGTCATACTTGGAGGAACGGCACAAGTGAACGATTACAATGAAAACATATCCGACGATGACTCCAAATTCATTCGTTCGGGATGTTCGGACTTGAATCCATCAACAGTTAATTCCACATTAAGGAAGGAATGGGCTGGACTTAGGCCAGGTCGTGATACCGTTCGTATTGAAGCAGAGACTTTCCACACAGGTCAGTGGTGTATATAATTAACAAATAAGAAAGATTCATTTTTGAATTGTAATAGGTAACGGAAAAGGTCGCACTGTTATCCATAATTACGGACACGGTGGATCGGGTGTGACTACAGCCTGGGGATGTGCATCGGATGTTCTAGAATTAGTAAAAGAAAGTGTTTCCTTGAAATGTAAATTGTAAATATGCAACTTCAGAATAAAACTGTTCTGAAATCCCGCCAGAAATACGAATTAAAGCACTTCGGTGGGAACTGTGATCTGAGCCTCAACGAAATATGAGAGCTGCCTGTTGGTAGCTAGGGTAAATAAACCCTGAAACACGTGTTGCATAAAATTTTATTCCCTACAACTTTGTCTTTGCAGCAACTTTCTAACTGCTATAGTTCTAGAGATATGAGTCACCCCTCCCAATTCTAGAAGTGGTCATATCCCAGGATGTAAAACCATCTGCTTTCTTATATGGCCAAGATACTCAATTTCATCCATTCCATTGGCCCCAGTGTACAGACTACTAACCCGATTTCTCAGTTTCCTGATTTCCCAAGATGAGCAATTTCCGTGCTATACTTGCTGGGAAAAACTATGCTTTTGGTCACTTTTTTGATCATATCTCCGGAACCACTTGACCGATTTTGCTTATTCCGGAATGAGTTCTAGCTCACATGTATGAGCGCACATGGGTCATGTTTGTTATCATTGGATGCAATAGGTAGCATACGACACAGTTTTGGTGACAAAAGTTTTCTCAGAAGGTCATTATCACTAATGTCATTGCTAACTGCTGCAACAAAACTTTCCGGAGGAAATTTTTATTCGGGATGGTAGTAGGTGGGGTCCCCCACTTACCCATATGAATAGTTTGGCAGCACTCGTTCGTTGCCTTCTAAGACCCTCAAAAATTCATGCATCGAATCCCCAACACTCACCTAAAATTTTAGCTCGATCAGATTTTTCGTTCTTGAGCGACAGCCAAAAAAGTGTTTTGACGACCCACTGACAAGCCTCTT
The DNA here is from genome assembly GCA_029228625.1 of Pseudolycoriella hygida. NCBI lineage: Eukaryota > Metazoa > Arthropoda > Insecta > Diptera > Sciaridae > Pseudolycoriella > Pseudolycoriella hygida. Next base: position 30,490,128 of record CM055405.1, on the reverse strand, counting down.
CTACCAAACCATTTTTTTCAAAAATGAAAATAAATCGAAAAACGGGAAAACACATGTCGACTAAAATCGAATGAGGACCCAACGGGCCGTTACACATTGAAATCCGAGATGGCTTGTTCCAAAATCACCTGAAGAATTGGTGATATGGTTCTCCAGACGATATTCTCACTCCCGCCTCGATCTACCCCATGTTACAATAACATTTCTTGTAGTAAACGTGACCTTTGTACTTTGTGCGAGTCCAAAAATATTTTACGATCGAATGACAGGGTGAAACCAACAGATTCATCCTCTTCATATAATTCGTGGCTCAAAATTCAGATTGTTGCAACCGTTCAACCAATAACCAAACGGATAGTTCGAGTTTTTTTGACACATCTGTTGTGATACGTATGGACGGGTCTTTGCTTACGTTTCAACTAAAAAATAATCAAAGTTGTGCTTCGAAGAAGTAGAAAATAAGTTAAGCTGACGAGGTAACAGCACGAATCAAAAAACTAAAAATCCGTCGCCGAGTGGAGGATATTCGTAAATTTGTAAATTGATTTTCAAAAATTTTTATTTAAAAAATTGATTTTTGTACGAAATTGAAGATTTTCTTTCTCATTTTTCATTTTCAAGTAAACTTCAAGACAATGAGAAGAAGCTGCAAATAAAGTAATTTTCACATAGACAATGAATCATTTTTTTCCACACCTCGTACAGTTTTCAAATTCTGCATTACTTTAGTCTGGTACCCAGTTTCACATAACTTAGTCCACAGTATATGATCTCCTTATTCAAAACGTCCTCAATTCTCTGCATGTGTGGAAATACATTAAGTGGACAGATCGGATCGATGCTGTAGAAAAATGTGTTCCTGACGAATTTGAATTGATTTTCCGATTTCATGGTCACCTTCACAACTTGTGGTGTAAGACTGAAGCAAATAATGAGTTATACTTTTCACATCTTCCGGAACAACTCACTTCAAACTTACTTCTGAATTTTAGACAATAAATCGTTGGCGGAAACAGCAAATTCCCGTTTGTCGTATTTCATTGTCAGGAACTTGGAAAAGTCAGCCGTATTTATGCTTTCACTGTTCAAAATCGATCGGAAGACCGTGCGATCCAAATTGAGATTTACTTGCATGAGAATGATATGCTCGAGAATTAGATGCACTTGCGCCAATTTCATCAAAAATTGATCGATTTCCGCTTTATTGAATTCGGTGTAACCGGCCACGTTCAATTCAGTTATATCCAATAAGTTGTTTTTGTTCAGCATCGTTTTACGATTGCTTTCCACAGCATGATGCAACGTTTTTCGATCATTTCCTTGAACTTTCGAGGTATTGTCACTGGAACGAAAGTGCCAAATGAAATAGTTAGTTTAAGCTGCGAGATGAAACGCATCTGTCGTAAAATCTCATACTATTGCACGCAAAGAAATGTATTCATTGAGAAAACAGACCCGCGTTCCACTCGGTAACAGTTGCATGTGGCGCTACAGCATTTTTTTCGAATTAATTGAGAGAAGTCTACCTGCGCTGTGTTAGGCGCTAAAACATTTTTATCCAAAAAAGACCGCTAAGGAAGAACGTTATTGGATGGTTGGTTGGTTGGTTTATTTGGGAAATATAATTCGATTTGTATACAAACAAAATACATCTAAATACTTAAGAGCAAAATTAAATGTATTCACCCGTCTGATTTACGTCCTGAATTAAAGCACTGAGGCCATCCTTGTTGGGCCTATTGTACTGCACTTCCCTTTCCAAAAAGAAAATCTTTTAAAATCCCCTTTCGGGTTCATTAAACCGCTTGCTCCTCGAGATAAAGGAAAGCACATCGGTCAATTTTAGTGTCAGTTGCTCTTCAGGAGTCAGATAGAAGTCTCCTAAAATATTCGTTCTGAGACCTTTCAGAGCCGGACAATATGCAGTTGCCTATGATTCCGTATGCCGTTTATGATTCTAGTCCACAGTTCTTGCAAGTTGGGTCTGCAATGATTCCCATCTTGCTGAGGTGGTAGTTCAAACTGTTGTGACCCGTTAAGATTCCAACTAGTTTACTCAATTCTCTCCTGTTTAGGCTCAACAGAAATTTCGTACTCCCGTCATTACACCCTGTCAAAAATTCTTTCGATTGCCTACAGGTTAAGAGCGTATCCCATCTCTCCTGGTGGCACCGATTCGTTCTTGCTTTCACTAAGGATTTCATCAGACCTGAATATCTACTGACAGCAGGTCTGGTCCAATGAATTTGGAATTACTTCCCTCTCTGGCCAAATGGTCAGCCCTATCGTTTCCTTGCACTCCTGAGTGTCCTGGTACCCATGTCAATGTGACTTTATTGTCTTTTGACAGAGTTTCGAGGGTCTCGAAGCACTGTAGAACTAACTTCGACGAAATCTTTACCGATGACAGTGCCTCGATAGACGATTCACTGTTTGAACAGATTAAAATTCTCTTATTTCTTATGCAATCTTGTTGCATCATATCTGAACTTTCACAGATGGCGACTTTCTCTGACTGAAAAACGGTGGTATATGAACCCAGAGCCATGGGTATACTACAATCCAAGTCAACTGAGTATACACCTGCACCCGTTCCTTCATCTGTCTTTGATCCATCTGGGTAAATCACGACATCCGCTTCCACTGAAGGCGTTCCTGATTCCCATTCGGATCTCTTGGGTAGGTATCACGTTATTGGAACGTCGGTCGGCGAATTTTTTTTTTTTTTCATTATTCGACGAAAAGTGCGATCATGCAAGTCCTCGTCCCTTCTTCCAAAACAACTGATATCAATTTGGGTGACGCTTACAGCTTTGGAACGCAAAAAATTTTTGATTAAAAAAATGCGTAACAAATGCCGGACCCCCCAATGTTATAGTTTTTCTGTTCTTTCAGATTCGACACGAAAAAAAATTAAGTTTTGCGTGATGTGTGAAGTACGGGTAGCCAAATTTTTGGTGTTCGAAATCTGAAAGCGCAGAAAAATTATTACGTTGGGAGGGCCCGGCATTTGCGACGCATTATTTTAGGCGAAAAAAATTTAAGCGAAAAAAAAAATTTTCGGCAAAAAAATGCCGGTGAAAAAAAATTTCCGGCGAAAAAAAATTTCCGGCGAAAAAAAAAATTTCAGGCGAAAAAAAATTTCAGCGAAAAAAAATTTCCGGCGAAAAAAATTTCTAGTGAAAAAATTTCCTTTGACACCAAACATCCAACAACTCCAACCCAAAAAAAAAATTAAAAAAATTTAATTTTCCCCCCTGAGTGCGTCCCATACCACCGTCGGCCATTTTTTTGGTCACCCTGACACACTACACAACCAACACATCAACTTTTCCTTTGACACCAACCATCTATATCCATTCAAACAAATGGCTCTGGAACTAACTAACTAACGTAGGATGTTTCCATTAACTGGACCGATTTTTATGAGTAAAATATCGATTTCAATCAAAATTTTATGTAGAATCCGAAAAACTAGGTCTCAAGGGGATACGACACAAGTCAAACAAATGAAAACCTTGCTGTATATATAGTTCCGCCGTCTACGAAAAAAAAATGTCCTAATTTTTTGATCGTATGGGAACTTGCGTCACGGGCGCGTCGCTACCGCGCGCCTATGATAGTAGCGATGAGTTTTGAGTAACGTTTTCGGCTCAATCCGGCGCACAGGTCTATTTTTACCAATGAATTTTTCATGAAAAACACCTACCTGACTATGCCTTGTATTTTACGGTACGACTTCACCCTACAGTACACGTTTTTTCAAGAAAACTATACAATTCGACAATTGGAAACGGATCGACCGACGTGAATAAAAAAATTTTCGATTTAATGCGTAGTATTTCGGAGAGTTATCTAAACGCACCCACCAACCGATGACTCTGTCTCATTCATGTAATTCTGTGTTTAATTAAGAACTTAAAACCTACTTCATCTTCGCCTGGAAGCCTGCAGACGAACAAATCTTACTCTCGGTGAAAATATGTTCGTAGTCGTTGCGAATTTTCTGTAAGCCAATTTCCAATAAGATCTCCAAAGGTTCCGAACCGGAGAGACGTGGAATGTTCCTTTTTTCTGATACGTCACGAATTAAGCCTGCCAAACGGTTGCTATTTCTTGGCGTATTCTATAACAAAGTTTACAGAAAAAAATTGTTTACCTAGAAATGAATCTCGGAACTTACAACAACGATGGACTGAGCTGCACATTGAAAAACGTAATTAAGTGCGTGCAGCAAGTCTTTGTAGCTGCTACAAACTGTAATTGATAAATGTTCAGTATATCGAGTTAATGGTAGTAATGAAACTAACATCTTAAGACACTCCACAAAAGATCGGTGACGTCATGAATACGATCGGTTTCCATTCTGCTGATAATTGAATTTATGTCAGAAATATCCGTGACTTTCATAGCATCGAATGATGTGATGGTTGATAATGCTGACATTATGTGCTGTTTGATTTTATTCAAATCCAGTGGACTGAAAATATTTCAGTTATATTAGTCGAGGAAGCGTCAACAGTACACCGAACATCTAGAAACCAGACCCCAAGGTACGTTTCCTTCGATAGTGTGTGCGGGGTAGGGGTATAAGCTAGAGGCGTGCGAGAGTAGATATTGTCAAGCTTACAGCGTGCCAGCCAAAATGCAATTTCTAAAATTTAATGCATACTTTTAGGGGGAAGGGGGAGGAAGGTTCTTAGGCCCGAATTATTTCATTGGAATTTGAAACTTCTGCAGATGTCGCTTTTCTACAATATGAATAAATGTTTCTTCTGAATTTCGTAATATTCAAAACATTTTCGAAAATCAAAATGTTACTTCGTTACTTCGTACGTGCTTTTTTGATTGGCTTCAGATAACTTGGTCACATCTTATTGACTTTGATTATCAATGTTTATCATACATGATGTAAGTGAATTGTAAATACAGTTAGCAAATTCATAATTTAGACATAAAATTCTCAACCTACTAGTTAGCAGCTGAAGTGCTCACACAAATTAAAAAGCAAAAAAATTTACATTAATTTATGAAGTCAGGTGCATTTGCTGAAGGGTAGTCGAACATCGTTTGTAGTGATTTCTATTTGAAATGTAATCGAAAGGCTAACATTTTCTTCCGATGCCTGTAACATTATCCAACAAAGTTTTTGTACCTGCTCTGCGGAAATAAATCACCTTTTTTTTGACAAAGTCATTTTTCTATGCAGTTTGGCTCTGGAACACCTAAAATTTTTTGAACTTTGTATGGGTGCAACTTGGTCTCCTGATCAAATCATTCCCTTGCAATGTAAAGGGTTTTCCTAGGGGATCAATAACTTTGGAAGTGGATTTACGGACTGCGGAACACTTTACCTACGAAGAAGTTTTTTAGTTTTTTAAGTTTTTTAAGGCGAGTTCTGTGACCTGTGCTACAGTGGACAAAAAGGATCTGAGACTTTCTGGCAATTGCTGACAACGTTTTTACACTTGCTGAGTACCGTATGAGACTTTCTGAGACTTACCGATAACTTTCTCAGACCTTCTGACACTTGCTGACAACTTATTGACACTTGACAACTTTTTGACACTTGATGGCAACTTTCCGACACTTGTTAATAACCTTTCGAGACTTTCTGAGGCTTGTTGACAACTTTCTGAAGCTGACTGGCAACTTTCTTACAATTTGTAATAATTTTCTGAGACTGATTGACACTTACTGATAACTTTCTGACACTTGCTGACAAGTTTTCGAGACTTTCTGACACTTGCTGACAACATTCTCGGACTTTCTGACTACTTTCTGAAACTTAATGATCACTTTATGTTACTGTCGGACACTTGCTGTCAACTTTTTAAGACTTGCTGACAACTTTCTCAGACTTACTGACAACTTTCTAAAACTTGCTGACAACTTTTTGACAGTTGCTGATAACTTTCTGAGAATGTCTGACACTTGTTGATAACTTTATCAGAATTTCTGACACTTTCCCGAAGAAACCAACTGTCTAGCTATTCTAGTTCAGAAGATAGCAAAAAAATCCAAAATTGCTCACTTTGATAGCTGGCAGTCATTTTCTTAGGATCCCAAAAGATTCTCTTCACACTATCTATGACTTTTCCGTAGAAACCAACTGTCTAGCTGTTCTAATTCAGAAGATAGCAAAAAATCCAAGATGGCGTCATTTTGACATCTGGAAGCCATTTTCTTAGGATTCCAAAAAATTTTCGTCACCAATTTCTATAAATTACCAGAAGAAACCAACCGTCTAGGTACTCTAATTTAGAAAACAGCAAAAAATCCAAGATGACGTCACTTTAACAGCCGGCAGCCATTTTCTTAAGATGTTGTGGTACACATATAAAGTCAAATATTCATTGAAATCAAATTAAATTACATTGCACATTTGTACCACAATGTCAAAAATTCTCCTGTCCAAACTCTCTAAGATTCTACAAGAAACCAACTCTCTAGGTATTGTCATCCCGGAGGTAAAATTCGAAAACCCAAAGAAGCATAATTTGTTGCTAATTTCTGTTGGCATATTTCTGAAGATCCCGAAGAATTCTTTTGATCAAATTCCACAACTTTACAGAAGACACCAACTTTCTAAGTATTGTCATTCCGAAGCTAAAATTCGAAAAAAAAAACAAATTTGTTGTTTAGGAAAATCCAAGATGGCGCCGCTTTGACTGCTGGCAGACATTTTCTCACGATCACAAAAAATTCTCCTTATCAAACTCTATAACTTTCCCGAAGAAACTAACTCTCCAGCTACGAGATTACCTGAAAAACCCTCAAAATTGACCTGTTTTTCCCATGCCACGACTTTTCCAGAATGTTTCCGGAAAAGCAGCCTATGAAATTTTTCATTTGGGGCCGAGACTGACGTTCCCTGAAAATTTCATGAATATCGCTGGAGCGGTTCTCGAGATCAAAAATTATTAAGAGATAGATAGATAGATAGAAACGACAGATCAGAAAGAAAGTTTATAATAATGAGAACAATAGAAAAATCGACGGCCTATAGAAAAATGTAATTTTCATGCTTGCTAAGAGAACCGAAAGTACTTTCGGTTCTCTTATCAAGCATGAAAAACTCATTGTGATGTAAATAACTATTTCATCACTCGAACCCCGAAAATCGTAATTTTCACTTCCCAAATGGGAGACACACGGACGCGGGCATACGGACGCGGACACACGGATGCGGACACACGGACAAAATCGACACTAATTCGGCCGTAAGACCCTGACTAACGTCAAGGGAATTTCTGTACTTTCTGTAATTTCATCGGAAAAATAGACAGAATATGACAAGGGGGAGGGGGTGTCTAAAAAGTCGAAAAAAAACAGACGTCATTTATGGACGGTCCCTTAGTATAGCACGAAAATTGTTCATTTTGTGTAAAGTGAAAACATTTGGTCTCACAAGACTGGAACATTTTTTTAAAGGAAATAGGGTGATTGGTCTAGGCACTGGGACCAATGGAATGGACGAAATTGAGTTTTTTGGCCACATACGAAAGCAGATGGTCTGTTGTCCATATTTGGTCAACTATGCAATAAGGAGATTTACTGTGTTTGAGATTGTGATTGTGGAACATTTGAAGTACAACGTTTTCCCGCATTCAACACCGACTCAACATGGATTCTTCCCAGGTCGAAGAGTTGAATCTAACCTGATGGAGTTATCGATATTGGTTCACGAATCCTTTGACAACAACCAACAAACCGATATCTTCCTTGCTGACATACACAAAGCATTCGACATTATTCGTTCAGTCCGATTAGTGAAGAAGATGTCAATCGTCAAATACCAGCTATGCAATTCGATTCTTCTGTGGTTCTGTTCCTTCCTGTCAGGCAGAAAACAAAAGGTGAAGATAAATTCTTGTAAATCCGATGCGATCGACGTACTCTCTGGGATTGGTCAAGGATCTGTTCTGGCAGCTCTATTGTTCGTTATCTTTTTTGATGATTCGGATTGTCCACCTGGTCCTACTAGAGACATCAACTTTGCTGACGACAAGAAAATAGTTCACAACAGCATATCAACGATCGAAGATACTCACTCAATGCAAAAAGCCATAAACAACTTTATAAAATGGTGCTCCGACAACGATCTTGAGCTCAATGCCAGCAAATGTAAAGTTATCACCATCCACCGAAAACGTTCTCCAGTCCTGGCGAACTATCATATAAATGGCGATGTGATTGAACGTGTTAACTGTACGAAAGACATCGGTGTAACGTATGACGACGACTATACTTTCAATGGACACCTTGAATTGGCAGTCAAGAAAGCCATGGCAATGCTTTCGTTTGTGAAACGCCAATGCTACGCTAGGTTCAACGTCGATACAGCCAAGATGCTATATTCAGCCATAGTCCGTTCGCATCTAGAATTTGCCAGTACGATTTGGTCACCGCACCACTCGGTTCACATCCAATCCATAGAAAGTGTCCAAAGACAGTTCGTTTTATATGCAAACCGTAATCGTCGAGTCGAAGGCGATTCTAATCCATATCGTATTCGTCCATATGCTGAAAGATGTGAAGAACTTCAGCTCGTTTCACTTTTGAGACGTCGGACCGATGCAGCGATATTTTTCATTCATGATGTTCTCACAGGGAAACTAAACTGTCAGTTTATCCGTGATAAACTCATATTGAACGATGGCACGCGAATTCTACGTAGATCTTCACTGATTAGAATCACTGGTAGTTCCCATGAGTATTCACAATTCTCACCACTAAACTTCGCATGTCGACTATTTAATATTGCTGCCAACCACATCGATCCGACCCTTCCGTCACGTGAATTCAGAAGAGAAGTCCACAAGCTTGATGACTCGGTGTTCGGTACCTTCGGCCTTGTTGGATGATGTGTTTGTTTTGGTGCTTTCTTTTCACAAATATCATTTAAAACCGAAAGCACTTACCCGGTGATTAACCTTTTTCATTTATCTGATGTTTTCCAAAAAATTAAATTTATTTTCTGATTGCACAGTTTACTTTTCGCCGGAGTTTCTGTAATTGGCTGGCCGTTACTACATTCTGGCTCCACTTCGACGTATTCTATGACGACTGATTTATTTGATACGATTTACGACGATATACTATTTTTGACGATACGCTTTAGTTGAATTTGCTTTTTCACTTTTGACGAATTTTTTTTTTTTTTCTTTAAATTTTTGACTTAGATTTACTCGATCTTAACTATTTGTTAGATATTTTTGTTGATATTTTTGACTTAGATTTACTCGATCTTAACTATTTGTTGTTTGTTGTTTTGAATTTGATTTTCTATGTTCTATCTATGTTCGTTTTTTAACGTTTTTTGATTTTTTACTTTTCGATTTAGACATTTGTACAGATACGCTTAATTTATTGTATTGTAACGTTTTGATGGTTTTTTAACGAGGTCTATGACAGCAGTCATAGACACTCTTTTTCCATGTCATCTAGAAGATAGAAGACAATAAAATGCAATTCATCACTATCAAAGGCAAAATTGTAGAGAATAAAATTTTAGATAACACGTGTCTCAGGGTTTTAGGGAAAATCAGCCCAATCCTGGGATATGACCACTCCTAGAATTTGGAGGGATGACTCATATCTCTGGAACTACGGCAGTTAGAAAGTTGCTTCCAAAGTAGAGAGTAAAATTTTAGAGAAGGCGTGTTTCAGGATTTCATCAAGAAATGATCCAATCCTGGGATATGACCACTTCTAGAATGGAAGGGGGTTACTCATATCTATGGAACTAAAGCAGTTAGAAAGTTGCTTCCGAGGGCAAAGTTGTAGAGAATAAGATTCGAGAGAACATGTGTTTCAGGGTATGAGGGAAAAATGACCCATTCCTGGGATACGACCATTCTTAGAATTTGGAGGAATGACTCATATCTCCAGAACAATGGTAGTTAGAAAGTTACTTCCGAAGGCAAAGTTGTAGGGGAATAGAATTTTAGAAAACAAGTGTTCCACACTTTTAAGGAAAATGACCTACTACCGGAATATATCCACTTCTAAAAATACCGTACTTCGGGAGATTTTTCGACATTACCTTGGGTAATTTCTGTGGGTCCTTCGACTTCTAACAGTTTTAAAAACTTTGCGACAGTTTGTAATTCTGATAAGTTTGCACCTATTTGCAAAATCTATTCGGTTTGCCACATTTATTTTGATACGTACCGGTCTTCGGTTATGTTTTATTCTAAGGGAGATTTCGAATTTGTTGTTTTCTTAGGCACAAACAATCACAACGACATGTAGAAGACCTTGCGCTCTCATAAAGTAAACTTTGGCCCCTCGAAAATCACATTTTCTACTTTCGGAATCACACGCGTAGCGAGAGTTGTTCGTTTGCAGAGATATATTCGAAAACACTTCTGACAGTATCAACTGAGAAATGATATCCTGATATGATTGTCCTCCCCGCTGTCCTAACTGTTATTGATTTTTTTCCGAGGTGGTCAAAACATCGCGGCCTCCCACATTTTTTCTATAATCGCAAATTTACATGGATTTACATGGATGGTCAGACGGTTAGGTTTTTTACCAGAAAGAGGATAGGTCGCTACACCATCCTCATCATTTCACGAAATGTTCAGTTGATAAAAACATAACTTACCTGACGCAATGTTTATACACCAAATCGGCGTTATTTTTGGTTTTTTTAAATTTCTCAATATCCTGCTTGATGCCTTGCAATATTTCCAATTGACGCCAGTATTCCTCAAGGTTAGAATTGAAGTCTCCAATGGGAATCGACTGTGACAATACAATATTTGCATTTTTGTTACATTTCAAAGATGGCGAAAGCGACGTAGTCTCCCATGAGCATTTGATTGTTTGATTGGACTTTATATGAAAGTACGTTTCGATTTTGGTGTTAGCTTCGTTGCAATGACTCAACATATTGAGATGTGTCTGCATCATTGTCGATAGATCAATTTCTTTGAATTTTACCAGACCCTGAAGCCAAAGGAGTCAGATGTTACAATTGTTTCGTTTGTGACAAAAATGTCTCACCGTAAACTTTCCAATACCCCGCCAATTCCACTGTGGATCGTATTCGGCATACAAAAGAAATTGATTGTCGTCATCAGTTCCATCGCAAATTGCAAACACTGTTCCACTTTTGCATTTACGTCCAAGGCAGACGTTGATTTCATTGATGATATCCGTAGCTAGTTCCTCATCTATGCTAGAATATGTTTCTTCATCATCAGTCCATGGATTTACGATCTTTTTGACAACCGACCAATCAGAAATCATAGTAATGTTAAAACTGTCTTCCAGTGGTGTTCCGGTAACATCCAATCTACTGATATTATCACTGAGCGATATGTCTTTCTCGATTGCTAGCTTTGCTGGCGGCGCTATCTTCGATGGGAAGAAATAAGTAGAATTGAACGATTGCTAAAGAGACCCAGATCGATGGAATTGGACGTGACAAACCTTTTTGTATAATAACAAAATTTTCCCTGTCGGTTCAGCCAATGTTTTGATGTACGATAACGGTTCCACTTCATCGGCGTTAACACCTTCATATTTGCTCAAAATCTGATGAATCTGATCAATATGATCGCGGATGTGAGAGATGGTGACAATATGTTCCATAATTCCTTGGTTTTAGACGATGTGACGGTTTTGTTATTGATATTATATCGAAATTCAAATAATTGTTGTGACGTTTCTATATCCAGGAGTGTGTTCAGTCAGTCGGTTACGCAGATCAAACGGACTTTCTTTCCGCATTCACGCCCGCACAAAACTTAAATTCATTTTTTGAAAGAAAAAAAAATATATTTCTGTAACCAGTGCGTCGATTCTCACGCCGCTCGTAGCTTGCTATATGCTAAGAGTGGCGTATGGCTTTCACGAATACGTAAGTGCATAAGAATTCCCCCCTAGCTTTCCCCTTTCCGCTTGCTTGTATGCAAATCTTGCTGGCAGATTTGTATCACTATTGCTACATCAGTGTCTATATGCAATAATCTTGTGAAAGCCACTTATCGTGTGCAGATCTGACGCGATAAGTGGCTGTCGCCAGATTATTGCATATAGCCGCATTACCTTTTTGGGGTTGCCTGATTAGAATTGATCTGGATGTGCGATGTGCATCGTATGATTACGATCGGAAGACTGATTTTGATTGTATAACGACAGTCCTGTCAAATTGGCTTACCTTAGCTGTCCTCTTGAACTCGGTCACAAGGATTGTAGAATCAAAAGGAACCTTCAAACAAGTACAACTCTGCGGATAGTAAACTGTTACCCAAGCGCATAGAGATTCATAATGCGAGCGCAGGCTTCTTTAGAGCAGGTCAAGAGCCGTTAAAGTTGCGATGTTTTGGCACAGCAGGTCAAGAGCCGTTAAAGTTGCGATGTTTTGGCACAGCAATAACAAAGAATATTACTGTAGCACATCTACTGTAGTATTTAAAATAATAAATGAACATAACCGAAGACCCGTACGAATCAGAAAAGATGTGACAAAGAGAATAGATGTGGCAAATAGAACAAATCTTGCAAAAAGACTCGAACGTATCTTAATATAGTAATAAGCAAACAATCCATCGTTTTATGTTCTTTTATAATTATAAGCATTTCAAAGATCCATAGAAATTACCCGAGGTAATGTCAAAGGCCCTACCGAAGTACATCTCAGACCATTCAAATCTAGAAATGGTTATATCTAAGGATTGGGTCATTTTCCCCTAAAACCCTGAAACACGTGTTCTCTAAAATTTTGTTCTATACAACTTTGCCTTTGGAAGCATTCTTCTACCTCTTACAGTTCTATAGATATGGGTCATCCCTCCCAATTCTAGAAGTGGTCATATCCCAGAATTGTGGCATTTTTACACAAAACTCTGGGACACGTGTTCGCTAAAATTTTATTCTCTACAACTTTGCCTTTGGAAGCAACTTCCTACCTCTTGTAGTTCTAGAGATATGGATCATCCCTCCCAGTTCTAGAAGTGGTCATATCCCAGGATTGAGGCTATTCTACCCAAAACCTTGAGAAACGTGTTCTCTAAAATTTTATTCTTTACAACTTTGCCTTTGGGAGCAACTTTCTAACTGCCTTAGTTTTAGAGATATGAGTCATCCCTACCAATTTTAGAAGTGGCCATATCCCAGACCATTTTTTTCTGAAACACTGAAACACGTGTTCTTAAAAATTTTATTCTCTACAGCTTTCCCTTCGACAGTTAATCTCCATTTTGCATAGTTGAGCAAATATAGACGAAAAACGATCTGCTTTTGTATATGGCCGAGAAACTTAATTTCGTCCATTCTATTGATCCCTGTGCCCAGACCACTGACCCGATCTCCACAAAAAAAAAAAAAAATTCCGAGTTCTGTGAGATCATTTGACACCAAAATAAACAATTTCCATGTTGTACTTGCTTCACGGAACGGGTTAGCTCACTGGTAACGTACTGGCTGTCCACCAAGAATTTCCGGGTTCAATCCTGGTGTGGATAAATTCTGTATAAGATTTCTCTTCAATGTATAGCATGAAAGTAACGTTCCTAGGCACACCCAGACTTCATAATATGGATCGTTGTGAATTTGGTGCTGCAACGAATCGCACATAGAAGAATGACAAATATGACGTCACCCATATTCGTTAAATTCTGTGTACAAATGTCTGAGTCTGGCTCTGGACGGAGATATAATTAGCACCAGAAGAAATCCTAATGGTAAAATGCTAGCTACCGGTAGGCGTGGCTCGTAATTCACGTTAAACATGTGTACTGACTGACCCAGTAAAAACTTCGGTAACGAAAGCATCTCTGAGAAGAATCGTGAGAAAGCTCACAAAAAATTACGGAACTAGTAAATAAAAAATCTAGCCTCTGACCCGGACGGGCGAATTGTTTTATTTTATTAGATGAGCCATAACTTCGAGTAATTCGCTGTAATGGCTCTGCCACATTCATCTACATTCGTCTTTACTTTTTCAATGTTTTCGGATCATGTGATTAAAGGGCTTTCACTTCATTGAAGCCACCATTAAAGCCCGATGTTTTTTTAAGTGACCATAATGGTATATACTACGGCAATGGTCAGTTCAAAGAAATTCTGTCATTTTTCGTAGTATTGCCTCATTAAAATGAACTTGATGTGGCAATAGACTAATTGATAGTACTCCGACAAAATATCGCAGATCTAAAAGCTCACATTTTTGCGATAGGCAACAGGCAGTTCTTAATGAAAATAGGTGGCAGCACATTCTACACCATTGACATTTGAAAGTAGACTCTTACTTACCTTAAGAATTCTGACAATTGGAGCAGATTAACTTTAGTTCATTATATCGACGTTGAGAGGATAATAGATGCCGCATTTATCGTTGAGAATGGCTTTAGGATTGTCGTGATAGCTGACGCGAGGCCTGACTTATTCCTGTTTTTATAACATAAGACAGTCTTCTGGGGCTATGTTTAACTTTACACCTTGGGAGCCAGACCAGACATGACAGGCGCCAAAAGTTAGCCGCCGAAAAATGGAGGCTGGGGGTTAAAAATGTCGCCGCCGCCGCCGGGGTTTTTGGTCGGCTGGACATGGCTAGCCGCCATCAGCCGCCGCCAAGGGTCTATGTCGGCTAACCTTTCTGCAACATTTTCTTAATCACGAAACCAATCCTGTATCTATCACAAAAATTATAGTTCGACAGCTATTAAAGAGAGGACTAAGTCTGACAATTTTTTTTTTAATTGTGACTTGTGATTTGTGAATTTTGACTTACATATGTGGCAGATGTTAGGATCTATTTTACTTTAATCGAACCTTAACTTCTTTAACTATTTTCTTCATTAGTCTCATTTCTTGAGACGAACCATTTTAGCCACCGAAACATCTACTTCTCGTGTCGATCGACAATGATATCTATTAAACTAAAGCGAAAAAAAGACTCTTGGTTTCAGCGGTTATTACTCAGAATTTTAATTCTTAAAATTCTTAAAAATTCTCAAAATTCTTAAAAAAATTTAGAAAATTCTGAAAAAAATGCTAAATAATAACCTCTGCTTGGTTTACGTTGCATCATTTTCAGAATTTGAAATCAATTTTTTCGTGAATGTACGTTTCGACTAGCCTGTATTTGCGACATATTGATTGACTTCATCACGAACTACTGTTTGAGGTTTATCGAAAAGCAAGTAAAGTAGGTCAAGTTGCAGCAGTACTCTCATATTTTCAAAATGCGCTAAAACGGTTCTTAGACTCTGTTATCAACATTCTTCCAAACAGGAAAGTAAAGACAAGAAAGTGAAGCGGTCTAATAGGGGACCATCAAAATCATCAGCTGTCGTTCTCTTTAGTACTCTATTTGACAGCTGCCAGTCTCTACTATTTAAGTAGTAATTATATTGAGAGTGACGCGATCAAAATCTCGTGGCACAAATCCTCATATTTCTAACAAATTACATTTATTTGGGTTAATGCCAAACGATGACAAGCATTTTGTTTTATATGTTCATATTGAGACAGAAAACTTCGTCTCATCAAACTATGTCAGAATATGGATGACTTTAACTTTGCCTAATTTTTCCACTAAATTCAATAATTTTTTATTCTCCTTGCTTCAATTCTTCAGACGCAAAGCATAATCAGGGCAATACGATTTCTTTTCACACCGTTACAACGAGTTTTATAATTTTGAAATACAATGGAATGCGAAAAAAGCGAAACTGGCGAACATTCTTTTGTTATTTCTTTGTTCTCGGTTTGATATTAAGACACGGATTTTAACAATTTCATTAGATTTTTATTGATTAGCCGCCGCCGCCAGACTTTTAGGCCGGCGGCTAGTCCCAGACGCCGCCGACACTTTTTTGACGGCTCAGCCGGGTCTAGCCGACGCCGCCGACCCCTTTTCAGTCGGCTAGCCGCCGCCGTGATTTTTTCGACGGCTGTCATGTCTGAGCCAGACTGTACTTGGAATCTCAGGAATTCAAATAGTTTTTGGAAATTCTCTGAATGTGCAATGTTTCGCTATGTTACGCATTTTATTACTCTTCAAAACATTTACTTCTTTGAGTAAAAACACTTTTACTTCATAAATTAAAAATCTTCATCATCAAACGGTAGCTTAAGTTTAGGACTCGCGTCAGAGTCAAACGGATAACCTACTATTAAAGATTGTACGATCCACACGGATGACACTAACGGCATTTTGTACTTTTCGGCCATCCATTTGATTTCTTCGTCGAACTCTTCATCTATTATTACAGTGCTGCTGGAGGTTCTCTTTACACGTTCCAATTGTATGACTTTAGCTCCATTCAGTGTACAGACGCGTTTCCAAAATATTCCAAAGTCTCCTTGTGATGAGTCTATCATAATCTTTTTACTTCTCAATGGCTTGCTGCTTTTTCGTGATGTTTTCGAACGCGAAACTTTCCATTTAATGAAAAGTTCGTCCACCATGGACCAACCAGATGGTAAAATATAATCATCACAGCTGAGGAGTTGATTTTTTGTGCAACAATCAATAATCCATTCATGAGAAACAGGCTAGACGAATAATAATTCAATGAATAAGAGAAAGCAGGAGCTGTGTGTGAACAACGTCAAAGTTTGGAGCATCTTTAGAATTTCAGGCATAAAATGGAAGCGAGGGTATAGGTCCTCACAATTTTGGTCTCTAGCGTCGATTTTAAGTGGTGGGGATACTATAAGGCTAACAGACCTCAGACAAAACAATCCCAGATCTCTATCCCCAATTTGAACTGAGCCGGATGAAAGTAACTCGCAATTTTAATTACAAAGGAGACTGGGATCTTATTTGGAAACTCTTACCACATGAAATTATCAGATTTCAAGGCGAAACTGAGAGCATTCATTCAAAGAAAACGATATAAAAACCAAAAATATAAAATTTTGCACTCAATAACAAAGAAATGTTTGACAGTGGGATTCGGGGCCGAGCCCAATACAAGGGCATAATTTAAGTTTGTTGGGTTCAAAAATCGGTCTGTCAAAATAACGTTTCAAACGTCAAAGCTTTACAAAGCAAACATCAAGCTATGAATAATTTTTAGAATGTTTGTGTGTTTGGACCCGTACGAAGTACGAAGGTCCTATAAGTTTACTACAAACAACTTTAATGTAACATGGGGTAGATCGAGGTGGCAGTTGGGGGAATGTATTTATTATATCGTCTAAATATGACGAATCAACAATAAAAAAAATGTCCGTCCGTCCGTCAACACTTTTTTTAATGATTTGATGACAGAAAATTGTGAAATAATATTTGTGGAAATCGGGTCAGGTATCGGGGTACAAGGACCAATGGAATCGACGAAATTGAGTTTCTTGGCCATATACGAAAAACACTTTTTCGAGTTTATGTCCTTAATTATGCAATATGGAAATTCACTGTCAATGGCAAAGTTGTAGAGAATGAAATTTTAGGGTACACGTGTTTCAGGTTTTTGGGTAAAAATGCCCCAATCTTGGGATATGACCACTTCTAGAATTGGTAGGGATGATCCATATCTCTAGAACAATAAGAGGTAGAAAGTTGCTTCCAAAGGCAAAGTTGTAGAGAATAAAATTTTAGAGAACACTTGTCTCAGGGTTTTAGGGGAAAATGGCCAAATCCTTGGATAAAACCATTTCTATATTTGAATGGTCTGAGACGTCCTTCGGTAGGGCCTTTCACATTACCTTGGGTAATTTCTATGGATCCTTGAAATTCTTATAGTTGTAGAAGAACATAAAACGTTAGATTGTTTGCCTATTACTATATTAAGATACGTTCGAGTCTTTTTGCCACATCTATTCTGATACGTACGGGTCTTTGGTTACATTTTATATGAATATTTGATAAAAAAATGTGCTTTCGACAGTTGGAATAGACCGACTTTGGAACCCAATAGACTCAATACACGATGCTCTTTTTCTCAGTTTAATTTTTCCAGTGGAAACTTAATTTTGAATTTCGAAAGAAGGTCCGAGCTAGCGTTAAGTGATATACAATTGGGCAGGATAGTAACTTACCATGATGTTAGCAGCTAAACATTGAATGTATCTCGCGGTTGTACACGGAAATTGGGCAATTAATATACATTTTCCATATGTCTCTTTTGGAATGTTTTCAAACATCGAATAAACTACACCGCCGCCCTGTTCGATTTGTGAACACAAATGTTCTTTCAAAAATGGCGTCGTACAGAATCGAAAGTCTTTGGCCTATAAATTATTTTTAGCTAGTGGTGAATGTGAGTAAATGAAGTCAACTTATTGGCATACTTTCGATAGTCGAGCCTTTTTCATTGGAATTGTACAAGTTAAAAGAAAATGGCATCCTTTGAATAATGTTCGTTTCTTCGGCATTGGTCCTAAGACAACACTAAGGTTTTGCGTCGAATCGCCACCCAAATACTCCTCTATCACAATTTCTTCTATCAAAAATTGAAAATAGACGAAAATTAAACCAAAAAAAAAAAGAAAAAATAATGAAAATGAAAAATCAAAACTTACTAGAGATCAAAGATTCGTTACGAGTATTCTGAAGTTCCGGTTGAACTCCACTGATCGCTTCTAATGCCGAATCAAAACCGGAAGACGATAAGTCGCCATGTGACTCAGAAAAATCGCTGCTCTCAGATATTCTAGTTTGAGGAGCCACCGATCTGAGAGCAGAAACAAAGAATGATATTAAAAAATTAAACGTAAAAGTAAAAAAGAAACAAATGAAAAAAGACAAAGAAAGACGACAAATATCTTCCAAAGAATGCAACGTATGTGAGGAAATCAAACAAGTTGACTTTACATATAAGAGGAAACGACAGGATACTTTGAAAAGTTTTTGTCGTAAAACAGGCGAAGATTTTCTTCCAGTTTATTTGGTTCGGGGTGTCGGTTTGCTTTTTTCTTTGACAGGTCTACGTGAGAAGCCATTTTATTCACTTTTTTGTGTGATTGCTTCAGCTGGTTCAGAATTTTATGTGGCAAATATGAATTTGGCGATCGCGTAGTTGTGATGCAGGAAATTGTTTATTGGTACAACATGCTTGGTGTTTCGGAACTTTTGACTAACTGACAAAGTAATTCAGTTAATTTATAACATGTTACACGAACTTGAAGAGAGAAGAAGAGGACGTCAGATATTGTCAATTGTTATCCCGGCGGGGAACATTTTCCACCGGACAATTTCCGAACGGTGGATATTTCCTCCGATCGACGGGGGATATTTTCCCACTGAAAAAAATGATTATTTCCAGGCGGGCGATATTACACTCTATCCGGGCGATATTCTCATTCCTAGAGAGTAATATCGCTTCCTGCGGTGCCAAGGGAGTTTTACGTCACCCTCTACCGAAGTGGTTTGGTTAAGAGCCTTACTGCGAAAGCCCTTACCGAGGGTAAATTCGGTACCACGTGGTTGGAGGCCATTGGGTGGTGTTGACTGTCCGATAGGGCCTGCATCAAGCCCCAACATTTAGTTGAGATGCCTAGTGGCGCTGCAACTTGGTGGCTGTGGGAGATAGTGAACTGGGTCAAGGCACTCCACGTGATGAATATGATGAATACGTCCCTTCCCTTTCCTATGCAACTAGGTTGGGGAAACAGTAGTAGAGATATGTCCCGACCTAGGACTTGCAACAGAAGGCGTAACTCTATGGTGATAGGGAGAGCTAAAGACTTTGTTCTTAGTACGTTTGGGCTAATTGGGCGTATCCCAATTCCTCGCCCATGTGGGCAGCGCGGTTGCAATTTATCAGCTACGCTCCTTATAAGTGTAATGACTACTCCGAGGACTACTCTGTAATATCGCCGCCGCGCCGGGGGAAAGAAACCCCAGAGGGATAATCGTCATGAAGTCACCGTCTCGTTGCCAATAATGTTTTGACTCTTTCTCGACTTAAAATTCAACTGCAATTCAATTAGCGGTAGTGGCGCCCCTTGCGCTTGCTAAATGACAATATTAACATATGATGACTTTATAGGAGGTGGTTATGATCTTCGTGAAACTACAACAGAACAGCTTATTGCGCGCATAGTCAACAACCTAACCATTTCGGGAAAAGATAAATTCGCTGAACCTCTTTGTCTACTTTTCTTACCAACTGTTTTTGTGACACTTTGCCTAGTTTCATCACTCACAGTTCATTTGGCATTTCGTAAATCATTCCTCACCCGTAATACTCTGGTTGACTTCAAAAAGGGCAACGAAAGAATTTCTAATTGACATATTCAACCATTTTATCATTTTCAGAGTTGTTTTGTTATAACGATAGGCGAATTCCATAAGGGGAAATGTTTGAGAGCCGGCTCGATTTCTTCATACAAAATTGCGGCGGTAACGCAAACAAATCAAGCCGGTGGGTGCTGAGACATTTCCCCTTCTATAGCAAGACATCTAAAAAAGAGATCAATTAGAAAAATATTAATTCCTTCGTTTTGTCAGAAATGGAAATTTAGATTCTTCGTTCAATAAATGTCTTGAGTTTTAGACCGGATTACGGTCCCTGATAATAAGTTTATGTGGAAAGGGCGAGATCCGAAGCGGTTTAATGCAGGTGGTCAATGGCAAAAAATGACGGAAATTTACACAAAATTATCTCATCAGCAAGTGTCAATATTCTTTGTTAAAGGGCAAGTTTTGTTGGTTTCTTCTTCCTCTAAAAATCGATTCTATGGAGCTAAATGCGAGGGGTTATCCACTGGTCAAAAATTTGTAACAAAAATTCCAACTCCACAAAACAATTCCAAGAAATTTCAAAAATTCCAAAAAAATCCATCAAAATTCCAAAAATTTCACAAAATTTACGAAGTTTAGACGTTCGGAAAATTCCAAAAATTCAACAGAAATTTCTAAAATTTCATCGAAATTCCGGAAATTTCAAAAACTCCAAAAATTCCACAAAATTTCCGAAATTCAGACGTTTCGCAAATTCCATAAATTCCAAAAATTCAAGAAATTCCAAAAATTCCACAGAAATTCCAAAAATTTCATCGAAATTCCGAAGTTCAGAAATTCCGGAAATTCCAAAAACTCCATCCAAATTCCAAAAATTCTACTAAAATTCCAATAATTCCAAAAAATTCCATTTTAATTGCAAAAATTCCATCAGCCTGTACCAAAAAAAAAAAATGAAGTGGATAACCCCTCGGCTAAATGTAGGAATTCCGCAAAATTGAGTGCAGCTTCTTAGTGCATACCGATTCATAGAGTGAGAAAAAGTCTACAAAATTCATACAAATACATTTGTGACACTCCCTGGTGGAGATATTTATGATTGAGTTTCGGCCATCTGCTGTACAATTGCGAAATGATTTTCTAATTCGATTAAAAAATGTGTTTTTTCTTGCTTTCGTATCGGATTATAAAGTCAAATGCTGATACAGACACTAGGACTAGCACTTATACTACTAAAGGATCTGATGTAAACAATGTCGATGTTTAATGTTCTGCACTTCGCGACATGTAAGTATGTAAAGAAATTAGAGTTACATAGACTTCAAGTTTATTTGCATCAAATGATTTCAGTTATAATGAATGAAAGTATCTAATTCTTATACTTTTCGATGAAACTATGAAAAAGTTTTTTTTTATTTACCGGAAATAATACTAAACACAGAAAAATAAAAAAAGTGAAAAAAAAATCAATTTTGTTCGTTAATTGATGAAGCGATAAAAATCTTATACTTCATCAATTCAACTCATGAGTTGTATGCATTACATTCAATATCTACTTTTTTCTTTTCTTTTTATTTTATTTTTTTTGTTAATTTTTTTGTTTTTATTTATTTCTATAATTTTAGTATGTAAATTTATGATTTCTATTCAAAAGAAAATGCTCATTCTTACTTTTCTTGTTGTTTTCCATGTTTTTCTTTTGATAAACATCTCACGTTAAGGATTTGATTAAGTATTGAAATAACTTCAAAGTGGAATTATTCATTTTTGACTTAATTAGCACACTGTAGTGCACAGGTCAAAAATATGAAATAAACTAAAAAAAATATCTTAGAAAACTAATTGGCTGCATCTCACATAATCAAAAAAAAACATCTGTCTGCAGTCCTTTAAATTTACTTAAAAAATTGTTTGTGATTTTCAATTCAAAACACTGTTAATAACAATTACAATACGAGCGACATACCTTAAAACCGCTTACATAGATGCTAAAAGAACATACAAATAAATTGCACAACTCAAACATTTTTTTTGTTTATTTTTTGAAAATTCTCTCTGTCGTATACCTTGACATTATTGTAGCCTACTTTCAGAAATAAAATCTCTACTTCGGAATCAAAATATTATCAAAATAAACAACTGAGAAATATTTCTTCAGGTGAATTCATGTGTGGGAAAAGTTGTCACGATGGGCTCATCGTTTACCAGTACCAACATTGGGGTCAATACAGTTATCGCCAATTTTTGAAGTCAAAGCTTTGTCTAGAATTGTATGCGTCGCCCAGTTAACACAGCACACTTTTTCGATGTTGGTTTTCATTTAGTGTGTCTAGATAGAAAAATTCCGATTGAAATTTTAGCAAATGTACATTTTGTGTACAGTAGAACCGCAAAAGTAGCGAAACTAGTAAATAATGATCTAGCCCCTAACCCTTCATGGGTTGTTAAGGCAGATTATTATTACATTTTGTGTACGAAAAATGTCAATTTAGTGTGATTCGTTTGTCAACTGGTCGGAAAAAATCTACAGATCTAACAAGCAATTTCATTTTACTGTCACCCAACACATTTTTACGAATTTTTCCAATTGTTTTCTACAGAACCGTATTTATCAATGAAACAATGGTGACGCGCTACTGTATAAAAACGACTCAGATTTTGTGTTGAACCGTATGAATGTACGAAAAAAGGTAGATGTCGCTACTCATCAAAGTCAGGAATGTTACCTGATTTTTTTCTGACGCTACTGACTTGGTTTTGCCTTCCTGCCCACGGTGCATCGTTTTTAATACTTATGCACCATTACACTTATCAGGTTTGTTTTGTTTCCATCAAAAATGAATGTTTTATGAGAATGCGAAATTCACTTTTTTCGACGTAGCGACACACCACAGGCATGATATGGCGACTGGGTTCCCCACATAGACTATAGCCCATTTTCAACGAAAAGTGCGACATCTATTGTCCTCGTAACGTTGAAATCATGAACTAATGATAGTCTGAATTGTCAGAAGAGTTAGTCTGCTTCAGATGTCAAGTATAAAGAACGACATATTGATTAAGAACTGCCTATAAATCTAATGAAACAAACTGGAAAAGTTTTCCTGGCATATGGTGACGAAATGTCAAATTATGATGACATTTGCTCACATTTTTAGTCTATCTGGGGAACCCAGCCGCCATATCATGTCTCTGCGTTACACTTGACATTACCAATAGAACGAGTGAATGAAATCTCATGACACTTTGACAGTATCATAGTTGTTAGGGTCCTCCTCCTCCAATCTGTCAAATCCAATTGATTGAGTTTCGACTCAGGATCTGATCAGACAATACTGCCCAAGCAACAACTGAGCCGCCGGTGACAAAACATGCAATTTGTATGGGGGAACAGCGTTTTTTTGCGATTAAACATTTTCTGTTCTTAATTAGGCGTACTTGGTATGAAATGAAATGAAAAACTCACAAAAAATAACGTTTCGCCATACAAATGCAATGTTTTGTCACCAACTTTTTCTGGCGCCCGGGCGCGCCCCCACCTATTTTTATGGTAAATGAGTGAACCATCCTCTCGATCTATAGTTTTCTTTTGTTTACGGAGTAGCATTTCTCATTTCAGATTGAGATTTTTTTTCCGGCTTGTGGAATTGTTTTTCTGGTGGATAGTCGAGCCTAGATCAATGTTTACGAAGATCGTTTTTCGAAAAAATGGGATCACTTCACAAGCCGAAAAAACGAAATCAATCTTAAATGAGAAGGGCTATTACGGAGTCATCTATCGGACAAGCCAAAGTCTTTTCAGACCATATAGTATTTTTGATATGTTTGCTGCAATCATTATGTGCTTGACATAACATAATATTATAATTATTATATTATAACTAGAAACATAATATGTTTGATGCGACCATAATATGTTTTCCGTAATCGTAATATGTTTAACCACAGGTGATACTCATTGGTATACCAAATATGACTGATACATAGTTTGATCATAGGAATCATATTATGTTGGTAATGATCATATGATGTTTCAGCGTCAGTGGGCGTCTTGCTAAGGACGTGTATAATTAAATGAAATTGCTACAACTTTAATTTACAAGTAAATAAATTGAAAGGAAAAAAGCGATCGAATTATCGATTCGTGAGGGTCGATGGAAGGGAAGAAAATAATTCCTTACTCGACAAAATTGAAATAAAACAGTAAATCATTTGAATTGATGGTTTTCATTCCTGAAAGACGTTTCCCTTTATGTTAACGATTACATTAAGTGTATCGGTTCACCTAGTGTGCAATTCATTTGTATTTCAATTCCCTTAAAAATTACTCGGTAATGAAATATTTACATAATTTTTTAAAAAATAGTCAGTAAATATTTGTTGACACAAAAACCATTAAAATTTATCAGACCTTTTATGGGAGGAAAGAGAAAAATTGAAAAAAAAAATTAAAAAAATTTAATTTGAAAATTGTGGTTGGCAAACGAGCACAGAGAGAGTACCTTGTTCAATGAAATAAACTTATTTACCTTTTGGATCGTCGACCTGACTTTTTAGCGTCGATGTCACCAGAAAATCCCGGTTCGGGTGATGTCACTGATTGGCCTTTTTTACCACGCGACGATCTACCTCCACCCGCAGTTGTAATTGTTTCCTCCAATTTAGCTGGTAGCCGTCCGGTACGCTTTGCCGAAGGTGTTTCCGGAGTTTTCGCTTGAACTTCCTTCGATTTTATGGAATTATGAATAGCCTTCGCTTGATCGTCCATCAGATAAATGTCGGATGCGGAACAGGTGACAGTTTTGGATTCAGCTACAACGGTGTATTTGACAACATCACCATCGGTCTCAATTTTCGTTACAATGCCAGGTTCGTAGGTGTCATCCGAAACCAAGACATGAACGGAATGGTCCAGCAGTGGTAATTCATTTCCAGTTCCAAATACGATAACTTCGGCCGCCAACACTTTTGTGGCACCATCTTCGAAGCGCACGGAAAATTTATTGCCGGGTTTCTCTTCAGTAACACGTCCTGCATAGTACTTTCGGTCCGTCCATCTAGCCAAACAACAATCTCCTTTTACCTCCTCTTCATCGTCGTTCGGTTTTTCACTGCTCTTGGCTTTTTTAGCCTTTGATTCAGCCTCATCGGTTTTCGAGGTTGAATTCCGTTTTCCGGACTTTGGAGTTACCTGAGTCACGCTGGATGGCGTCGTAGCACTTTTTTTTGCTGAACCTTTTCCTCGATTCGATGCCACCTTTGGCGATGAATCTTCGCCTACATTCAGCGATTTCTTTAGTTCACCAAAGTGCTGAAGCATAAAATCACACAACTCAACCACATTGGTAGCTGTATGTTTTATTGGTTCGGAGGACGTTTCGCCTACAGTTTCTTCTGTAGTCTTTTTTTCCTCTGAAGATTCAATCGACATTGATTTGAAATCCTTATTTTCGTAAAACAATCGAATTTCGAAAATTTTCTCAGCCTGAACTGGCTCAGCGGCTTCCACCTTGCCGCTGTCGGTCTCTTCCGCAATATCTGCCGCAATACCTGATGAATTTTTGCTGTCAACGTTGCTTTCTGCAGTGGTGATCGGTAGGCCATTGAATTTCTCTGTAGCTTCCTTAGCTTCCTCGGTTTGAGGCTCGGGTTCGGCATCTAAAATTATTTCAAAGTAAAGTCGTTAAATGGAACGAAGAATGGAAGAGTTGAAGAAAAATTACCGATTTCCATTGAAGTAGGTTTCCCTTCGCTTGACTCAACTGGCTCTGCTTCGGACACTGCGATTTCATTTGTTTTACTGTCAACTTCTTCCGATTTGTCTTGTATTTCGGCTGGTGATTCGGTCTCATTGCTGGTAACCTTTTCGTCCTTTTCAATTTTGCATTCCGCTTCAACTGTTTCATCGAGGTCTTGTTCCATTACTTCAGTTGTGTCATTTTTATTAGACGAAACTTCATCGTCACCTTTGGGTTCAATGCTTTCGTTGACATTGGCGTCGTCATCTTTCAAAACATCAGTTTGTTTGTCATCCTTTGTTGCATCGACATTCGTCGGAGTCGTCTCTAAATTACCAGACGAAGATACCACCGGATCCTCGTTGGGTGTGGTAATATTGTCGGCTGGTTTGGCGTCAGTTGTAACCTCATTTGGCGTTTTCGTGGCTGTGGAGGTTGATGTGATTGAAGCCTCAACAACATCTGAATTGGAAGCTTCGCCATCTGAATTCTCTTGTAACAATTTCGATTCCGTGTCCGAATCAATTTCGCTTGTAGATTTCTGTGTATCGTTATTCAATACATCTGGAGCGCTGATTGTCTCACTTTTGACCTCCACATTAGCTCTCTTCGGCGAACTTTCAACAAAGCTGTCCGGAGATGGTTTTCGTTTGTTTGATGATTCTGTTGTAGAATCCACATGGACGTCATCCGCCTTTTTTGCTTCATCAACTTCCATCAATTCATCACCGATAGCTGAATCGATTTTTTCCATTTCAATGTCTGATGGACCGGGACATGGTGAATCACTTTCCAGGTCTTTCAACAAATCGGTGGTGTCCTGCAAATTACTACCATTCTCTTCAGTTGCTTCCGCCACGGATGTTTTGACTTCATCGTCTTTTTTGGATCCCTCAAATTGTTCCAACTCTCGAATTAAATCATCATCTTGGTGGTTCTCTGTCGATTCGGATGCAATCTTCTCCTCAACACCATTCGATGCATTTTGCACTTTTTTCACATCAGCAGATGTTTGATCGTTTACCGTTTCAGATGTTGTCGACGATGCTGTATCCAATAAATTGATGCCATTGGATCCGTCCACATCGTTTGAATGGTCAACAACTTTCTGTGATTGAAACGATTCTGAAATTTCCATTCCCTCCAAATTGTTTCCATTGTGCGATAATCCGTTATCTGCAATGAATGTAACGTTAGAATTAAAAAAATACTTTATCAGCGAATCGAAGGTTTGTTGATTTTAGTCAAATTGAGAGTTAGGACAAAGTGTTATCTAATCGTGATTGCTTCAGAGTGAAATAGTCTTAAGTGGCGCTTGGAGTTGAAATTAGTTTGAAATCTCGTAATGGAGACGTTCTATCGATTGGAACGTAAAAAATCTCCAAGAATTCCGATGAGAAGTAAGACATTTACCGAAATGCTTAAAGATATCATCATACGATGCTGAGATGCTTCGCCAATATCGGCGGCTTTTCGCAACCCCAAATACTCATACGAATTTTTGGGTGTATGGAAACGTCGAGCAGTTGATAAACTAAAAGTTACATTGGAGATAACAAAAGATAAGTCGCAAATCAATAAAACCGGCAACACATAACCTTAAAAAAATACATAAAATAAATAAATAATTTTAACCAAGGGTTCTAGGCCACTTAATCAAAAGGGAACGTATTTCTGTGGCTGAAGTGACAGAGTAAGTCGTTTGGATCGGAACATTTACAAAGAAAAAATTTTTTTTTTGTTTCGGCAACAATTTGTTTGGCTAACGAAATTTCTGTAAAAGTTTGTGCAAAATACAAACCGCATGGATATTTTCGTTACGCTCTCAAAGGTCAATGTTCCGTAAATGACACGATTGTAATTTCGATAGAAATTCTTGTTGCTAAAATGTTTGCGCGAAATAGAAAAACAAACTTCAAAATGTCTTCTTGACAAAAAAAAACCGAATAAAGCGGAAAAGAAAAGAACTTGAGTTTCCGCCGCCACTTTTTACCGCCCCTTACTTTGCGTCTAATTATTTTTTACACAATAACTTTTCATTACGCAAGTAAAACTTCACTCTGAGCTCATCAAACAAAAATAATTGAAACTCAAAAAGTGCAATTTCATTTGTAAAGAAAAAAAAAACATCGAAAAGATCCGGTAAATCTATGTTTGACGCCAGCAAAAAAAATTACCTATCAGATCCAACTGTAATGACGACGCTTGATCCTCCATTCTACCAAGAAATTCTCGCTAAGCTACTTAAAATTAATCACTTCAATGAATTTAATGTTTTTTACGCACAAAAATCGCAAAATCTCTGAAACAGATACTTAAAATTGAAATTCAACACATAAAGAAGCCGATTTTCAACCAAACTGTTCCAAACGCCATATTTATAGTTTCAGTGTTGCTGTGAGAAATAGCATTTACGATTTTATTCGAAATCAATTGATGACAGCGTAGCAATCTAGTATTTTTTTCCTTGACTCGATTTTGCGATATCGAAGCGATCAGCGTCCTCGTCGGCAACACTGACATGTTACGTGCATAGAACAAATCAGTGATGCCAACGGTTACATATTGCCGCCTGCAAGTTTATGGATTTTAATGACTTGACTTCACTATTGGTATATATTTTCTTGCCTAGCTTTTCTTTGTGATGTTTCTTTTGTAGTTTGTTTTTTTTTTCTATGCTCTGAAACTTATATTCGTGTGAACATTACGAAAGGATTTATTTCCTTGTTGTTCCCAAATTATTCAAAAAGACATTGACATGGGTATCATGCCCGCAGCGGAATCGGAGGGCGTGACGCAGTCCCCCCACCCCAAAAAAAAAGTTCACAAACTCAAAAAACGCCATACAAAAACCTTTGGGACAAGGAGCTATATATACGCAAGCTTTTCAGTATTTTTCCCTCGCCCCCTTCCCCTCTACATCATTAAAAAAAACACGTCGCAGCAGCTTTACTACGAGCCCAGACTCATCAAAATCGGTTGGTAATTGGCTGAGATATCGAGGTTTGAAAATGAAATTTTTGTATGGAGAGTCGATTTTTCTATTGTTCTCATTATTTCTAAAACCTTTTTTCTGATCTGTCAGTTTCTATGTCTATCTGTCTGTTAATAATTTTCGATCTCGAGAACTAGACAGCCAGTTTTGATGAAATTTTCAGCGAACGTCAGTCTCGGCCCCAAATGAAAAATTTCATATGCCGCTTTTCCGGGAAAAATCTTGAAAAGTCGTGGCATCTGGAAAAGTGGTAAATTTTGAGGGTTTTTCACGTAGTGCTCGGAGTTTTCGAATTTTAGCTCCGGAATCAATACAAACACGTGCTTTTAAATTTACTTGTTCTGTTGTTTTCAACATTATCGACATTATCACTTTTTCAATGTGTTTTTTCTATGGCAGACCTTGAAAACAGCTGAAACTTGATAACAAGTAAATTTATAAGCACACGACAGTACTTAGAGAGTTGGTGTCTTCTGGCAAATTTATAGAGTTTTGTCAGGAGAATTTTTTGGGATCTTAAGAAAATGGCTGCCAGCTGTCAAAGTAACGTCATCTTGGATTTTCTGCTTTCTTTTGAATTAGAATAGTTACACGGTTGGTTTCTTCGAAAAAGTTATAGAGATTGGTGAGAGATTGGCCTGAAGCCTGAAAATTTTTTTCGCCGGAATTTTATTGCTGAGATTTTTTTTTGCCGGCAAATTTTTTCGCCAGAAACTTTTCATCATCATCATCATCATCATCATCATCATCACACTTTATAGACCGTTTGTACCTTTCGGTGTGAGGTCTTTACTACTGACCATGGACCACCCTTCTCCATACCCCCCTATCCTGTGCCAAGGAGATGGTTTGTTCGTCTAGAGAAAGCCCCCTAACTTCTAAATCGGATTTAATTGAGTCTATAAACCTTCTCCTTGGCCTACCCCTTGGACGCACACCCGGGACTTGAGCATCCAATATCCTCTTTGGTAGCCTGCTATTACCCATCCTCTGAACGTGCCCGTACCACCGCAGACGACTAATCCTTGCCGCCTCTTCCACTGATGTAACCCCTAAGTTTTCCCTGATGTCGTCGTTCCTACTATGATTGTCCCACTGTTCCCTCCGATTTACTTTTGCTATGCTCCTAAGAACCCTCATATCAGAAACCTCCAGGTCATGCACAAGGTATCCGCAGTCCACCCAACTTTCACTACCGTATAAAACCGTTGGTCTGAATATTGACCTGTGAATAGCTAGCTTTGTGCCACTACTTAACTCCTTTTTGTTGAACACATACGACCTCAACTGACTGGCCACTGCATTCCCCATTCTTCTCCTTTCTTCAAATTCCCTAACTAACTTGCCATTCTCCGAAAAAATGGCTCCTAAATATTTACACTCAGAGACCTGTTCCAACTGCTCCCCATTTAAACTGCAAACTACATCCTTCCGGGATTTGCCAATATGCATAACTTTAGTTTTACTGACACTTATTTTCATGCCGTATTCCTCACATGCAGCATTCAGGCAGTCTAAATTCTCCTGCAAATCCTTGGCATTATCTGCTCATAGAGTTAAGTCATCCGCATAGGCCAGGATTTTCATGATTACTTCCCCCACCTTCACATTCCCTTGCAAATTCGCTTGCCTGATAATCTTGTCCATAAAAATTATGAACAGAAGAGGGGAGAGACAACAACCCTGACGAACTCCCTCATTAACTTCGAAAGCCTCACTAATTTCACCATCTATCCTTACCGCAGCCTTGCTCCCTGAGTAGATGCTTTTGATAGCGCCCAATAAACTTCCATTAACCCCGTATTCGCCAAGTACCTCGAACAGCTTTTGCCTCGGTACCCGATCGACTGCCTTTACTAGGTCGATGATGCACAAGTATAAATCAATATTTCTCTCAGAGAGCTTTTCTATAGCCTGCCTGAGACAAAAGATCTGATCCTGACAACCTCTCAGAGGTCTGAAACCACTCTGAACCTCGTCAAGAACATCTTCCACTATAACCCTAACCCCGTCTACTAGCACACTTGTATAAACCTTTCCGACCACGCTCAAGAGTGAAATCCCCCTGTAGTTGGTAAGGACTTTGCGGTTACCCTTCTTGAAGATCGGAGCAATAACACCGACGCTCCAGTCAGCGGGTACTACTGAGGACTTCAATGCTAAATTGAAAATCCTACAAAGCCATTGAACCCCACCCGGCCCGCTATTCTTAATAAATTCTGTCCTAATTTCGTCTATACCTGCGGATTTTCTTGCCTTCAGCCTGCTGACCTTTCGTGACACTTCCTCTAATGTAATTTCCTCCTCACCCTCCAAGCTACGGCCCTCTTCCCTGTCAAGGCTTGTTACGGGATTGACAGAGGCGAATAGATCCTGAAAGTAATCCTGCCAGGTTTTCAGGACCTCACTTTTCAGGACCTCACCCAGAAACTTTTTCCTTCAGAAATTTTTTTTCGCCGGAAGAATTAAACGAAACAATGACGTGTTGTTTGTAACGTCATTTTTAAGACTACATCTTTGTAACATTATTTTTGTGACGTAATTTTTGTCACGGAGTGCAGGCGAAAGGAAAGACAGGAAGGGTGAAAACATAAAGTAGTTAGGCATGGCTGATATTTACTTTGATTATCAAACATCGATAAATATCGAGTATCGATTATCGATATTTCTTTTTGATAATGATATTTTAATATCATCTTGTTAGCTTTGTATTGCTTGGAAATTTTTACCAAAATTATTTATTTTATTTAGAGTTGAAAATTTTCAAAAACAACTTTGCATATAAAATGCACAATGATGTACAATCTACAAACGTAAAAATTAAAAATTAATTACCAAGCAATACAAAATAGTATTACAAATATTTTAATATCATTATCGAAATATCGATAATCATCAAAATATCAAAAATGATCAAAATATCAAATGCTGAAAATTGTTAAGTTTTTATAAGCAACAAATTTTCCGCGAAAGATTTAGGTCTAACGGTTGGAAAACTTCAGTCTGACATTAAAACAGCGCATTTTTCCACTTTTCAGTCCTTCATCGCGCCACAGATTTTTCTGATGCTAATGTGTGGCCATGGTTGTGGCGTCAGACAAGACGAAAATTGGCACTTTCTTGGTGTGATGACGCCATGACGTACGACTGCTATCATTCGATGGCCACATTCGCAAGTGACTCAGAAAACCATCGCCAGACGGAATTCGTTAGGAAATGTGAGCCGCCAGACAAAAATAAAACTCAAAAACGGCCATTTCTTGCCGTGATGACGCCACGGCTTCAAACTCCCGAACGAACGAGAAAAATGACTAACAGACAAAAATGTCGGGAGCTGAGTGGCGCCAGACAAATTGAGAAGTCCAACAAGGGATTCAGAAAACCATCGCCAGACGAAATTCGCCAGGCAAAAATAAAACTAAAAAATTTCAGTCTG
Organism: Pseudolycoriella hygida; assembly: GCA_029228625.1. Lineage (NCBI taxonomy): Eukaryota > Metazoa > Arthropoda > Insecta > Diptera > Sciaridae > Pseudolycoriella > Pseudolycoriella hygida. The sequence goes on along the minus strand of CM055405.1, from coordinate 30,457,807 downwards.
ACATTAAAACAGCGTATTTTTCCACTTTTTTTAATTTTCCGATATTTTGATAATTACCGATATTTTGATACTTTGATAAATATCGATATTTGCTGAAATGTCGATAATGACATTGATTATCAAATATCGATATATTTCTTTTGATAATCATTATCGATATTTTTCGAAGAGTCCCAATCCTAAAAGTAGTTATCGCTACTTAATAAATGAATGCATGAATGATAGATTTCTCCGGTTGGGATGATCGCATATGTTATCTTCAAACACAGATCTATCAATCCTTTGCTTCCTTCCCTATTATTATGCAACCTTTCTGTCGCAGCGCCAGTATCAAAATAAAGAAAAATCATCCCAGTGACATTAACAGAGCACGCTAGGATAACGTCTCATAAGTATCATAAGTTTGTTGGGTTCAAAAGAGAGTCTATTTCAACTGTCAAATTGACGTTTAAAACGTCAAAGCTATAAAATAAACGAGCAGTTGAGAAACAGGTCTAAAATGTTTGTATTTTAATGTTTATCTGACCGAAAGACAATTTAAAAACGAAATTTACTTTTTTTTGTTTTAAGGAAGCAGGCCTTAGCCCATTGCTTTAACGAAATTTACTTATCTAAATATTTGACGTTTACAACGTCATTTTGACAGTTGGAATAGATATACATTTGATTCCAACAGAGTCATATGGCAATCGCTTATCAAGTGCACGCCAGTTTCTCCTTTCAATTAACTTTGACATCTGGAAGTCGCCGAGAACTTTAACATGGGTAGATGCCGATTCAGCTCAAAGGCGACATGAATTTTCTACCAAATAATTATCAGCAATTTAAAGCGGTTAATTTGTATACAAGGAAAATTCATTTCGGATTGAGTTTAAAACACACAATTTGTTAGAGGTGTGCGGGTCGACCTTTTTTCCAAATCAGACCCGAATCGAGCCCGAACAAAAAAAAACCCGACTCGAACCCGATACAAAATAAAAAACCAAATCCGAACCGAACCGAAAAATAAAAGTTCAAGCCCAACGCGAAACGAGTCCGATCGAAAGTCAAACCCGAACCTGATCTACAATAAAAAGTCAACACAGAACCCAAAATAAGTGTCATATTCAACTGCGTATTTACATTAAATTTTCGAGAAAATTAGTCACACCAGGGGCATTTATAAGTGTAGGATTAGTATTAGGATAAGTGGGTGGGGCATAGATGTTACCCCAGCACCTATGCCGCCAATGGGCCTGTTGTGCGTCCCTCCCTTAATTAGTACATACCTTACTGTACATACTTTTAGGTATTTCAGAATGTACTTGGGATAGGTGCTCCAGATAGAGCTGTATTTTATCGTATAGTTTCCTAAGAATTCTCTCCTTGCGTTTATGTAAGCTGGACATGCGTAGAGAAGGTGTTCAGCGGTTTCAGGGTCCCCACACTTTCCACAGTTTGAAGTATTGCTGATGCCCATAGTGTGGAGGTGTTTAAGTGTAAGGGGCGATTCATAAACTACGCACGCTATCGCTGACCGATTTTGCCTACTTTCAATCCCTACTTTCCTTTTTTGATTACCTTCCTGTGGAACAAAATTGAAAATTTACATCCTCTCAATACGATTGGTTAGTTAAAAACGTCGTCGTAGACGGTTATGCCACGTTAGTTCGTAGTACGAGCCCAACTTCTGAGCAAGCATATCACTCATCTACGTTTAGAAACGAATTTAATTTGTTCATATTTTCAAAAAAATTACCGGTGAAAAAGAGTTATTTGTTAGAAACCAGAATCTGAACTACATTTTTTCGAGTCGGATCGGATTTGGTTGGAAAAAAGAATACGAAAGCCCGACCCGATAAAAAAGCGAAAACAAAAAACTCGAACCGATCCGACCCGTCAAATTGATTCGGGTTCGGCTAGGGTTTTTTTCTAGTTTCGGGCGGCCCGCTCATCTCTACAATTTGTATAAGGAAATTTCGTCTCAAGCGCGACACCTTCTGGATGATAATTCTTGGGTAATAATTCCCTGAGTGATAATTCCCATTTGTCTGGGCGATAATTTCCATTTATTTCGGTCAGTGGGATAATATCCTGGGGAAAATACCTGTCACCAGCTGACAATGTCAAGTAATCGCTCTTGCTACCAGTCCATCTCCCGAGTAAATCTTTGCCCCACTTCTCGTTGGGTTTAGGTAACGCATCATTCCAGCAACGAACCAAAAGCCAAGTTTTCAAACTTTTATTGAGACTATGTTTGATCAGTTTTTATAATACGATGTTTTTACATTTCTTCCGCCTATCCTAGCTAAGAGGAGCTGCTTTTGATTTCTGTTTAAACCATCAATTTCTCCTTCTTCTTTTCCTCGTTTTGAGTTGACCTCTGTTATGCTCCAAATCTTCTCGCGTACGTTTTTACCTCTCCAGTCGCCTAAAATCTTACGAAAAAAACGTTAGTTTGAATTACTATGGTTTCTATACAAAATTCGATATAGTCCTTCTAGTACAATCATAAAATGTTACAAGCGCCT
>CM055405.1:30365235-30454797 GCA_029228625.1 Pseudolycoriella hygida | reverse complement strand
ATCGATATTATTCAACAGGACAATCATCGTTTTTATTTGTTAAAATTGGATTTGTAATGAGAAGCAAGTTAATCTTGGCATACATAAAGCGTAGAGTGCATTCACATTGGTAAAATGCACCATTGAATCGAATGGAAAATGTTAAAATATACAGAAAAAAAAACATTCTCCATAGACTGTGCGTTTGAGAAGAACTCTTACCATTATTCATCCACGTTTGTGAGTAGGCCATACTTAATTGTTCTTGATTTTTTTTGACTGGCTTTTGTGCAATTTTATTGTAAATATGAGACATAGCCATTCCGTTTCAAACCTAAACAAATTGCAACTTTTTCCTAGCTACTTTGTCTGCATATACGCCCTCACCATTTAAAAACACCACTTTACACGGCCATGTTTAAATCGAACTGAGTACTTGTACGCATTTGCATCAAACACACTACAGTCATGTACCTCCACTACAGTGTATATACACACACAAATGTTATGTCGATTTTGTCTCTCCAGTGGAAAGCACGAGTATTTGTGTACTTCCGCGTGCATGTGTTGATTGTGTAGTGTAGCGGCTTTATGAGAAAATTCGATTTCAGTAAAAGTAAATATACCACCGCACAGTGTGACATTTCTTTCAAAATGGCGGCGTGTGTCAAAATCGGGCTACGCCAAATTTACCAATTTCATGTGAACGCGAGCCATATCATGTTAGCGTATCTTTGACAATTCGTGCGCATTTCCATTGAAAATTTCAAACAGTGGTTCTCAAACTTAGCAAATATGAGGCAAAAAGTTGAAAGCCATTCAATTTTTTTCATATTGTTGCCAATACCTTTAACAGCTCAACCACAATACGTGATTGACTACGTTTGTACATATTGTCAAAATATTGCAATATTTTCATTTCATGTGAACGCGAGCAATATTGTTCGGGATTCTGCGGGAGTATTCAAATATTTGTATCTTATCTGTAAACTAGGCTTAAAACCATTGATTTTGATAACCGAAATATTCTCCAAGAAATCCTCAAAATATTTTCTCTAAAATGTAATTCTCACCAACTTTAGAAGCAAATTCCTAAACGAGAGTTTTCTAAAATTTTATTCTCTGCAACTTTGCCTTTAGAAGCAACTTTCTAACTGCCACAGTTTTAGAGATATAAGTCATCTCTACCGATTCTCGAAGTGGTCATATCCTAGGATTGTGCCTTTTTTCGATAAAATCCTGAAACACGTATTCTCTAAAATGTTATTCTCTACAACTTTGCCTTTGTAAGAAGCTTCCTAACTGCCGTAGTTCCAGAGATATAAGTTATCTCTCCCAATTTTAGAAGTGGTCATATCACAGGATTGGGCCATTTTTTGATAAAATCATAAAACACGTGTTCTCTAAAATTTTATTCTCTACAACTTTGCTTTCGGAAGGAACTTTCTAACACTCAAAGTTGTCGAGATATGAGCCATCCCTCCCAATTCTAGAAGTGGTCATATATTAGGATTGGGGCATTTTTCGATAAAATCCTGAAAGACGTGTTCTCTTCAACATCCTTATCCGCTTTTGCCTAAGAAGATATTGCAAGATATTGACTATATACATACAAAAGTAGCCAATCATGTATTTCGGTTCCGATGTCAAAGATATTGCAAATTCGAGAATATTTTGCAATATTTATGTGAACCACTGTGAACTACGCTTCAGACGTACTTCGGTAGGGCCTTTGACCTTGGGTAATTTTAATGGATCTTTGAAAGTTATAAAAGAACGTAAAATATTAAGGGAATTGACGTCAAAAAAATATACGGAAATATACAGGAATATACGCTTGTATATCTTGTAATTCTGTATAAATCTGTATATCTAACCACCATAGATAACGCAAAGCATGCTTGGTTTCAAATATACAGATTTATACAGAATAAACGGGATATACAAGATATACAGCGTATATTCCTGTATATTTTCGTATATTTTTTGACGTGAATTCCCTTATTGAATTGTTTGCTCATTTCTATATTTAGATACGGTCGAGTATTTTTGCCACATTGCTTAAAGATACGGCCTGTGCGTGCGATGTTTTCTTTGCCGGCGGCAGCGTAAATAGGCGCGAATCAAACCTATCGGCCGCGGCGCGGACGGTGCATTTTCTTAAAGGTTGAAAAAATTATTCAAAATTCTATTCAAAATGGAAATGCAGAATCATTGGCGGATCCGTCGGCTCCGTCCGACTCACCAGAAAAAAAATTTCGGCGGCAGCGTTTCAAATTCGGCTCTCAACTACACGAAATAAATTCTCACGTGAGAAACTGAAACGTGGCTGAACTATCAACCTACTATCAAACATATCAACACCAAATTTTTATTGAAATATGCAAAGGAAGCACGCAGAGCACCAGTTAAGGTCTGTTCGACTAACTACTGATGATGGATCAAAACTTCAACCAATCAAACTCTCACGATCTTTGATTATCAGAATATACCAGACCAACCTATGTTTGTCACTTTTTAACATTGAATGATTGAGAGAATCATTATAAGGTGTTATGTCCAGTTTCACATGAATAGGTCCTGTATAAACTCTCGTTAATTCAGTTACGAAATTTCTTAATTTCTGAAAGGTTTTTTTTCGAAAAAATGTTAGTTTAGGGACAAAATCTTCATTCATTTCATTCGACAACCTCATTATATGTATCTCTATCTTCCCACTTTCAATGAAATTTACATACACTGAAAGTGTTCCACGCATATTTTCTGTTGCTGTGCATCTGATTTCGTTATTCAGCAAAACTGTGAAGAATTTCTCATGCTTGCAACATTAGTCAATAAAATTATCATAAAATTTGAGTGTCCGTGAATGTGAATTGCATTGCCTTCATTTTCAAATTCAAACTGTGACGGTATTGCAGCAAATAGTTCGGTAAAATTTAAAAAACAAAAAAACTATTCGCAATCACTCAATGTGATGGAATGTAAGTAGAACGAATTCTGAATAACATAAAATTCGTATTCAGTGTTTGATTGAGTGAACCAGGTTGTTTATTTAGCCAGCACTGAATTGAATAGCAAAATGAACTTGAACTCACCATATCTATTTCCTGCATTCCTAATGTTATGAACTTCCTCAGAATTCATGTTGTCAGCTTCGATCCAGTTGTCTTCATATAACCATTGATTTATATCGTCATCTTCATCGCTTCCGTCGAATGTTAAAATGTTATCTAAAACTGCCGCGCCTCTTTCAAGTGGCTCGTGAATTTTTTGCACTAGATCAGCACATTTGTTTGCTAAATTCCATATGTCTGACTGACCGATAATCCAATGCAACAACTGGAAGCCGCTTATTGTGTCGGCGAATATTTCACTCATTATGTTCCCCAGTTTGATGAGATAAAATAAATTTGTTCTGTTGACCTATATGATGGACTCGACATCCCCTGAAATATCAAAAACTGTTGTTAGTGCGATGGGTAGGATAGGAATATGCTGTGCTTATTTGTTAAAGACTTCTGATTGCACCATTTCGACTTATTTTGTCATGTTAAGAACCATAAAAGACAGAAGAAATAATGAAAAAGTGGAAGCTACAACACTTCCCTCTCCGTGTTCACGCTGCGTCTCATTTAATTCGATTTCTTCAATACTTGTGACAATAACCGTTGCAGCATTCGCCTATATTTTCAGTCGATTGACCGCAAAACTTCGCCATAACGGTTATTGGGTTGCTGGGAGAGAATTTTCGCCTCTCTCGTGTATGAAAATATTATAAGTATTAGGGTATTCCACAAAGAAAAGAGGAAAGGTTGATCTCGTTACCCCACAAAAAAAATTGTAGGAGTTCAAAACACCAAAAAGTATTTTTTTCTTATTTTGTGATTGATTTTTCCGCCTTTTTTTAAATTTGAAACGCATGCAGCGCCGTCGTATTGCATGCTATGTGAAAAATAGTAGATTACGTTCTATGCAGTGAATATAATTCATTACATGAGGGATCAATTTTGTGATATGAGCGGAACTCACGAGTGTATTTTCGAACAACAAGTCTTGGAAACTGTTTTGCATACTAAAACGGTGATAATGACATTAATGTAAAGCCTAGTATCCATTTCCGCGTGAAATTAAAAATTTTTCACGACCGCAATTCTTGACTTGCGAAAAAATTCCACAGGCGAAACGCAGCGTGAAAAATATTTGTGCTGAGATGAAAATGTTTTCACTGTTGTTGCACTCGAAATGAAAAGTCTCATAAAATATTTCATGAAAAATCATGTGAAAACTTAATTGAATATAAGAGTCAATAGAAGAATATTCACATGAATCAGTAGTGAATCGAAAGGATTGTAGAAGAATGGTGAGAATCGAAGAACGAAAAATTGCACCAACTGCTTCGACAATCCCTCAATCAAATTTCCGAATGGTCTGACATTTTGCACGCCGAAAAATTCCATTATGTTCGACATAATGAAATTTTTTCACTAGCGAAAATTGGGAGTGTAATATTTCGCCTAGCGAAATGTCAGCGAAAAAAAAGTTCTTCACAAGTCAAAAATTTCAGTAGCGAATTCGATACACACTTGGTCGTGAAATGAAATTTCGTAATTGCGAATTTTCATGACCGTTTTCGCCAGTGAAAAAAATGTGCAATTTTATATGGATTTCACGAGCTAATTCATTTCACGCGGAAGTGGATACTAGGCTTAGTGAGTTTTGTGGATAGGACACAATGCTATTACATGTGGACACAAATATCGAAAGAACCCTACATGTAATAGACCGCATTACATGGGGAGATATATAAATGCATAGACATCTTTCCAGTTTCCATATGGGACATCTAATGCAATATTTTTTATTGAAGACCTATCACACGGCACCTCTCATTAAATTTGATAAACAATTTTATAGAACGATTTTTGTAGACGCATGCCCTTTGGAGTAATTAATTTTCCAAAATTTCCTGAGGAAACCCATTGGAACATCCGTCCACAAAGTATCATCGTTTAATCAGTGTTTTTTCATCTAGTAGTTGATCTACTTTTTTGATATTGCTTAGTTTTTAGACTCGTACGAGGAACGAAGTTCTTCGAAAAGGGGTCTTATGCGTTTACTACGAAGTTTGTAGCCACCCCAATTTCGACCCGGGAGTTGTTTACTCTTTCTTTTTTGGGTCTAAATAAGAGAAAAATGCAATAAAAATCTTGTCCGTCTGTCACCGTTCTAACTTGAGTAAAACTTCACCGATTTTGAAAAAAAAAATTTCCCTGAAAGTTAATCGAGAAACCTTTTATGGGATTGAATCTAGGCACAGTCGGGCTAAGGACCGCTGAGCTAGGGCCGTTTAAGTGGTTTTCGGTCTTTTGTACATAACTCGCGTCCGATTTTCAAAAACTTTTTTTTTGTTTGAAAGGTTGAGGCCTGCCCGACATTTTATGGAAGAACATTTTTCGATTTTGTGTCTGTGGACTCAGCCACGGCCCTAAAACTGAGTTTCTACTAAGGCCAAACGTGTTTTTTCTACATAAATCTGGTAAATCTTATCCGATTTTTTAAATCTTTTTTTCCCTGAAAGGTTATTGAAAAAATGATCACGGATTTGAATTTGGGCAAAATCGGTTAAGAACTTGCAAAGAAACAGTCAAAAAAGTGGTCTAAAACGTGGTTTTTTAAGGTCGGTGAAACTTTTTGCCTTATATCTCTGCGGAATGAGGACGGAAATCGCTCTTGAAAGTTTTAAAAGAAAGATCTGAACATTGTAAAACCATGAAAATTAAACTGGTGAAAATCTGGTGAGTGGTTCGGCCTGTAGAACCTTTAATGTGAGCCCAATTCACGCTACGTGACCCTACAAGATATTCAGTGCTTTTTCGTCAATTTTCCTTTCATGATGAGGTTTTTTTGTGCAGTGTCGCAGATAAAAATATGCGAACATTTTTGTTCATGGAAATATGGATCAGAAGCCTCTCCTAAGCGATCTACGTAGGTTATAAGATCGGCCTTAGCGCATTATTTTTTTAATTTTGAGATTTTTTTAGGGATTCAAAGAGATTTTAATACAGTTTCTTCGGGCGGGTTTTTCAATATTGCCCTTTCGGCAACTTCCAATCCAATTTAATGGCTACGTAATTTCTTACACGTAAGACTAAATACAATATTTACTTAAATACGTCGAGTCTTTTTGCAACATCTATTCTGTTTGCCACATCTACTTTGTTTGCCACATCTATTCTGATACGTACGGGCACATATGCAGGGGACAACAAACTTTTCGTTAGAAGATAAGTCTGTACTTTCAGCCAGGACACTTGGTGCCAAAAATTTGAAAATGCCAAAATTAAGGAAGTAGCGAGTACATTACATCGTACTAGTTTATAATTTGACACCTGGCTGCGTACTTGAGCCCATAATCTGTGAATAAAGAAGGTAGCCTGGCGCCGAGCATCTGTTTTTTTCCAAAGAGTAGAAGGTAGTTATATCCATACGTCATATAAGTTTCAACTCGGCACCAGGCTGCGATTTTGAGCTATCACACTTTGAATGCAGGGGGCAGCAGCAGCCTGGTGCCTAATTGAAACTTATGTGACGTAGGCAGCCTGGTGCCGACTTCGTTGGTATTTCTAACTAATTACCTTACTTGTTTTTCCAGTAAGGCGTAGTCCGAATTTCAGCACCAGGCTGCCTTGATTGACAAGGTTTTATCTTTCTTCAGACGCCATCTCGTGCAGTAAATCGCACGTATTGTTGGTATATCGGACAGATCTATGCATTTTCGCTCACATAATATTCAATTCATTAACTTCTAAGACAAAACAATATTTCGCCAAAATTATGGATGTAAAAAGTAAATTAAAATCATTTGTTATTTCCTTTCAGAACCAACGGCCATGAATTAATTCTATAATGTCAAGCATACATATTTACACACAACAAAAGATTTATTTCTCTTCATTTTCCTGAATAAGATCAAACCTCAAATTCACCATGATTTTTTCAATGATTTGTTTCTTTTGTACGCTCCGACTAGAATGATGCATGTAATAACCAATAACGAGCAGTTACCTAGTCTTCAAGTTCAAGAAAAAAAAAAAAAAAATACGTCTTTAAATTCGAAAATAAACAAAAGCGTTGACTGAACTTTAAAATGAAACGAAGAAATAATTATTGAAAATTTATTCCGGTTTTTTAAAAGATTAAATTTATAATTTGCTCGAGTTGTTACGTGCAAAGTGGAATGTATCACTCCGTCGAAATTTGTTGTTTTCTACACAATCTTTTAACATTTCTCCTTGTTAATATTATCTGCGAAATTTTTACAATACTCAGACCTGTACCTGTACACAGTTTTGGAAGATTGATTTTAGCCAATTTCGCTTAGATCGAACAGAGAGAGATGCAAAAGCATCTTCAACCAGTCGTCTAAAAAAGGTACTCAACATTTTTTATGCAAGGGTACAAATGCGAAAGAAAATTCACAAAATTACCAGGCCCCGAAGCATGAAAATATTATTCTCAATTCGCCTATTTTATAACAAAGATTTATATGTTATACATATTTGCTTCTCATTGCTCGAAAGAACTTTCTGTTCAATCGGGAAGGAGTGATGCAGTCTTGCAGAGCGAATTATACCGAAAGATTTTAAACTTTCAGTGCGAAAAGGACCAGCTGTTGTCTGTAAGCGTGTATACTTTGAAAAAAGCAGAGGGATATACCGATATGCCAAGGAAAAATGATTTTTTCGTCAAAAGGATGGCTAATAACAAGCTGTCACAGGGGACAGGGGACAGGTCCCGGACAGGGATAGACCAATGAGGAGGTACCGACAATTAGACCATATTTTATGTTCTTACTGTTCTATAGAAATATACTGCCGTCACCTCTATCAGTTGAAGCGGAAGCAACGACATCTGTTATCATCTATTTGATTTTTTTTTTTAAATGTAAACAGGTCTCCCACACAAAGTTTGACCAATTTATCAAGGAATTTTTTGTTGAATGTTTTAGAGGCAAAATTGGGAGAAAATAAGAAGTTCTGAAATCGAAATTTAGGAGAAAATAAGGAGTTTTCGAACGAAATGATAAAAGAAAATTTATGAAACAAGTTGATTTAATTTCATTTTTATCACTATCATCATTTGAACTTTTTGAGATTTAGACGTTTGTCGACTTTTCGACGCCGCGCCGGCGCTGATCACCATGAGTACCTTTAAAATCCGCTTTTTGTCCTTTTCTTTCTTTCTTTGCTCTTTTACCTTTTACCAATAAGTGTTCCTCAAGCTCAGTTTCCATCCGAGACATATTTTCGGCATTGAGTTTTTTCTTTTCTTGAAACTAAAGATTCGCTTTTTTCTTTTCTTTTTCTTGCTCTTTCTACAGCTGAATGGTTTTCTCTCTCTATTTCCAAATGCGGGAAATACATTTTATGCGTCGCAGCACCGAGGTCCAGCGGACGACGCGGCATTGGAAAATTTTCGACAGCTCCGTGTTGTAGTATTCTCGATTTTGGAGAACACGTTTGTTTAAGCTGAAACCACTCTGGGTCTGCATTGCCATGACTCAAGATAAGACATGCGAAAACCAATTTTAAGAGCTCTGCATATCATGGTTCACCTTGTACAGTTTTCCCGATTCAAAACACTTTCCTAACCCCAAATTGGCACAATTTCTTAAAATTCTAAATTTATACAATTTCTCCCAAACCCCAATAAGTAGAATTTTCCCAATATCTTCAAATGGACCAAATTTCTTCAAAACTCCGAGGCATTCCAAATTGAAACACTTTTCCCAAGACTCCAATTCTTGTCGGTGAGTTCGTACTACTTGAATGTCCATTTAACTGTTCAATTATTGCAGATCGACACATAAAAGTTAATGAGACTTGCAAGCTTTGGCCTGGTTTTATCTTTTCGCCATCATGTGCTTGTTTTTACTGGCATGAGCTCGAACTTGTGACAATCTTCCATTTGAAATTTTAAAATCGCATTTGCGAATAGTGCAGACAGGCAGATTCGGCTTGGATTCGTCGGTAGACTTTGTGACCCAAGCGTAAGTTTGAGACTACGTGCCTAAAATTTTTCCTCCATTCTGAAATTTTTCAAACAAAAGGCTTGGGCTATTTCAATAACAGTAAGCTTGTTGTGAGTATGAAGTCTTTCACGCAATAGGCAATACTATAACACAAAATTTTATATTTATTCAAGAAATGTTTTCCCTAGTAGGTGCAATAAACTGAACAAATTCTTCGTTGCTTTGGGTTTGGAATATTCTATTTGACCTTGGAAACAATTAACACGATAAAATACGAAATTTCGAACATGTCCAGAGTCAACCAAACGTTTATCCATATTCTATTTAAATATTATGGCGCGTAGCGATTTTTTATATACTTATTTTCCATGAAAATAAGGAAATTAGGAGTAGTAGGAGGTCTGTGTGAATGAGGTGAGGTAAGGTGAACAGTGCGGAGAATAGGTATATACAGAGTATACAGCGCACATGATTCACCTCATATATTTTGGAATCTTTTTCAATTGTCTCATTAAACATTGGATTGTAACACATTTTATTTCTTCAGTCAAACCAATTTATAACAAAAAACCACAAAAACAAATTAAGAAACTATTTCAAATATTTCCCGCTAGAATGATATGACGTTTAGGTACTGAAATAGCTCATACCCGATTTAGATTGGGCATTAAAATTACCCAAAATTAATTATTACACGTTTTTGAATCGAGAGTTGTTACTTATCATAGATTACTCCAAATTACTCAAATCAATCAATCAATCAAAATTATTTATATTAAAACAGATGACAAGAGCAATAAAAGATCATAAATCATAGAAGTTACATACATTGATCTCATTGTAACAGGTTTGTGTCAAGGTCAAAAGGAGAATATTCTTTTTTCTTTCAATTACATTCGTTTTAGTTGTTTATTTATCTACGCTCCACAATTGACGCATGTGGCATGACTCTATAGTGTGTCTCTTTATATATTAGTTTTGATAATACTACGATGCAAATCAGTCGAAAAAATAACCATAAAAGTGATGCATTTATTTGATACACGTGCGAAATGATTCGATTTCTCTTAGTAGAGACATTTTTTCTGCTATACTGGACACCTTATTCGCGATTTTCACACTAAACAGATGACACTACTTTCTATGTAGAAAATCGGACATAAGTATGTTGAAATAGCGCTCACTACTCATTCATGTCGCCACTTTCTACGTGTAAAGTCGGACATAAGTATGTTCGATTTTTTTCCGACACGTGTCGCGACCTTCGTTGCAAATCGCCAATACGATTTTCTCAATCATTCAATGTTAGTGTGAAAGTGACAAACATGGTAGGTAGCTTGTCCAGTTTCATATGAAGAGGTCCTGTATATTGCAAACCAAATGACCTATTTTGCTCCTATTTGAGCTTTGAACAGCTTCGTCCAACGCACTGGCAACTCGATCTCATCGTAGCAAGCAGACGTGTTAACCACTACCCTACTCATGTTTTTTTTATAGGAACTTTTCAGAGAGCCAAAACAGCATAACAACTGATTGAACAATGTCATACGTGAGCGGCATAAATTGCTCTAAGCCAATCAGATAATAGTATTTGTCATACGAGAGCGAATGTGAGCGAAACAATTGAAAACGATGTGCTCCAGCTCTCTGCTTAAAAAACATCTATTTCCTGTGAGATAGTCGGACTATAATGACATTTTTAGTCGAAAATAATTTTAAATTACTCGGACTATTATGAAAACTTGGTCACATATTATCGATGCGGACGCTCCCTTGACTATTTTGATTTACGTTTTAAAAAGAAATTATTTCAAAAAAAATATATTCAAATGTTTAAATACAGACCGTAAATAGAAAACATGTGCAAGGGACACGTACGCATCAGAGTAGATGTGGCATACAGAATTGATGTTGCAGAGAGACTCGAACCTATCTAAATCAATATTGCCTTAACTCTTAAGTAAATGAAATTATGTCCACATTAAATTGGATAGGAAATCGCCAAAAAGGCAATATTGAAAAAGAAATGGTGTAAAAACTTCTCCAAATCTTAAAAAAAATCCAAACAAATTTTTGTGCTAGGGCCGATATCTTAGAGGCCTAGAGGCAGAGGGGTCTGGCCCGTGACCAACATTTTCATGGACAAAAAGTGCCCGCCAATTTACTCCAAATATAAGTAAAACAAATTTTTTGGGGTGGAAAAAATGATCCCCTAAATTTTCTCTACAGCGTAATAAAAATTTTTGGCTGGGGTCCTAAATTTATTCTTGAATACTTTTAGGCCTTCTATTACCTCCGATTTGCAAAGAAAAAACATAAAGCCGTGGCAGAAATATATTTTTGGGGCCCTAGCTAAGTCCAAGGATAACAAGATAAGACTTTTGACAAGAGGTGCATATCTACCGAGAACAGATATATCGAGATAAATGAAAACGCTCTAGAGGGATAAAAGAGAAATTATCGTTCTGGGCAGACAAAAAAAGGTTAATGAAAATCGGAACAGATTTGCTCAAGTTGCATACAAAAAACTCGTAGAGATAGAGACTCATCTAGACCGACTTCCGGAAACCATGACATCCGGACACCCGAACATCCAGACACTGGGACATCCAGACACTGGGATATCCAAACCATGCGACATCCAGACACTGGGACATCCAGACACTGTGACATCCAGACACTGGGACATCAGACACACTGACATTGGACAACCGGAAAAAATTCGACCTCAATTCCTATGACTATAATATGGTCATTGTACCCCTACTTTCAGGTATATAAATGGCTAATTTTATGTCCAAATGATATAAATAAACTTAACATTTTCGTTCATTTCCTAGTTGCATCACAATCGAAATCTTAAAACGATCGGAGTTTATAATTACAAATTACTATCAGCGTCTCTGAGACAGGTGTTAATTATATCAACAGAACTATCTCCACTACCTCAGAGCACAAATTTCAAAAATTTTATGATTTTTAATAAATCTGTTTCCACATTACATATCGTTACTATGCATCACAAATTCATTATTAAACGCTAATTTATGTGTGTAGAAATTTCAAAATTAGTGCTACTTACAACCTTTGCTTTGTAATAATTCTCCGGCCTGAGTCTTATTATGGCATTTAAGAAATTATTTTTATTTTATTACAAAAATTAAATCTCGTAAAACTTTTTTTGTTGCTGCTTGCTGTCCTAAACAACACAACAATTGAAAATTATACCCAAATTATTAAAGGTGGAGACATGTATAGAACAATTATTAGGTATAATAACATCAATATCGGTCTAAGCAGAATATTGTTGTTCAATTGAGCATTGAAAACAATGTTTTTTTGCTTTCGAATTACCTGTGTCCATCAAATTAGTTTCCAACTAATCAGCAGGCATGACAATTGATAGTATGTTCGACATCTTCGAAGTATACAAGTATTTTTTTCGTATGTATAATGATTCCTTCAAACACAAGCCGGTTTCGAAAAACAATATTTTGTAACAATACAGGTAAATCGAACAAGTTCATTTCCTATTGAGTTAAATATTTTTACGATGTTTATGGGACAGGATTTGAATATTGACCTCCAAATAAATGGTCTGTTGTTTATACTTCCCAACTGAAATTCACTTTTAAATTGTTAGTAAACTAACATCGTGAGTATAGACAGAAATGTAGAAAAAATAATACAGAGAAAGAAGTGGCGTATGTATAATTTAGTTCAGTAGAAATGCGAATAGATGACGTTGCTTTTGAACATGCACACCCTCTATCACCACTTCTTCGTTTAGATCCCTACCACCAAAAATAAGTGATGAAGGAAGCAGTACAAGAAGTCTAACATTTGTATACGTGGCGCTGTTGTCTATGCTTTAACATGACTTTACATACAGACAGTGTTCCCCTCAAGTGGGAATAAATATTATTACATGTTTCATCGTCGCAAGCGATTCGGAAGACCTATTTCCCGAACATCAACATGATAAAGTTAGTATTGTACTTAAGTTCCTCCGAATGTTTGTTTTGACTTATGAAATTATAGCAATCCGCTTTGACTCATGCAGCAAACGTCCTACGAGTCAAAATAACCTATGTGGAAGCATACACACGTAATGAATTTGTAAAAGCGCCACCTGGTTACTATTTCTTTGATACTTGTTGAATCATGCTCAGAGCGGTAGCGCAGAGCGTGACGCAGTCCCTACACCTAAAAAAACGTCCACAAACCCAAAAAACTCCATACAAAAACCTTTGGGACAAGACACGATGTATAGGCGAATTTTTTAGTTATTAACCCTCGCCCCCCCCCCCTCCCCCTCCAAATTATTAAAAAAAACTACGTCGCAGCAGCTTTCCAACGAGCCCAGACTCATCAAAATTGGTTGAAAACGAGCCTAGATATCGCCAATCAAAAATGACCAATTTCCATACACTTACGGAAATATATTTTTGCATCAAATAGAATTTTGTACTTCTGCGCAGGTTTTTGCAGTGTTAAAAAGCTGCGCAGAAGTACAAAATTCTATTAATGCAAAAATATATTTCCGTGAGTGTATATTAATGGTAAAAATATCTTTGAAAATAATCAAAATTTTATTCCTGTGTTGGCTGTCGACGATCTATCTACTTTTTTTTCTCGAGAACCACTCGAGCGATTTCCTTTTAGGGAAGTTCAGTTTCGGTCCCAAATGGAAAATTCAGCCGGTGGCTGCCCCCAAAAAAATCTTGGAACTGAGTTATTGGCCTTCAAAGTTTTCATACAATCCCCATATATGAAAATCCACCAATGGGAGCACTTCTTCGGCTATATCTCGGCCGCTGGGATATCAAATGAGGTATCCAACTCACGAAGCCAACGGAACCGGTCTCGTGGAAATCGGTTGGGGGGTTCGTTGCCAGGAGTCGGTCAAAGTGGTCCGAAATGAGCTACGCTGCCGTAGAGCGACTATGAGAAAAAATGTTTTTTGAAGTGCCCGAAAATGATGTGGAAAGTGCGTAGGATGATGTGGGAAGTGTGTGGGATGATGTAGGAAGTGTGTGGGATGATGTGTGATGAACACGAAGTGTTCCGAAGGTAGCCGAAGTCGACACGAAGTGTTCCGAAGGCAGGCGAAGGTGACACAAAGTATTCCGAAGGTAGCCGAAGGTGATACGAAGTGTTCCGATGGTAGCCTAAGGTGTGGGAGAACAATTTTTTTCGGAAAGAAAATTTTTTTTCGGAGAAAAATTTTTTCGGAAAGAAAATTTTTTTTTCGGAGAAATAGAAATTTTTTCAATAACTGAAAACTTCCAAAACGACTGATATCACAACAAAAACCTCTTTAAAGGTAAAGTGTGACGCAGTCCGTAAGTCCGCTTCCAAAATTAATGATATCGCTTGAGGTGACGCTATCGTTGATAATACGCAGAAGTTTGTTTGAATGGAACCTTGTGTTCAAAGTTTTGATTTCCTGAAGAAATTAGAGCGCTTTTTTTAAAACAAAATTTCGTTGTTTTAAAAAAATCGCGTCACAAATGCCGAACCCACCAGCGGAATAATTGATTTTTATATCGGCGATTGACTTTTATATCGGTTTTTTCATTATTTTTATATTCTTTTTGGTTTTGCATAAGCGATTTTCTGATTTTTAAAAATTATGCTTCCGCGAACGAACAACCCTATTTTTGACTTCGATTGGTTATGTGTCCTACTGATGAATTTTAAAGAAACACTTGTATCATTTCGACACCACCGTAGTCTCAGACTCAGAGAACTACGTAAGCTACAAATACTTCAATAGAATTAAAGCTGGAGATGTTGGACGTTTGGGAGAATAAGGAATACGCTGAGAAAGAATTGATTGATTAGTATTGAATTACGACGAAATAAAATCATAGAGATACAGAAGCAGTAAGCAAACCTATTTTGCAATACCTAAATCAAAGAAAATTGGAAAACTTTTCCGGAGATTATAACGGACATATTTAAAACCACTTTTGGTATCCAAAGGCAATTACGAGAAAAGCGGATCCATCAATTAGAATTTTAGATCTTAAGAGATGTTTTTTGCACTGCACCTATTTTGAAACAGTGTTCAGAAATAGGAACTGTTCTGAATACGGATACACAAACTATAAATTAATGGTCCCAAACGAGCAAAACAACAACCATCAATAAACTATAAATGGAAAAAAGTGCGAAACCATTATTGGAAACTCATTTTTTCCCAAATTTTTTCATAGAGAAAAATCAACTATATTTTCATTCTTCATCTCACTTTGTCACTTTTTTGGTTCTAAAGCGTGGAATGCCTGAATATAGAAAACCTTCGACACAACCAAAGTCGATTTCCACGAATTCCCGAAAAAATATTGAATTTCGTGAATTTCTCCTGACATTCGTAAAAAAATTTCTCAAAGATTAAGCTCTACACGAATTTCACGAAAATAGGCTCTGGACCTGCATGCAACACAATTTAAAGAAATTAGTTCCTCTTTCAGAATTCTAGGAAAAAATCTCTATGTAAACGCAATTCACGAATATCATATATTTACTTTGTGAGAGAATCACCACGTTAAACGTACCGATGAATTGGAATATTGAGTTGGTTCTCAGCCGTCGACCTAAAAAATCAACTTGGAAAAGCTGTTAACATTTTATTGAGTGTTTCTTCCTGTTTTCCTTCTTGAAATGTCACAGACGTTTAATTTATACGTATGTTTCAATAATACACAGACAGTCAATGGGTTTTCCCCTCGCTTCTATTGTTTACTTACGATTCGTGGGCTAGCAACAACGAATTATCACATATTGAAGCACAGAATTTGAAATTGTGAGATTAAAGACAATTTTTTTATTATTTATTTTTTGTTCATCGTATGTAAGAAGTAATTTCCCAAAATAGTAAATTATTTCAAACAAACCTTTCTCGATAAATTGTCCAACAAAATGTGATACTTTTTTTTATCTTGTGGCGTCTAAATCTGTTATTTTTTAACTTCTACTTTTACTTTTTGTTTGATTTTATTCAGTAGGTTTCTTCTTCAATAGCATTCTTCTCGAAAACTATAACTGGTGTTGCCACACTCTTAATTAATTTCAAGATAACTTTCTAATGCACAAAACCAGAAACCCGAAATTCACATTTTTTACTAAATTTTCGATCAATCAGATTTGACGGTCACGCAACAGGTTAATACACCGAACTATTCCAACTTTAAACGCATTATAATAAATCGAACGAGATGTCTTTGCTCTGCAGGTCAAACAACAAATGAAAAATTACCTACCGAACTCGAGAATAAGGTGTTTGGGTCTATTAAAAATTTTGTTTTCATTTTTTGCTTCTTCTTTTTCGTTTGCTTTATGTAGATATATCGTTAGCGATCATCGTATATTTATTAATACATGAAATAATGACCGTTGTTAATAGTGGAGTGGAGGTATGTGGAAATCATATGTTTGCGGTGATTTGAACTACAATTTCTGTTATATCAACAAACATTTAAACGAATTATCATAATAAATCGATTTTGGCTGTTAATTTTGTCAACAGTTTCAATATCTTCTTGATGATATCCGCGTGTATAGATTTTTACCTGCTCTTGTGTCTCCTAGGAGAGAAATTGATCATTTTCAGAATGTCAAATGGAAAATTTCTCTCTCATTCGAAAAACAAAAGCCTCACGAAAATATGACATTTACGTGCCAAGGACGTCGAACGTCCATGAAATAAAAGCGTTTCTTTCCGCACGTATTCTCGCTTGTAAAGTTTGTTTTGACGAGCGGGTGGGTTGTGCGTCGAGCTGAAAGCATGGGCTATAATCCCACACGCCAAGACAGAAAGTAGTGCTACATGGGTTTGTCATGGTCGACATTCATACAAACTGGGAGGGAAATAATTGTTAATTGTCATGTTGTAATCGAGTCGTCACTAATATTCAAAGTAATAGTTAATGTGTCTACAAATGAAATGAAACAAAAAGCTACAAGTAGAGGTGAGCGGGTCGCCCGAAAATCGAAGAAAACCCCGACCCGAACCCGATATGACCTGAACCCGAACGGGTCGGCTCGGTTTGGATTTTTTGTTTTCGTTTATCGGATCGGTTCGGTATTTTTTTTAGTTTTTTTTTTATCAGATCGGGTTTTCGTTTTCTTTTTTTCGGGTCAAGCCGGGTTTGATAACTTCAACTAACCAAACTCGACCGAAAGAATATAGTTCAGATTTTGATTTCTAGTAACTAACTTACTAACTTTTTGAAAATATGGAGCAAATTAAATTCGTTTTTAATCGTCGAATGAGGAGGTACGCTAGCTCAGACGGAAACAGGATTTTTGGACTCGTGCGAACTGACGTGACATATGCGTTTACGACGACATTTTTACCAGTCGAATTGAGAAGGAGAAAATTTCCAATTTTGTTCCACTGGAAGGTAGTCAAAAAAGGAAATTCGTTGGCTTTTTGAAGGTTGGTTGACAATTTATGGAAGAAATGTTTTTGGATATGAGTCCTTGGACTCAGCTAGGGCACTAAAAACGAGTCTCTTCTAGGACCCTACGTGCTTTTTGTACATAACTCGAGTAAATCTCTTCCGATTTTCAATTTTTTATTAATCGAATGGTCTAGGAATGTCTCACATGGAAGAAATTTTTTTGATTAGAACCCTGACTCAGCCAGGACCCTAAAACTGAGTTTCTACTAAGGCCCAACGTGTTTGTTTACATAAATGGGGCAAATTCTAACCGTATTTGTTGATTCTTTATCTATTTGAGAGGTAACCGAGTAACGAATTATTTTCAAAAAGAAAACTCGGGCCCGATGCCTGCGCTTAGGGCTCAAGTGGGCCTCAGGTCGGTCGGCTTTATCAAAAAATTTTTTTCTATGTTGCAGAGCAACTTGAGGGAAACATTTTTTGTCTATGAAATTATGTGTCCTCTACTAAGGGCCCTAGGTCGGTACTAAGGCCGGCTCTAGCCAAAAAGTTGTTGTAGCGAAAATTTAGGTGAACATTTTCGTCTATTTGGGGGTCAATTTTGTGCTTTCAAAAGGGTTTTGTACACCGTTGCTTCGGACGGGATTTTCAATATGGCCCTCTCGGCAATTTCCAATACAATTTAATGTGGATGTAATTTGAAACAATTAAGAGTTAAGGCAATATTTACTTACGTTTGAGTTTTTGCATATGTTTATTTTTCGGTTCGGGTCGGGTTTGATTTTTTATTTTGGATCGAGTTCGGTTCGGGTTGGATTTGAAAATTTTTTTTGATCGGGTTCGGTTCGCGTCGTTTTTGGAAAAAAGGTCGATCCGCGCACCTCTAGCTATAACGGACGAATGGCATCCTACCACCTGAACACGGTATAGTCTTTTTCACTGATGGATCAGTAATAAACAAATCAGCTGGAGCCGGACTATGCTGCGCACAAATGAATGTGGAGATATCTATCCCCCTGGGACAATACTGCTCGATATTTCTAGCCGAACTGTATGCCATCAAATCAGCATGTCACCTCACAACAGAACAACAAATATCGAACGAGATAATTTTCATATGCTCAGATAGCGAATCGGCTTTAAAAGCTCTATCAGAGACTAAATTTAACTCTGTACTAGCACTAGAATGCTGGGAAACACAAAACGAGCTTGCCACAAGAAACAGGGTTGACCTATTGTGGGTACCATCACACTCGAACATTGAAGGTAATGAAAGGGCAGATGAGCTTGCGAGGAAAGCAGCGCTAAGCAACCCTATCGGAGCAGAATCAATAGTAGGCATCCCTACTTCATACATCAAGAAGGCGATAACAGAACTTCGGGATGGGAAATTCAAAAAACATTGGGACACCCTATCAAACTGTCGGCAAGCCAAAAATTGCATTAGAATAAGTGGAAAAAACTCCAAGTATCTCATTAACATAAGTAGAACAAGATTGAAAACTTTTGCTGGAGTGGTTTCCGGACACTTCGGCTTTAACAAACATCTGACTACAATAGGCAAACGAACGGATCCAAGCTGTGACCTGTGTGGGGAACACGCAGATACAACTGAACATTTTCTGTGTAACTGTCCTGCTTTCATCAATAACAGGCGTAAGCATTTGGGCAATTACATCATCAGGTACGACTTGTTCAAAAGCCTGCATCCTCGAGATATCCTCAGCTATATTTCTAGCACAGGAAAGTTTCAAACGGTAGCAGACTAAAACAAAACGTCAAATAGTTAGCACAATAGGCCCAACGGAGGCCTCCGTGCGCGTGCACCTCGTGTGCAAGCAACTACCTTTACCGAATGATGCAAACTATCATATCGCGATATGTACTACATAAGGGATATGTAGATTAGCTGAGAATAAAATCGAGTGATTAAACCCCTTGGGTTATGATATACTATTTCTTAGACATAACACTTATCTTTCAAGCTAAATTTAACATGCACACACAACGATATTCAAAACTTGTATTCACATTGAGTACGTATAAAAAGAAACTTCGTTTAAATTGTGTGTATACCAATTTTCCTTCATTCTCCAACTCATTTCTCATCTTCAGGGGTTTCTTGATGAATGCGTGGGGGAGGAGAGAGTATCGTTCTTATGCAGAGTTTTGCGCATATTTATTTTTTTTTGTTCTGAGAAAAATGCCCAACAAAAAATTGTATTCAAAAGTTCTACAAAGAGTTGAGGGAATACGACGAATCGGAAGAGGCATGTAACAAAGATCAAACGGCAGGCACTGATAAATTATCATATAAATTTTGAAACTTTTGGCACAAACTTTCTTTCCCGTTTCGACGGAACGAAGTGAAATTGTTACCAAATGTTAAGCAAATTTTTGCTGATTTACCAACAAATTGTATAAATAAATAAAAGATTACCACATTCGAATTTTGTCACCTCGGTAAAACCGTCGATGCGTATTACGACCGATTATACAAATGAATTAACAGTTTCTCATGTAATCTTTGGCGAATCGCATTACTCACTTTTAATCTAACACTTGCATGTGGTGTGTGCTGCAGACAGTACAAGGTAGACCTTAAACAAACTTTAAACAAATAAAAAGTAAAAGTACAAATAAAATACACAAGCTCGATGAAATTTTTAAAGGAAGTATTTTTCTTTAGCGTTTTTTATATTTGATTTTAGTTGCCAATTTGTCATTTTGGATACGAAATGAGTATTTGCCACTGATGGGGGTCATCAGTGGGATTCAGATAAAATTTCGATCTGTTTTGGTATTAGGGGACACATTCGACTATTCCATCAATTCTACGAAGGCAGAGGCTGCGTTTCTCGGTTTTTGTTATTTGCGTGAACACATACACATTTCACACTTCATTGTTAACCCATGTGGGCGATATTCAGAGCATAAACCCTCCGTACTTTGTATAGGAAAAAAAGTTAAAAACTTATCTGGAACAAATCATGCTCGGAGCGGTAGCGCAGAGCGTGACGCAGTCCCCACACCCCAAAAAAAAACGTACACAAACCCAAAAAAACTCCAGCTTTCCAACGAGCCCACACTCATCAAAATCGGTTGAAAACGAGCCGAGATATCGCCAATCAAAGATGACCAATTTCCATATATTAACGGTAACAATATGATGTCTTCGAAAATAATCAAAATTTAATCCAGTGTTGTGTTGGACATATTCATTTCAGATTGATTTCTTTGTGGAGTTGTTTTTCTGGTAGATGATCGAGTCTAGATCAACGTTTACGAAAATCATTTTTCAAAAAAATGGGTTCTAGGCAGCCGCGAATGACTTTTGTTCTTCTATTTAAAAGCGTTGGTTAGAAAGAGACAGATTTAGTTGGTCTTTTTCTAATCAACGCTTTAGAATAGAAGAACAAATGTCACCCGCGGCTGCCTAGATCCCATTTTTTCGAAAAACGATCTTCGTAAACATTGATCTAAGCTTGATTATCTACCAGAAAAACAACTCCACAAAGAAATCAATCTGAAATGAATATGTCTGCGACACGATGTATCTATTACTCTATGTATGTATGTATCTATCTACTTTTTTTTTCTCGAGAACCGCGCGAGCGATTTCCTTAAAATTTTCAGGGAATGTCAGTCTCGGCCCCAAATGAAAAATTTCATATGCCCCTTTCCGGGAAAATTCTGGAAAAGCCGCGGCATGCGAAAAAGCAGGTAATGCTCGGAGTTTTCGAATTTTAGCTCCGGAGTGCCAATAGCTAGAGAATTGGTTTCTTCGGGAAAGTTATAGAGTTTGGTCTGGAGAATTTTTTGAGATCTTAAGAAAATTGCTGCCAGCAGTCAAACCGGCGCCATCTGGAATTTTCCCAAACAATAAATTAGGTTTTTTTTTGGTTTTCGAATTTTAGCTTTGGATGACAATACTTAGAGAGTTGGTTTCTTCGGGAAAGTTATAGAGTTTAATCAGGAAAATTTTTTGAGATTTTCAGAAATCTGCCAAAGTGATCCATCTTGGATTTTTGTTAGATATAAATTATGCTCTTGGCTGGATTTTCGTTTATGCTTTTCCGGTTTTCGAATTTTAGCTCCGGAATGACACTACTTAGAGAGATGGTTTCTTCTAGAGAGTTATAGAGTTTCAACAGGAGAATTTTTTTGTATCTTCAGAAAATGGCTGCCAACTGTCAAAGTGACACCATCTTGGATTTTTTACTAAATTCAGAATAAGAATACCTAGATAGTTGGTTTCTTCAGGAAAGTTATATAAATCACTGAGAAGAATTGGTGACACGAAGTGTTCCGAAGGCAGCTGAAGGTGACACGAAGGCAGCTGAAGGTGACACGAAGTGTTCCGAAGGTACACGAAGGTGTTGGAGAAGGAAAATTTTTTTGAAGGAAAATTTTTTTTATAGAAAAATTTTTTTGGAGAAAATTTTTTTCGGAGAAAAACTTTTTTTGAGAAATTTTTTTCTGAGAAACAATTTTTTTTGAGAAAATTTTTTTTCGTAGAAAATTTTTTTCAAAAAATAGAAATTTTTTCAACAAATGGAAACATCCAAAACAACTGATATCACAACAAAAACCTCTTAAAAGGTAGAATGTGACGCAGTCCGTGAGTCTGCTTCTGTTCGAATCAATCATTAAATATTAAAATTAAATTAGTTTACTTATCGGCAAATAACTAGTTTTATCAAACCAATAAGGCCCAAAACAGCTTCCAAAATTAATGATATCGCTTGAGCTGACGCTATCGCTGATAATACGCAGAAGTTTGTTTGAATTGAACCTTGTGTTCAAAGTTTCAATTTCCTGAAAAATTACAGCGCTGTTTTCAAAACAAAATTACGTTGCGTTGCGTCACAAATGCCGGACCCACCAGCGGAATAATTTTTCAACACTTTCAGTTTTTACACTTTAAAATTTAAATTTACCTTAAACAATCTACACAATAAGAAACAAGTCATATTTTTGCAGCGCAAAAAGTGAAAGTGCAGAAAAATTATTTCGTCGTCGCCGGAATTTGTTATCGCCAGAAATTTTTTTTCGCCGGAAAAATTTTTTTGCAGTAAATTTTTTTTTCGCCGAAAATTTGTATCTCCAAAATTGGTTTCCTTTTTCTTCCAAAATGGACTGACACTAATTGATTTTAGCTTATCACGAAAGTTGGGGTCGCCGCCGCTAGCTTGGCAGCTGTGTCAAGCACAGTAACGCCAAATTTCGTTCCTACTTCCAAAACTACCGATATCACAACAAAAACCTCTTCAAAGGTTAAGTGTGACGCAGTCCGTAATTCCGCTTCCAAAATAAATGATTTTTTTAAAACAAAATTACGTTGTGTTAAAAAAATGCGTCACAAATGCCGGACCCATATTTCAACACTTTCAATGTTAAATGTTCAGTTAGTAAATTGTTATTTCGCAAAGAAAGAAATTTTTAACTCGCTCACATTTTAAGGGACACCTATTCTTGAGTTGACGCAGCGTCAACGTCCCACATGATTGAAAATCACGTACCACTTTTCGAAACTTTTATTTCCCATGTTTGTTACGACAGCACAACTCAAGATTGTATTGAGTGTGGGCAAATTGTATGCCTGATTTCGGTTGGGTTAAGTTGAGTTTGGTTGAGTTGAGTTGGGTTAAATGCAAAATAATCCCAACTCAATTCACATAACTAAATATTTCGTTCATTCTGGGAATTTATTTGCTTGAATTAAGATGAATTAAGTTGGGCTGGGTGCAGGCTGACTAAAGGTCGCGGCTGCCATATCTGTTGAGTTACACTGGCGTATAGGGTAAGTTGTGCTGTTGCACCCAGCCCAACTCAATTCGTCTTAATTCAAGCAAATAAATCTCAAGAATTAAGAAATACTTAGTTGTGTGAATTGAGTTGGGGTCATGTTGCATTCAACTCAACACAAGTCAACCCAACCGAACCCAACTCAACTAAACCCACTAAACTTAACCCAACCCAACCATCCAATTTGGCTACATCCACGTCAATCTTGGGTTTATTTCCCCACACAAACTTGATTTCAAAAATGTGTTCGAAAATTAAATTTCATTTGAAAATCGAATTCAATAGCAAGACAAAATCGAAGCCAGTTCTCCATTTCCTGATATAATGCGATATTTGACGATGGACATAGTTCCAGTTCATGCAGCAAGGTCTCAGAAGACTCTTTCAATTATATAAACCGACTCATTCAAATCGAAAATAAATCATAAGGAAATATTATCAAATCGTGACAAAGATTTTTGTTTTCAATGATTTATTACAATAAACGTAAATATTTGAGGTAGCGATCTGTAATTATCTATTGGAAACAAAGATCTCATTTATTTTGGTATTATGGTAATTGAAATAAATAAATTCATAAAAACAGAGAAGTATTCGAATTTTCAAGTTGATGGTCACTTGTCGGCTGAAAACACGTTAAATTGATCAAAAAATCGAATTTTCGAACACAAAAGTTATAATCTCTCGACTAATCTAGTTAAGGTCAAGGATGAACTCTGTTGCAAGACTAGAATTAAGAGATATTCCCCTAGTGTTGTGTTATAGTTCCACGCCTGTAGTGTGGTGTTGGCTTCGTCGGTCGCACTACACACATGCATTTTCAATTCTTTGCGTCGTGCGATATATAGT
Organism: Pseudolycoriella hygida; assembly: GCA_029228625.1. Lineage (NCBI taxonomy): Eukaryota > Metazoa > Arthropoda > Insecta > Diptera > Sciaridae > Pseudolycoriella > Pseudolycoriella hygida. The sequence continues at coordinate 30,430,719 of CM055405.1, read as the reverse complement.
CCATTCAACTGTAGCCAAGTTGACTGTAATATGACGATTCCTTTCTTCTCAGTTTGAACCACCGCTGATTCTTACATATCGCAGCCATAAAAAAGTACCTCTAGTCGGTTAAAAAAGTTGCCTTTTTCTTTTCTTTTTATAAAATGAATCATTTCAACGAATACATGAACATGCAATGTTAAATTCGATGACAACAAAAGTGTTGACCTTGTGTATGTCATCGAAAATATATATATGATAATACAATACACAATTGTTTTATTATACTAGTACCGCCTAATCGTCGAAGCATCAATAAGACCTTGAATGAACGAGGTGGACTCAATTACTCGATTTCCAAATCGTTCGAATTCCATTTTCTTTTGTGGCAATACGGGAAGGGTGGGATAAACATGTGTGCCTTCGTCTGGATCTGCAAAGTAGACGAAACTCTGACGAGGTCTGGCGTTCATTCTCATGTCTGGTAGTTTCTTTACTCTATGTGGCTGCAAAAACGAAGAGGTAAATTTTATGTAGCAATATTTGTGTGGGACACAGGGAACGTATAATTTCTTAGGAAAATATTTAAGGAACTGACATGTTCTTCCCATATTACGTGATGACTTACCGCAGCATGAAATAACCCGCCTGTCCAGTATTCTAGAAGCAGACCACTGTTGACAAGTATGGCATCTTTGACAGGAACAGCTTCTATCCATTTATTATCAGACGTTTTCACCTAAAACCCTCAAGGGCATGACCTATGTCTGGTAAGAATTACTTACTACCTACCTCAAGACCACCAACGAGATCCTGCATAACGAAAGTCACAGTACCAAAGTCTTGGTGTTCTCCCAATCTAATAGAATTCTCTGGAATTTTATCTTCCGGTTTTATTGTATAGTAATACAAAGAACGCATTTCAATATGTTTTTTAAGTCCCAGATTTTGATGTTTCGAAATCAAAAATTCCTCCTCCAATTTCAGATATATTTCTACACATCGTAGAAATATTTTTGTCAAGTTTTTCAAGTCACTTCTGATATCGTCAAATGCGAGCTTAAATTCTGGAATTTCTTCATTCGGATATTTACATTCATGGTCCGCGTCAAGGCCCGCAACGTACCACCATTCTTTTAATTCAGTAGCCTCGGTAAACCTGTGTCCGAAAAACCCATATCAAAGACAAATTAATATTCTTTTAATTCTCCTGGAATCGTTTCTGACTTACTTTTGATCTCCTGCACAGCCATATCCATGGATTGACTTTGTTTGAACATCACATCTATATTTCAACTTTTTTTCCTCGGGCAAGTTGAAAAATTTGTCGGAAACTTTATAAATCGTCTCAATCTGCCGAATGAAGCAATTTTATTGAAAACATCCGAGACATAATGTGTTTAGTTAACCTTCTTCATGTCCACACCATGATTAATAAGATTACACATTCCGATGCCCGTCATCGCTGCTCCAATTTCATTTGCCACTGCATTTAAATCAATTGCACTGATTTCGTCAAAGTTTCCATTGATTGTCGAACAATCGATTAAAGGTACGATGTTGCTCGTCATTTTTTTAACAAAAGAAAATCAAGATCAGCTAAATGTAGGTTCTTCGCCACCAAGCGCTTTCCAAATAATGACAAAAATTTCTTGACTTAAGTTCACAAAGTTCACTTTTGTTTTCTAATCGAAAATCAGTTTCTAAGTCGGTCAACATTTGTTTTGTAAATAGTCATACAGGGGCGGATTAGCCGTAGGTAAAATTTGGAACGGAGAACATGGTACCGCTGGAAAAATGTATACATTGTCCTAACTTGCCGCTGAATGAGCCTAAGCTTTTAGTGCCAAATTTTTCCAGCGGTACCATGTTCTCCGTTCCAAATTTTACCTACGGCTAATCCGCCCCTGTATGACTATTTACAAAACATATGTTGACCGACTTAGAAACTGATTTTCGATTAGAAAACAAAAGTGAACTTTGTGAACTTAAGTACGTACGTTAAACCTTACAACGCAAACTCCTACCCATATTTAGGTAGGATAAAGCATGGAAGTGTCTTTGTATGCGAGTTTTGCATACAAAGACACTTTTACATGCTTTAAGGGCCGTTCATAAATTACGTAACGCTAAAATTGGCATTTTTTAGACCATCCCCTCCCCCCTGTACGTTAGCGTAACGCAAGTTCCAATCGACTAAAAATAAATTTTTTACGACATCTTTGTAAGAAATATATTGCGTTACATGACGCTACTGTCGTACCCCCCCCCCCCCCACCCCTGTAACGCTGTGTAACAACATTGAATTTCGCACATTTAATGTACATTCAGTGGACAACCACATTAAAAAGTGTGATCTGTGTTATCAGGGTTTGTTATTTTTACGAAATTACTGTTGTAAGGTTTAGCGAATGTTATGGATTGTCTTAGCGTCGAGAGCCAAAGAAACGACACCCGTGACCGGCGGCGAGATCTAGGCCGTGTCCAGGCGGTGTCCAGGAATAAACCGTTAGAGAAAAAGTTGACTGGCGGCGGATGAAGTACAAATTTTCGTTTTTTTTCGAAAATAAAAAGTTTAAAATCCTAGAAAAGTTCGCAGAGAACACAAAATTCCATACACTTCCATAGACGTAATCCTATCTACGTAACATAATTGTTAGATAAACTACTTCTTTCGTAACAGCCTATGTACTTACGTTGGTAAGTTACGTACGGCACTAAAAATATTTTTCCTGAACCCCTCCAGCTATAAGCTGACACATAATCCGATGTAAGAAATTCATGAAAGAAATATTATTTTCCTGCTCAACTTGATTTTTGTGCAGGCACCAAAATTTATATTTTCATTGAAAATACATTTCTTAATAATGCTCATAAAACGAAAACACCAAAAATTATATTTCTACTGAATGTTTATACCTTACACGAAGACATCGACTTATGTAAAAACATCGAGGGGGCCAAGAAGTATTGCCGCAGGAAATTATACGGAAAAAGTACTTAGTGTAGTGACTCACAAACGTAAAGACTTTACGTAAGAAGTTGAAGAACTTCATTTTACACTTACAGCAAAATTAACAGAACTGCGAAATTTTTCTTTTACTCTGTTTGTGAGTTTTTACGTTTCGTGAGTATTTACCATATGCATTTACGAGAGAAAAAGAGAAACGAACGAAACACAAAATGTGCAGTTCTGTTAATTTTGCTGACTGTATGTGACGTAATTAGATTTATATATATATATAGATATATATTTGTGGAGGGTCCGATACCTGGATCGGACAGTAACCTAGGTCATTGACCCTTTGTTCTTAACCCCTTAAATCCCCCTGCCATAAGGCAGAGGATGTCACCTCAACTGATAATACCAAACCGCTTCCGCCAATTTGGTTGAACGGGCTTTTACCCCGGACCTCTCCTCATATCGACCGGGACCTCTATATCGAGGACAATTTGCCACTATGTGGATACCTGTCTCTTCCTCCAACCGGGAAGAGCACATTGGATCATCTAAGCTCCCTATGGTGTAGAGATGCTTATTCAGTGGTTGGTAATCGTTTCAATCACTCTCTTGATGTTAGGTCTGCTGGACTACCACAGGGATTCATATTAGAACCAACGCTGTGGAATGTAATGTATGACACAGCGCTGCGGCTGAAACTGCCAAGATGCGCTAAGACGATTGCTTTTGCCGACGACTTAATCCTCATGGTATCCGGAACGTCGAACAACCATCTTTTTACTCCAATCACTAGAGAGTTTTTTGCAGAAAACTTTAGTGTGTACCGCCACTGCGCCTTCATAACCCAGCCAAGCTTTCTCGTGTTCTTCCTGAAGCCACCCTCTTATGATCGACACGATAGTGTTCATGGGTATACCCAGGTACGGTTCTGCACCAAAAGTCACGTTTTCCGTGCCAATACGGGCTTTTTCATTACCCGAAATGCCTTCGTGACTCAGTACCCACACAATCGTGACCTTATTAACCCTACCAATCCTCTTAAGGTAATTCTTACAATCACTCACTAGGGCTGACCTCACCAGAGGCGACTTAACCGCTTTGTTCGCGGACTCACTGTCGGTGTAAATGAAAATATTTTTACCGGAAACGCCTTTAAACTTTTCGGAGGAACAAAGCATGGAGATTGCAAATATCTCCGATTGGTCCACCGATGCGTATTTACCGTACACCAGTGACTCGCCCATCCGAGCTCTTCACTGAACATTCCTGCTCCTGATCACTGGTTCTTTTTTGAACCATCCGTGGAGCAGTTCATTCCCCCTGCGGAGGGCCATTTCCTATTCTCCCCGAACCATTCCCTCCTATCCGGTATGTCGCACTCGAAATTGTCATCCATCATCCATACACTACGTAATACTGTTATGTTTGCGTGTCGTCGTCGCAGTCCGGCATGCGTTTTTTAAATGTGGAAACACAATAACTCGACAACGAATGATCATAATTGAAATTCTGATGATATGAAACGTTTTAGGTTACCAGAACTTATTTTAAATACAATTTTCAGGCTACAGTCATGGCAAAATAAATAAGAACTTTGTACTTCTGCACAAGTTTTTAACACCGCAAAAACCTGCGCAGAAACAAAAAGTTCATATCTACATTGCCATGACTGTTCCTATAACTTCAAGTTTCCGAATTTATTCCATTGGTTTTTGGTTGCGATTTCGGCATTCAAGAGGTAGTCAGAAGATTGCGATTGGTTACTAGTAGCTACCACCTAGGTTCGCCAACTTCCCATATTATGAACTACTAGTACTGTTTTCTAACTTTCTCTTTCATAGTTCTAGATATATGGGTCATTCGCCCAACTCTAGAAGTGGTTATACATCGGGATTGAGCCATTTTTCCTTAAAACCCTGAGACACGCGCTCCCTAAAATTTCATTATCTACAACTTTGCCTTTGATAGTAAATCTCCGAGCAAATGTGGACGAAAAGCCATCTGGTTTCGTATTTGGCCAATTTCGTCTATTCCATTGGTCCCAGTGCTCAGACCACTGACCCAACTTCCACAAACAAATTTTCCCAGTTGTATGAGATCAAATTTGACACCAAAATGAACAATTCCGTGCTATACTTGCTGAGATATTTGCGAAAAAGTTTCACCGACCCTCGAAAAACCATGTTTTTGGCCACCTTTTCGACCATATCTCCGAAGACACTTGACCGATTTTGCTCATCTCCGAACTTGAATCATGATGTACCTTTTAGGGTGATCGGTTGAGCCGTTTGGAAAAAAAAGTGAAAACGGACGGGCGGACATTTTTTTTATTGCTGATTCGTCATCTCTAGACGATAATAGATGCATCCCCCAGCTCCCACCTCGATCTACCCCATATTACAATAAAATGCATCAAGGTGTACATTAGACATATTCTTTTCAGATGGACTTCTTTGTGGAGTTGTGTTTCTGGTAGATAATCGAGCCTAGATCAAGTTTACGAAGACCATTTTTTGAAAAATTGGGATCTAGGTAGCCGCGGAGGACTTTTGTTCTTATATTTCATAGCGTTGGTTAGAAAGAGACCAACTATATCTGTCTCTTTCTAATCAACGCTTTAGAATAGAAGAACAAAAGTCATCCGCGGCTACCTAGATCCCATTTTTTCGAAAAATGATCTTAGTAAACTTGATATAGGCTCGATTATCTACCAGAAGAACAAGTCCACAAAGAACTCCATCTGAAAAGAATATGTCTAGTGTACATAGGTGCTTCAGGTGTTTTATATAAGGGTGAGGAAATCTTGATAGACACCCGGTCCTTCTGGAGCAAGATAATGATGAATTTCATTCTTCAATGACGTAACAATTAAAACCTCAAAGAGAAAATTAACAGATCTCAAAACGTTTCTTTCGTTTTGATGAACTTTGATCTCATTTCTATTTTGGACTTTTGGTCTTACATCATCTCACTTCAAGAACTATTGCAAATTATGAGATTTTCAGAAATTTTCTGTGTCAGTTTGTAAAATTATCGCTTGTCGATGATCACCCGAAATGAATTCCGAGGTCCGTTAAGATATTACATACAGGTGGTATGTGTGAACCATCCAATTACAGTACAGGCGCACACATAACTATGATTTCAGCCGAAACAATCGTGCCGGTAGACCTCTCTAATCCGGTTACAGCGGAGCCTATTATTTGGGAATTTTTTTATTCTTTTTTGGGAGATTTTGGGAAATTTTGATGTCAATCCCTCACAACGCTCATAACCGACTGAAAGCAATGCCATTGTGTTACATTATCCGATACGAAAAACATTTGTTCCACCCCTTTCTTGTTGAGCGCCTTTACGAGTGTAGCCCTAGTACAGCCATCACACTAAAAATACTAGAAAATACAAATTAGTGCCTAATAAAGATTGAAATTTAAAAATAAAAATTTTGCTGAGCATACAATCCAGAATTTCGAATTTTCAACTTGTCTGGAAAGAGATGCCCTTCATCATAAAGTTTACTATTAAGTTATTATATGGAAATTTTGGGTTTTTTTTTGGGAAAGTTTAGTGGCTTTTGGGATTTCTTATCAAATAATAGGCTCTGGGTTGCAGCCATCGTCGCACTTTTTCGACGAGTTTTCGGATCTATTGGAAACACGTAATAGTAACCAAGAGAAATTAATTTTTATTTTATAAAATTCTTAGAAGTACATGGCATTTCAAATTTACAAAGGTTTCTTGCTCAAATCAAAACTTTTCCCAATTTCTGTGATTCAATTGATCAAAGTCTTCGCAATCTGCAATTTTCTTTAAATATTTCATTAACTTAAATAATTCACGATCCGTGTCACGATTGAAATGGGCCTGTCTAAATGGTCTGATGCGCAGTCCAGATCGAGGATTCATAAGAAAATTGCGTCGAATATCGTCGAACATAATGGTATTTTTGGAAGAGTATTCGGGATATTTTCCCCAAATCACACCGAGAGGCTTAACATCAACGACACCCTTTTCCGGTATGTAAACGCTTATCATTGCTCGCGAATCGAGATAGAACCAAATCTTGTAGTTGGGATTTACTGTAACGCCTAGTAGTTTCATCTTTTCTTCAATCCACATCATTCCAGTCGCTGACCAAATCACAATGTTGTAATTTTCGTAGGCCGATGTTAGAAACTCGTGGAGGAATGGACGCATTAATTCGAGACCTAAAAGCAAAACAAAATCAAGTTCTACGAAAAAAACGTGATGTAGAGAAATCGGACATCACTGCTAACTTTCTCGAAAACTGATTTTGTCGCCACCTGTGAATAATATTCTTCAACGCAACTTATTTGTTCCGAAAATAAATGAGCAGCCAGCGAATTTTGGTGGCTAAATTAGCGCAACTCTCCACTTGGCGCCAAAGAGGACACTTTGAAGATCTCCCTGAAATGTCCTCACCCGACCTGAGCCTGACCCGAATCCGAATTCGGGCTTATGGGTTTTGAAAATTTTAATCGGATTCGGTTGCGGTCGGGTTTCGAAAAAAGGTCGACCCGCTCATCTCTATTCAACACGAAAAATTGAGTTAGAAAATTAAATTCTCTAAGTTCTGGGAGGCCTGCGAACCAAACAATCCTGCAAAGTGTGCACCCTTCTTTGAGGAGCCTTCTCACCTCCCCTCTCGTAACAGAACATGATTGGAGATTCACGTGCGTTCCTGCCAGTGGCTTAATCGCACGCCGAGCCGACGCTAAACCTATTGGATTTCGGTGTCTTTACCATACTTCATCCTAAGCTGGGAACATTAACCTAACAAGTCTTTGATGTAATTTACATCACCACAGACGGTGGTAGCAGCGGATATTATGTTCAACGGGCTGTCTTTTCAGCGTCACAGGCTCTCAACCTGTGTTGGAATCAATCATTGATATTGCTGACCCCACGGTACCAAATACATCCCAGGTTCTGCTGAGGTCTTACAACCCTGCACTGCTACACCCGCTAGCATATGGGTGTTACGAAGCACCAAGTGGTCCTGCTGGAATCGGGTGGGCTGAAACAGTTTACCTTCAATTTAAAAATTTGAGAATCAGTGGCTTTGAAGCACACGCATTTTGTATTACGCATGCTCTCCCCTCCATCTCTAAACACTCCACACTCCACGCCACCGTCATCATGTATGAGGGCCACCAAACAGACATTATGTTTGGGGGATGATAATCCACTAAATACCCCAGGGAATAACTGGGAATTATCACTCAAACAAGTCTAAAATAATGGGCTTCGGCCCTCACAGAAATAGAGTTTTCAGTGCCGGGAACGGAGGCAGAACTAGCGCGGCCATCTATGTGACTCCTACACTGCAAACGTTGCTAATGAGGCATTTTTCTGATAAAGACACGACTGTAGTGAGAATTACTCGTGAAACTCGTGAAACTCGTGTTATATGCCCGATGCGGCGGAAACGCCATACACGGAGCTATTAATTAAAGCGATTGAGTTCTCCAGGGAAAAAGGTGTACCAATTCTTTTAGGCTGTGATGCAAACTCGCACCATACGATCTGGGGAAGTTCGGACATAAATCCCAGAGGAACTCTCTTGATGCAATTCATAGCGGATACAAATCTTAGTATTCTGAACAGAGGAAACATTCCAACCAAGGTAATAATTGAGAAAATTCTCTTTTTGGTACAATTGCACCCATAGAAGTAATATTTTACCATGGTGTACTGATGAGTCGTAAACGACGAAATCAGCACTTTTAGTTTTTCGATTTTTGTTTAACAATTGGAAGTAGGATGAAGAATTGTGAGGGGCTTTTAAATAAAAAACATTCCAACGTTTGTCACTAAGAATCGTAAAGAAGTACTGGATATGACATCGCCTCGGAGGACTCAGCGGAACAAATTGATTCGTAGAGAGTGTCTCTGACTCCCAGCTCCTCTGACTATAAAACAATAAAGTTCAGACTGAGAGGTTGGGCGGTGAAAATGGTGAAATTTAGGAACCCCAGAAGAACGAACTGGGAACAGTATAGGAATTTTCGTACAAGTCAGTTTGGAGCGATGGTATCTTCACTGTTCTGCAAAAAGAGACCGCTGTGCGAAATGTTACGTAGCTCCCTGGCTCTCGGTCATGTTCCGGCAAGCTGGTAGAAGGTAAAAGTAACATTTATTCCTCACGTCATTAAAGACGTTACAACGGCTGATTGATTTTTATATCCAGGACGAAGTTCTGGTTGTCTTTCCGCTTCACATCAACCAACATGCTTGCCAATCAGGCAAATCTACGGATTCTGCTTTGCACAAATTGGTATCGAAGTCATTTTCAGTTGGAGAAGTGGCTCTGGGATGTTTTGTGGACATCGAAGGGGCCTTTGATAACACGAACTTTGACACTACCCGTCAGGCGCTGGTTGATAGGGAAGTGGGATGGGTGGTAGTAAGGTGGATAAGTAGCATGCTCAGAGATAGAACCGTTGAGGCGAATGTGTGTGGTCATGGCTCTGGGTAGCTAAAGGCTGTCCACAGGGTGGGATTCTCTAGCGAATACTATGGTGTGTGGTGGTGGATTCTCTCATTTGGAAGCTAAATGATGAAGGAATCTATGCGCAAGGCTACTCGAACGATCTGACGATTCTAGTCAGAGGCAAATTCGAAATCACGCCAGGAGACCAAGTCAGAGCTGCACTGAGTGTAGTGGAGAAATTCAGCGAAAGGCTATCGGGATCAGATTTGGTGAGTAAAATGAGGCTCTTTAACGAGACCAAGGAACTGACTTCAAAGGTAAAATACCTGGGAGTGACGCTTGACAGCAAGCTTAATTGGATTGATCATGTCAAGGATAAAGCGCAGATGGCTCTAGCGGCTTTTTGACTATGTAGAAATTCTTTCGGGAGGAACTGGGGCCTGAAGCCGAAAGGCATTCTGTAGTTGTACGAGGCTGTGATTAGGTCCATGCTTAGCCACGGCTGTGTGGCCTAGGCTCAAGATTGAATGTGCGCGTAAGTGAAATTCAGAAGCTAGTCTGCATTTGCATTACTGGTGCTGTGAAAACAACAGCAACCGCTGCCATTGAAGCGCTACTGGCTCTGCCGCCGTTAGAGGTGGTAATCAGAGCTAGAGCTCGTGCTGCCGCAGACAGGCTGGCGCCAAACGGTATATGGGATTTTAATTTTCGAAGCGGGCACGCGAAAATTATCAGAATGATCTCATACCCGATATTTGGCATGCCAAGAGACGAGATGACGCCAAGAATCGACTTCACAAGGCGATTCGGCGTAAGGATTCCGAGTAAGCAAGAGTGGCTAGATGGCTGGCCTACCTGGCGACTGCGTGGTAGAATTTACAGATGGATCGAAGACATCTGTGAGAGCGGGTGCTGGGGTGTACGCCCTGACTCGGAGGTAGGAAATCAGTTCCATCTGGGAGTCTTTGCGAGCGTCTTTCAAGCAGAAGTCTTCACAGTGCTCGTAGGAGCTTGCGAAGCACTGCCGGAGGGCAAGCAAGGAAAGCAGATCCTTATATGTTCAGACAGTAAGGAGATGATCAGAGCAATGGATTCACCAGTTACCACTTCCAAGCTTGTGAAAGAGTGTAAGGATTTCTTGAACTCGATAGATTAGAATATTCAGATCACTCTAATCTGGGTACCCGGACACTCGGGAGTGGAAGGAAATGAGAGGGCGGACGAGCACGAGCTAGCCAAGGCGGGTGCTATGGTTCTCGAGAACGGCCCTGAACCGTATCTGCCGATTGCTCGATCAATCTGTTTGAAAGCACTGAGAGATTGCGTGATGCAAAGGCATGCGGAGTACTGGAATAGGTACGAAGGAGGCGTTCATACAAAGCGGTTCTTCTCGAAACCCAATTTGGAATGGGCCAAAGGTCTGCTAGAGATGGGCAGGAATCGCATTAGGAGGGTAGTCCGAGCGATTATTGGACACTGGGGGCTAAACGGGCACATGAAAAAGATGAGGCTTTCGGCAACTTCCAGATGTGCGTGCGGATCAGAAGAAGAAACGGGTATTCACGTGATATGCGAATGCTCCAAGTTCTTTCAACTGACACGCAGACTGCTGGGAGGCTACGTCGTGCAACCATCAGATGTTGTCCAACTTGGACCTTGTATTTTGGACAGGTTCTTGGAGTCAACAGGAGGGCTTGCGTGATTTAAATGATGATTGGGTTGGGAACAAAGGATCGCAAGATCTGTGTTCCAAGATCAATTGACAGGATCGCCCGAACTGATAAATCTAAAAATCAATCAAACAAATGGGAATTATTGATACTTCCCTGCGTGATAATTTCTATTTTTTCAGTCTGGGGGATAATTCATGTCATCCTTTCCTTCCTTTACAAGGGAACAGATTCAAATATGTTTGTAGCTGTAATACCTGTCTCAGCAACACTTCTGTGATCAAATAAGGTGTAATCGATATCCAACACCAACAGCTTCTTGTTTGGACAAGGCGGATTCAACTGCTTCACTTCATAGTCTTTGATTCTCTTGTTAACTTTGGATAAGTACACCTAAGACACCAGCAACAACGTGAAAAACAAGATTAGTATACAAATTGTACTACCTCAGCGTTATGAATTTGGATTTCCTTTTTCTCATCGGTATCATCAAAATCATCTACAACTAACGAATCTAATGGCCGTGACTCTACATCCTTAATGTCAGATTCAAGTGAACCAACCATCATGAGTTTATAGTTCGATTTCAATTCCAACAATCCCAGCTTTAGGTCATCAAGTGCATTAACACCTGAAGTAACAATCGAATGAATCATCTGCACATACCAATTCGAATCAAAACTCACCTTTGTATTTCAAGTTCAACAACTTCTGTCTTTCAGGACGGACCTGCGTTTTCTTAAATCTGAAAATCGAGGGTGTCACTATAAAAATTTACATCGAATTTACATGATTTTTTGGAGTTTCTGAATTTCTTCTTCATTTTATAGATGCCGTTTTTTAATTTTCAGTTTGTTATAGGATTCGGCAACATCGACAAATCTGCGTTGCATGGCCGAATTGAGTTACAAATCGATTGTTTCTTCTTCGGCAATAATGAATTGGGACGTTCATTGTTTATGTTGCAAAATAAGTGGATCTTACATTTCGTGTCGTAGAACCGCCACCGTATCGCTATCGATCAAATCGTTTATGACGAACTCCTTGCCACACCATTTTACGATAATTGAAATTTCCTTCACTTCATCCATCTATGTGATTTTGGTTGTTTGCAATATACAAAGAAAGAAAGAAAGAATTCGGAGTGTGTATTTGTTGTTGTTGAATCTGTTGAATGGTGGAGGCGGTGAACGTGATAAAGACTGTAATATCGACAGTGAGCGGCAATTCGAAAGTGCATTAGGCGGCCGCTTATTGTGAAACGTCAAACTTGATTCTAAAACAACACACTAGCCGCGTAAAAACATTAAAACCGAATTGTCGAAAGTATTTTTCTGAATTTCGGCTACAGCTGTTCCAATTTTGTTGAATAAATTTGAGTTTATTCACTTGGATTAATGAGGCACCATGGCAAATGATAAGCGAACGCATGACATCAATACCGGCGCAGATATTGATACAGAGGGATCGTTGTATAAGGTAGAGATCGTTCCAATTTTTACAAAATTTCAATATTTGTTGATTTAGATACTTCATACAGAATAGGGTTATGTTATTGGCGCTAGAACAATAAATTCTTTATTTGCATTGCCGACATAGTGTCAAAAGCATCAAAGACCCAAATATCCTTCACTTTCAGACTAGAAAGCGACCAAAACTATCGCCGGTAAGCGTACGAGGCCAAAACGAAAATAAATATCAAATGTCAGAAGGATGCGAAACGTTTTCAGCTGAGACGGTTCACAAATTCGCGACAACCTGTGATATCATTTGTGAACAAGTGGAAAATGGATTCATAACGAAGTCCATCCAAAATGTACTTAGCGAACAGGACGAAGGTCATTGTTCCACCAAATCGATTGCTGCTGATTCGACATGCGAAAACATAGAGTTGTACACGCATTTCGAGCCACAAGAAGGGCGCCCCATTTTGAATACATCCATGATACGATATGCCACTCAGCCCAAAGTTAGAAGTCCGTTGACCGCCGTTTGCATTCAGAACTCCCTTCAGCCTAATGCACAAAAGAAAAGTCTGCCTACAGTTCTATCGGATGAAACGTCTTTCAATTATCAACGGAGACCTCACTATGTTGGATCTGGAATCGATCACTTCGCACGTTTGTCGTACGAAATGATTTTGGCCGTTTTTCAGTGGCTGCCGAAAAAGACATTACTTCGGTGTAGCTTAGTTAGTAAGACCTTTAATCAAGTTGCATGTGATGAGTCGCTGTGGGGCCGGATGGATTTGGGTGGAAAACATTTGAATCGCGGAGGACTGGGAAAAATTTTGCGAAGAGGAGTTGTTGTTCTTCGTTTGTCACAAACAAAAGTAAGTTGAACACTTTTTTAGCCATTTTCTTTTTTCAATTCATCAAAGTCGTTGCAGGAGGACGTTCTCTGATCAGTCAATTCTAACTTATCTCGGTGTCACGCGTCAAAATGAGAGAAATCGCATACAAGTTTGAACTGAACCTTACTCTCAATTCTCTTTTTCATTCGTAATTTTTTGACAGCTGACCCCGAGATCAGTTAAATATAACTGGTTTTTGCTCTCCTTTAACACTATAGAGTGTTATGATGGTAGAACTTTAACTTGTCTTGCGGAAAGTTCAATTATATTTTCATACAAAATTATGACGCGAAGCTGAATTTTGAAAAAAAAACACAAAGGATTTCCACAAAACAAGTTTCAATAATTGAGGGGCGGGTTGGCACAGTGGTTAGCGTACTAGCCTTCCACCAAAACGATCCGGGTTCAAATCCCGTGTCGGAAAAATTCTACATGGAATTTTTCTAGCAAGTGTAGCGCATTAACAACGTCCTAAAGTTCACTCAAGCTTCAAAAGTTGGGTAGTTGTGGTGTGTTTGGTGCCCATAACGACGTACACACTGAATGAATCGTATGACGTAACCCATATACGACGAATTTGTGCACGAAATATCTAAGCCTACATTTAGACGAGATAATAATCAAGTGCCTAACAATTCTTGGAGTAATTGCATAATAACAAAGACGCTACATTCGCATTACTCTGAGACGTGGTTCGGAAGTCACGTTAAGCCGGTGGTCCAGACAACACTTGTTATTGGCTGTAAAAAGCTGTTAGTGGAGTCTCTAAAATACAAATACAAATACAAACCACACTCTTGCACATACAGCAAAATATCTTGACGTCACCCATATTCTAATAATTTTGTGATTTTGTGTACAAATATCTGAGTCTGACTTTAGATGGAGATATAATTAGCACCAGAAGAAATCTTAATGGTAAAATGCAAGCTACCATTAGGCGTGGTTCGGAATTCACGTTAAGCATGTGATCCAAAAAATGCCTGCCGGTAAAATACATTGATAGGGCGAACCGACATTCTAAGCCCTACTAGTTTCCGCACCTAGTACATCATAGATGGCACTAGGTTTGTGCCACTGGCACAGTAAAAAACTTCGTTAACGAAAAGATCTCTAAGAAGAATCCATATGAGCGAAAGCTCACAAATATTGCGGAACTAGTAAAATAACAATGATCTAGCCTCTGACCCGGACAGGTTGTAACGGTGGATTATTATTATTATTATACTTCGTGGTTAGTTTTTCCTCGATGAGGAAAATTTTTCAATTTGGTTTGTCTTCCCGCTAAGCTGGACGCGTTTCACGGTATCCAAGTTTTCAGACCAAAAATTTCCTGGTATCCTCTGAGGATACCGACTATTTGCGAACGCATTAAAACGTCTTGTCAAAATGAGAAAAGAGAAATACTAACTATTCCGTCCTCCATCAATAATTGCCATTCAATAATGTTTGACAGCAGTCCTCGAGACAAGAAAATAAAACTGATCTGCTCTTTGAATCCCTTATTGCGGCTGAATTTTTCTTCCATTAACAGTAAATTTTTCTTTGATAACTGTAAATGAAACACAGATTGCCTCGAGCTTGTTTCATGATTTCGGCGGATTTTGACGGAACATACAACTTTTTTTGTTTAAAACAAAAGATTTATACACTTCGTACGAAACTCCGTCCGGACGGGCGGTAGACAATGTAAAAATTTCCATGAGAAAACTTAATTGTGCCTACAACAAAATCAGTTTTATTGGCTGGGACTCGCTCTCACAACGGCTAAACAGTCATTGGATACTTTCAAGGAACTCAGTTTTTTGTTTAAATGTATGATTTCTACTCAATCGTAAAAAACGATGTCGGTATTGTAGCGATAGCTACTTTATGTGTTCACTTTTCATGTCCGTGCGTCCGTCCGGGTAATCTCCTATGGTTCACCCGTGAATCGCCGATGACTCACAGAGGAATCACCGATGATTCACAGGGAAATCACCGATGATTCACAGGGAAATCACCGATGATTCACAGGGAAATCACCTATGATTCACAGGGAAATCAACGATGATTCACAGGGAAATCAACGATGATTCACAGGGAAATCACCGATGATTCACAAAGAAATCACCGATGATTCACAGGGAAATCACCGATGATTCACAGGGAAATCACCTATGATTCATAGGGGAATCACGTATGATACATTGGGAAATCACATATGATTCATAGGAGAATCACTGATGATTCCAGGGTCAATCATCGGTGGGTCATCGGTGATTCCCCTGTGAATCATCGGTGATTCTCCTATGAATCATCGGTGATTCCCTTGTGAATCATCTGTGATTCCCTTGTGAATCATCTGTGATTCCCTTTTGAATCATCTGTGATTCCCTTGTGAATCATCTGTGATTCCCTTGTGAATCATCGGTGATTCCTCGGTGAGTCATAGGTGATTCCTCTGTGAATCATCGATGATTCCTCGGTGAATCATCGATGATTTCTCGGTGAATCATCGGTGATTCCTCCGTGAATCATCTGTGATTCTTGGGTGGGTCATCGGTGATTCCACTGTGAATCTTCGGTGATTCCCCTGTGAATGATCGGTGATTCCTCGGTTATTCATCGGTTATTCATCGGTGAATCATAGGTGATTACTCGATGAATCATAGGTGTTTCACTGGTGAACCATATGTGATTCACGAATGAATCACCGATTATTTAGGTCCAAACCTAACTTCTTTGACTGCACTCTAACGTTACTTTCCTGTATCCATGACAATGGTTTATTAACTTTATGTTTTCACCCTTCCTGTCCGTCCGTCCGTCTGTCCACTCTTCATCTATGATTTGTCATCGGTGATTGAAATTTTTCTACACTGTATCGCTACTTTCCAATACCAATGTCAATGGTTCGAATCTTCCAATAGTCTACATGACGGCTATTGAGTCAGCCGTTTGCAGCACACGGAGAGGGTAGACTCCAAAGAGCGTTGAGTATGAAATACAGACGTGATGCTTGAATTAATCCTCCGCTCCATTCTAAAATTCAAGTCATCGACTATTGGAATTGTGATTTATGCACAAATTTTTAAACGAAAGAAAGGTTTTTTGACCCATTTCCACACTTTCATTTTACTTTGCAGATATCCTCTCCAATCTTCAGAGACGATGTCGCAAGAATTCCGTGTTTTCAGAAGCTAAGATATTTGGATTTGAGTATGGCATCCATATCAGAGATATCTCTGACTCAACTCCTGGATAAATGTGAAAACATTAAGAAACTGAGTTTAGAAGCGGTGCCAATCAATGCAGCTGTTTGTGCTGGAATTGGAAAAAATAAACATTTGGAAGCGCTCAATTTGACGATGTGCAAAGGTATCGATAAGACTGGCATACTACATTTGTTTCCGCGACTGAAATCGTAAGTGGAAGCGATGCAAAATAAACGATTTCGTTGTACCAGAAAGTCGTTTTGATTTCAGGCTGGAGAACCTCAATATATCATGGACATCATTGGACACAGAATGTATTGATGCATTAGTTAAATGTGTCCCAAGATCATTACTCAGATTGAATATTGCAGGCTGCCGGAAGACATTAACGGATGAACGTAAGATCCAACTGCAGCGTTAGGTTGTCCTAGTTCTATTCGCTGACCCCATATACTTCGCCTATTCCAGGACCCATTTACGCGCGAACTGCTAGCAACAAGTTCTCAGTTCGTAGCTTTGAGTCATTCCGTCTCAAGCGACAGGAAACGGAACTAGGACAACAAAACACTGATAGCGAATCTCTATCCAGCAATAAAGCTAATACTGAAATGTTCCTACAGACGTCAGAGGTTTTGCGGAGCGATGTGAAAATATCGTTGAATTTGATATTTCGGATTGCATTGTCGTAACATCGCAATGTATTCAGCATATGAGAAAATTTAAACGTTTGGAATTTCTGTCGATGTCCCGCTGCTATAACGTATCGTTAGATGCATACCTGTGAGTATTTTTAGAAATGAAAAGATTTTTCGTGTGGAATGCAATCCGATCCCACAATTCAAACCTTTTATTGACCTTATTGACTTTGCGCGAATTCTATTTTTACAGAGCTCTCATCGAAGTGCTGCCAGTGTTGTTTTTGGATATATTTGGCGTATTGTCGGATGATGCTATCAAAATTATTCAGTACAAGTTTCCTACAGTCGGAATAAACAAATACATCCACAGTGCAGTTGCACGGCCGACAGTAGGAACGCGTCGAACGTCTATTTGGGGATTGCGAACAAGAGATTTGTAAAGATTGCTCTGATTGTCGCCCAAGGTCTTTATTCTGGAGAGAAAGTAAAAATAAAATGTAGTTTGTATAAACCTAATTTTCTCCAAATTTTTGGTCCCGTACGAGGTACGTGTGCTATGCGGAGTAGGGAAAGCATCGATCATGGATCCCAGATTCCGAATCTGAAAAAAAATTTGTCCGTCTGTCTGTAAACACGATTGTCAAAATCTCTTTTTTTCTTGAATTACAGATGGGCATTTTTGGACTAAAAGTGTTAAAAAAGTGCGCCGCCGCCTTTAAAAAATCGTCAGCCGCAGCCGCCGCCGACCATTTTTGCAGAAGGCTAAACGGCTGACACCGGAAATAAAAATCAAATAAAATAACGAAATATTCCAAATTGGCAATCGGACATGCAAATAATGTTTTTTTTCCTGTAACCGAGCTAAAATTCCCTGCGAACCGAAAATCATCTAGCGATTTCGCTAATGTCTGTAGCTGAGATTTCTCTATTTTAGTTGGGACTTCCTGATTAAGCAATTTCGAATAAATTTGTAAAACATTTTAATTCAGTCAGTTTTGGATACGACGTTTGCAACTAGTCGATTTGAGGAGGAACACCGATCATGTTCCCGAGAGGCCGAATCAGCAAAAAAAAATTTAACGATAACTTGAGTAAAACTCCCTGAAAGGTAGTACCAAAAGTGGTTCTGGGATTGAAGATGGGTGACGAAGGGCCCCTGAGCTAGGGCTTAATAAGTGGTTTTAGGTCTTTTGTTCATAACTCGAGTAAATCTTAACCGATTCTCTTTTGTTTCAAAGGTTAATCAGTGCCCAGTAAGGCTTACTATCGGGTCAGGTCAACCTGAAAATTTCAGGTCAGGTCAAAACTGACCTGAAACTTGATATGACCTGTGAGCAAAACCTGAAAATTTTCAGGTTGACCCGAAATGATTTCAGCATGAAAATAAAAATGTAAAAAATCTTTAATATCAGTTGTGGTAAAACGCATTTCGCGAACCTTTGCCATATCCGAGCCCCCTCTTACCACAAGAAACATTGTTTCATTTACAAATCTCGATTCTTACCAAAAGAAACATCACATCAGTGATGAGCGTCGAAACAATAGATGTAGCGTACTCGCGACTAGTCTTAAGAGGCTCGCAAGTGGCGTTTTGAATCAATGCTAATGGAGTTGTACCGATGATGATACATATCAATTAATGCTCCCCTAGCACATACTGTTTAGTGAACGCCGTAAACGCTTTTTTGCGGTTTTTGTATGAACCTCTTCTTTTGTTTACAGTGCAGGAGTGTAACATTTGTGGAAAGAGAGCCCCAAATTTAAAAGTGCAAGATATTCTTTTCTACCAAAACTTGATATCTTGATAACGAATTCATTTAAAAACAACAGAAATATCTTTTTACTCACGAGAAATGAAGTGAAAATTTCATTCTATTCCTGCGCAAACTATATCAAGAGAAACCGAATTTTGGCACTCCTTCTACTAATGTTACTCGTGGGATACTTTACAAATATCGATGACAAAATTCAAATTAACTCAAAAGTAAAACTTTTAGGCGTGAATTAAAGTAATTGACCAAAAACTTCGCACACCAATTAGCGCTGAAAACTGACAGCGATCACAGAATTGATGCTTGTTTTTCATGTTTGTTAAAAAAGTCATCTTAGCTTCAATTCAAACGCCTTCTACCAAGAACACTTAGCTAAAATATGACTTGTGGCAAGCTAGATGCTGTTTACACTGATATTTGTAAGGCTTTTGATAGAGTTCGTCACGGCATACTGCTGAAAAAGCTGAACGGGATGGGAATTCACTCAGATATGCTTGGTTGGTTGGAGTCGTATTTGCGTGGAAGAGATCAATACGTAAAGGTTCTAGGGTGGAGATCACGTTTGTTTCCGGTAGGGTCTGGTGTCCCGCAGGGAAGCCATTTGGGCCCTCTCCTTTTTCTTCTCTTTACACTATTGATGGTACCCCCTTGGATCGCGTCAAACGGATCCGTGACCTTGGTGTTTATTTGGATGAAAGCTTGAGCTTCAAATACCACATTGATTTCATAGTTTCTAAGTCGTTTTCCATGTTAGGTTTCATGAAACGTGTTTGCTACGAATTTCGCGACGTTCGTTCACTTAAAAGCATATTGTTTGCTCACGTCAGATCACATCTTGAGTATGCCTCTACGGTTTGGTTCCCCTACTGCTCCACATACGTAGCTAAAATCGAATCCGTTCAGAAACAGTTTTTGATATACGCTCTACGTAGGTCAGTAAAAACAGATTCTAACTATCGGCTACCACCTTATTTGAGTAGATGTGCCACTGTTGGTATTGAAACTCTGGCCAGGAGACGCATTAATACATGCGCCTTTTTCGCCTATGATCTTTTGCGCGGATATGTAGATGCCCCTGATCTCAGAGACTTGGTCGTTGTTAAGACTCCTGTGCGAGTGCTACGATACCCTGATTATTTGTTGATAAGAAGGCACCCTACCGCATATGGCTATTATGAACCCGTCAACAATATATCGATCGAATTCAACAGGTTCGCTTTTATGCTTGACAATTCGTGTACCAGGAAAGTGTTTCGTGAACGTGTTCGTTTGTCATCAACCGCTCATTTAGCCTTCGTTGAGTCTCAGCTGTGATTTGGTTTCTGAAGGACTCGAGCGTTTTCTTGGTTCACTACTGCTTTCACCGTTTCATGCGATTTATTTGTTTTTTTTTCTGTACTTTTTATTTCGCTTGCTACACTTCTCTCAACTCTAATTTTTAAACTCTAATCTTTTGCTTATCATTTAGTTCCTAACTCTATTGTTATTCATTTTACGTATTTTGTCTCACATTCACTCATTCACTTACTCATTCACTCTCTCATTCACTTAATCATTCACTCTCTCATTCACTTAATCATTCACTTTCTCATTCATTTAACCATTCACTCTCTCATTCACTTAATCATTCACTTTCTGATTTTAATTTGTTTAATTCACATCTCATTTATCAGTTGGTTTGTAAGCTGTTGATATAATAATAATAAAAAAAAAATAAGCGATTACCCTGAGCTAAATAATGAAAATAAGGAAAAAAGGCGGGGTCGAGGGGTGGCAGCCCCCGCCTAGGGGGATCAAGGGGGAATATCCCTCCTTACGAAGTCTAAGGGTCAGAGCCCCATGCACGGAAGGCAGCCTGCAGTGCGTTTATAGCTCGCCGCAGGCGCGGGGGCTTAGGGGGCAGAGCCCCTTACATACCAAAAAAAAGATTGCGACCTCCTTAGGAATTGAAAACTTTGATGTTTTTCCTGATTTATTTCCTTCCTAATTTTCGTTTTTCCTAATTTTACTGATTTTTTTTTTGCTATGTTGTAAAGAAAATTGAAGAGAACATTTTGGCTATGTAAGTATGAGTGCAGGGACTGTCCTGTCGGTCCTAACCTGAAAATTTTTATTTTTGCTATTTAGTGAGAAAATTGAGAAGAACATTTGCACCAATCGAAGTATGAATGTAAGCGCCTAGAGGAGTTTCGTCGGCTGGGCTTCAAGGCAGTCTTTAGCCTTAGGACTACATCTTACCCTTGTCCAATATTCAGCACAAATGTAGAGAAGAATTGTACCTAGTCGGCTCTCAATGACAATTTTGCTCGTAAATGTCCCTGGGACAAATTATTTGAGTTGCGCCAACTTAAAATCGAACGTTCGGCCGCATTCGGCTGACAATCGGCGCAACTCCTAGTGACATTTACGAGAAAAATTGTCTTTGAGAGCCGTTTAGATACAATCCTTCTCTATATTTTTGCTGAACATTAGACAGGTCTAGGATGTGGTCCAAAAGCTAAAAGCTGAGAAACGACGAAATGTCGGCGCACGGCCTATAAGGATATTAGGTTGGCTCTAAGGTCGTTTCTAACCCAAAATTTCTTTTTGTTATGATGCCTCCCAATATGGCCGTTATAGGGTGGACCGTTCTAGACAATACATTTTCGGAAAATTCAAACATTTTGAGAACTATTAGTGATAGAAGATCGGTGTCAAAGGCAAAGTTGTTGGTTTCGGTGTGGTGCATGTCGTGATGCCTGCCAATATGGAACTTTATTTTGGAAACTACAAGATAGAAGGTCGGTGTCAATGGCAAACGTTTGAAGTATGGTTCAGATGCCTCTTCTAAGTGCTCTGGGTCGGTTCTAAGATCGGCCGTCGTAGACATAACGTTTTTTTGAAAACTAGCGCTGGTACCCGCTATTAGTGCGCATTAGTGCCTTCGATGTGAGTCTTTATGTCGAAGGAAGGTATATCACCTTCCTCCATGCCTTCCTGTCGTTCGCCAAGGAGATGGTCCAGTGGAAATCCCCTATCTTCTAAATCTGATTTAGATGAATCTACAAACCTTTTCCTTTGTCTACACTTAGGCCTAGAACACAGCACTGTACGTCCAAGATCCTCTTCGGTAGCCTGTCATTACCCATCCTTTGATTGCCCGCGAACCAGCGCATACGGCTGACCTTTGCCACCTATTCCTCTAAAGAAATCCTAGAATTTCCACCAATAACGTCATTCCTGATATGATTATCCCACTGTTCTCTCCGAATTTACCTCCTCTATATTCCTGAGATCCCTCATATCCGAAAACTCCAGAGATATCCGCAGTCCACCCAAATTTCACTAACACTCAAAATTGTGTGCCTGAAGATTGATCCATGTTAGCTACTAAGTCTTCTATTTTAACATTTTTCTTCAAATTGTCCTGCTTGATGATTTTGTCCATGAAAATTATGAACAGAAATGGGAAGAGACAGCAACCCTAAGGAATGCCACCATTAATCTCGGAAGACATGATGATTTCTCCATCAATTCTTACCGCGGGCTTGAATAAATAATTTTAATGGCTCCCAGCAAACTCCCATTGATACCGTACTCGTTAAGATCCTCGAACAACTTTCGTCTTGGCACGCGGTCGAATACCTTTTCCACATCGATGAAGCATAAAGCTTTTCAAAATCCTGCTACTCTGAATCTCATACAATACATCTTCCACTGTGTCTACAAGTACACTCGCGTACACCTTACCAACCACGCTCAACAGCCAATACCCCTGTATTTACTACAAACCTTACGGTTGCTTTTCTTCTAGTGAATTAAAATCTCCAATAAACTTTACTCGTGAATAATAATTTCTCGTGAGCTACAGACGTTAGCTACAGACGTCATTGCAATCTACTGCTATGAATTGTTTTAAAAACAATTTCCTTGCAACTTTCTTACACCAAAGTGTACCAAGGTGCAGCGTTGCGCATCGCAGTGCACTTTGACGCACCGAAGTGCACTGTGACGCACCGAAATGCACTGTGACGCACCGAAGTGCACCGTGGTAAACCGTAATGCATCGTAGTTCACCGTACTGCAGTGAGGTGCACTCAGGTGCAGCAAGGTGGGGTGTGGTGCAGTGATAGACTATTTTATATTATAGATACGTCTGAAAAAAAGTTTTGACGTTTTTTTAAACTATTTTGAATTTTTTTATTTTGGGGGTTTCTTGAATATTTGGAGAGACTTTTACACCGTTTCTTCGTACGGGTTTTTCAATAATGCCCATTGGGCAATTTCCAATCCAATTTAATTTTCATACACTTAAGAGTTGTGGCAAAGTTTTGAATCTTTTCGTAACATCAACTCTGTTTGCCGCATCTATTCTGATACGTACGGGTCCCTTCATATGTTTTGTTCTATCGTTTATCTTCTGCATCATTGTCGGCGACGATTATTTTCAACGAATTTCACCTAGAATCTTTGGCGTTCAATTTTGTCCCTAATTTCATTTTTTTCGGCGAAATTCGTTGAAAATCTTCGCTCATTTTCTCTGAGAAAATAAATTACCAACAATTTTTTCAATTTTTCTAGAATGTTTCCAGAAAAATATTTGAGAAAAAATATTCACTCAAAAATAGTCCCTGCCCAGAAGCCACATCCATTGTGTTTAAGTAAAATTTTTCGCTATATCTGTTGGGTCAAACTCGGTCTATTCCAACCATCAAAATGACGTACTATAAACGTCAAATCTATAAAAAAAAGTCCATTAAGAAAGTTGCTCCCACATGTTTGTGTCGTTAATCTTTGGAGCGCGTAGTACAGCTTCAGTCCGATAAGTTTCACTGGTCATAATTTTGACAGATTTGACACGAAAAAAAATTAAGTTTTGCGTGATGTGTGGAGTACGGGTAGCCACATTTTTGGCGTGCGAAATCTGTAAGCGCAGAAAAATTATTACGTTGGCAGGGTCCGGCATTTGTGACGCATTTCTTTAACCGAAAATGAAAATATTTCCAAAGAATTTTTTACATTCCGAAGCTGTAAGCGTCATCCAAATTGATATCAGTTGTTTTGGAAGAAGAGACGAGAACTTGCGTCACGTTTCCCTTTTTAAAAGGGTTTTTGTTGTGATACCAGTAGTTTTGGAAGAATAGAGAAAACAAATTTTGAAAAAAAAAATTGCCGGCGGAAAATATTTGCGGCGAAAAAAATTTTCAGCGAAAAAAAATTTCGGACGAAAAAACTTTTCGGCGAAAAAATTTCCGGCTCAAAACATTCTTCTAGCGAAAAAATTTTGGCCGAAGGAAAAATTTTCAGCGAAAAAAAAATTACGGCGAAAAAAAATTCGGAAAATAAAATTAAGCCAGAAAAACATTCAGCCGAAAAACAACGTTTTTTGCCGAAAACAAAATTTTCAGAGAAAAAAAATTTCAGGAAAAAAACAATTTGAAGAAACAATTCGGCGCACAATAGTTTCAGCGAAAAAAAATTTTCCGGCGCAAAAAAATTATGGCGAAAAATAATTTCCGGCGAAAAAAAATTTCCGACGAAAAACATTTTCATCGAAAAACGTTCCGGCGAAAAAAATTTTCCTCGAAAAAAAATTTCTTTTGACACGAAACTTTGGAGATTTTTTAAAAATAAAGTCAAAGTTAGAAAAAAATTGTTTTCGCCTATCTTGTGTGGGATTTAATATGGAACAATCCATTCATAATTTCGTTCATTCTTAGTGAATAATACTGCCTTGCGGAAACCTCCTTCAAAAAGTGTACTGTGCGGCGGCGGCTCAAAAAAAAACTTGATATGTTGTAGAGGAAGTTCAGGGGATAATTTTCGCACATGGAAGTAGTAGCCGACGCGCTTTGGTTCGGCGACGGCGGCGGCTCAAAAAAAACTTTTGATATGTTGTAGAGGAAGTTGAGGGTATCATTTTTGCCCATGGAAGCAGTAGCCGCCGCGCTTCGGTTTGACGGCAGCGGCGGCTCAAAATAATGCAAAACATTAAAATCACAACGAAAACCCTTTTTAAAAGGGAAACGTGACGCAAGTCCTCGTCCTTTCTTCCAAAACAACTGATTTCAATTTGGGTGACGCTTGCATAGCAGCTTCAGAACGTACAAAATTCTTTCGAAATATTTTCACTTCTGTGTAAAAAAATGCGTCACAAATGCCGGACCCGCCAATGTAATAATTTTTCTACGCTTTCAGCTTCCATACGCAGAAATTTGATTTCCTGTACAAAAATACGCCATACATCCCATAAAGTCAAATTTTTGCATTGTGAAAGCTGAAAGAACAGAAAAACTATAACACTGGGGGGTCCAGCATTTGTGACGCATTTTTTTAATCAAAAGTGAAAATATTTCAAAACAATTTTGTGCGTTCCGAAGCTGATATTGATATCAGTTGTTTTGGAAGAAGGGACGAGGACTTGCGTCACGTTTCCCTTTCAAAAAGGGTTTTTGTTGTGATATATGGTTCCGAAGTCTACAAAAAAAAATTTTATGAATTTTTTGATCGTATGAGGACTTGCGTCACGGGCGCATCGCTCACGCGCGCCCATGATGGAAGAAGTATCGAAATTTTCACCATTGAAACATAGAGAAGCAAAGCTGAACGCGTTATCGATCAAAAAACAATCTTAGAGCGCGTGCAGCTTTAGTTCAAAAAGTTTCACCGGTCAGAATTTTGACTTTTCTTTCATATAAAATTTGTCAAAATCGTCACGACACATTTGACGTTTAATACGTCATTTTGACAGTTGGAATAAACAGGGTTTTGCTCCCAACAGATTCATTTTTAAAATGAGCAGATGTAACAAATTTTACGTGGGATTTTTTTTAAGTTAAATAAAACAAGGAATTGAGTTCTTAAAAAAACTTGTATTTTGTATCATAAGCAATTCCATTGTTCAATAAAAAATACTGTTACATTCACAGAAAAACGTTTAAAGTTAATAAATCTCTACCCATTGTAGCAATTTATTAATTTTAAATTACTGTTGGCAGAAACAAACAAAGAAACAACGAGGAAGATTTTATTTAAACTTGAACAATGAATTTATGGTAACTCTTACAAATGATCAAATTTACAACTGACAACGAAAACAAAAAAAAAAGCTGAAGGAATGACAAGTATGACGAAAGATACTGTTAACTTAATATTTATGTTTAAAATTTAATTTAAACAAATATTTAACGTTGATTTGAGCGACATCATAAACGATGTATTCATTGTAAAGCAAGGAAGATTTCAATTTGGTGTCCGTCATTGGCTTACCAAATGGAACCTCGACACCATCTTCATTCACATGAGATTCTTCCGGATTAGGGAACGTTTTGCCGCAACCCTTAACGCTGTGAGTGCCTTTAGGTAGTTTTGTTATGTAGTTTGCCGCTTTACATTCGAACATATCTCCCAATGCTACCTCGCACAGCAACATCAAACCAGTGTTATTCGACGATGATGGAACGCAATAATTTGCAGACTTTGAAACCATATCGGCGAAATAGACACCTTTACCGAACATGTAACCACTCACAGGTGCTTCGGGAGGCGCAATTTTTAAGCCATTTGACAAAATGCCAACGAAATTAGTGAGTCGAGATCCGTGCCAAAGCAATTTACGGTTGTGAATTTTTTTGAATGGCTTGTAGCGACGTTTCTCACCCGCACGTTCCACCTTGAAGATGTCTTCAATTTCCAATTCAAAGTTATCGTGAGTTTTGGCATGGGTGTTTCGCACATATTTCTCAAGCATCGCGAATTCTTCGGTATCCTTGGATATCGGTTTAAGGTCGGTGTTGAGCTGCTTATAATGTCCATCTAGTGGAGACTTCTTATCGTCAGTTTCCGTTTGAAGGAAACTGTAGGCCACCTCCAATTCCATCAGACTTTCAATCATTTCCGTTTTCGAATTGATTGTATCGATCTGATCGATGACTGGCGGCCGCTCAACACCAAAGTCGTGTGGAATCAGTGTGTAGAATTGATTCGATAAACCAATAAATTCGGAACTTGTACCACCGTTTTTAATAAGATCGGACAACTGTTGCAAGACTTTTAAGGCTTCGGATAATTGGTTGCGACTTAGCTTGCCCAATGGCATTTTTTCCAAGTCTATTTCAAACTCGAGCATTGCCTTTTTCATAGTATCCAAATCAAACAACAATTTCACCAATTCCTGAACAGATGGTAACAATTCGGACTTATGCTGATTTTGATCGGTAATTTTCTTCTCGATGTCATCGTTTCCGTAGTCGACTTCCATCGGATAATATCCTCCAACGATTTTATTGAATGTACTTGCACCGAAATGGTTTCCTGTTTTCTCATAGTAAGTATTTTTAAACGCGTCTATGGCTTCACTGGAGCTTGAGAAATTTTCAATTTTATTCGATCCAATTGTTGTACCGATTCGTCCCCACGATCGGAAGATGTAATATCTACATAAACGAATGTATTCATTAGTATTATTTTGAAAAATTTTCATAGGCCGTCGGTCATAGAAATAATGCGAGAGCCTGCAAACCTCGTTGGTGGAAAATTTTTGGGAAAAAAATTTAGTTGGCAGGGAAAAGTCGAAAGGAAAATTAGGGAAGTCATTAGATATTTTAGGAAAGTCATGAGAAATGTTGAACTTGCGAAATTTACTGGTGACCCAAAAAGAAACTATGCACTTGGGAAATCTTTTTATCAGGTTGGGATGGCCATTTCTGGCACATAAAACACAGATCTATTGATCCTTTGTTTTCTTCCCGTTCATCATGTAAATCCTTAGAACCTTCCGGTCCTCGCTAAGAACCTGTCGAGCGTGGCAGGTCCTAGGCTTGGGACATCGGAGGGTTGAATCACATATTCACCCAGTGTCATGCTCCTTAGACGGAGGAACTTCGGGCATTCACATATTATGTGGACGCCTGTTTCCTCCTCTAGGCCGAAAATACATCTTGGATCAGCCAAGATGGTCATTTTGGTCAAGTGCTCCCACTACTCTCCTAATGACATTACGGTCCAGTCTGAGAAGCTCCTTGGCCCACTTCTGGTCGGGCGCTGGGAAGAAGAGCTTCGTGTGCTCTCCTCCGCAGTAGGCGCTCTTTGCGGACTCAGTCCGCACCCAGTCTTCCATAGCCCTTTCGCACAAAGAATGCGGAATAGGGATATGGGGTTCTGGACCCTCTGTCTCAGATGCTGAACACTGTCTGGCCAGCTCGTCTGCCCTCTCATTACCGTCTACATCGGTGTGACCAGGGACCCAGGCAATCGTGATCTGATTTCCCAGTCCCAGTCGGTTTACGGTCCCTTTCAGCTCTCCAACCAGTCTTGACGTCGTCACGGGCGAAGCGAACGCCTTAATCATTGACTTACTGTCTGAGCAGATGGTCGCTCTGCTACCCGTCATTCCCTCTGGGGCTAACTTTGTCACCCCCATCAACATCGCAAACGTCTCAGCTTGGAAGACGTTTGCCAATTTTCCTAAATGGAAACTGTCACAGTTCGCCGGATCTTGTGAATAGATCCCGGCTCCCGCTTCTTCCTCAGTTTTCGACCCATCAGTGAAGCTCACCAATCCATCAGCCGGAAGGCAAGTCGGCCAGTTTCTTAGCCAATCCACCCTCTCCGGTATAAGGATCTGATATCGCTTCAATAAGTCAATCTGTGGAACTACGCGATCCCTGGGCATATGGAAGACCCTGTCGTTAATCACTTTCAGGATCTTCCCATGGCCAGACTCGAAATTCCTCATCCAGAGGCCATTTTGCTTCAACCTATCTGCCGAGGCGAAGACTTTTGCTTTAACGATCGTCTGGATGGGTGATAGCGCAAGGAGCGCTTCCATGGCTGCTGTGGCCGTAGTTTTCATAGCTCCAGTGACACAAATGCACACGAGCCTCTGAACTTCATTTAACTTCCTCCTCGCACACTCCACGTTGAGCCTTGACCACCGAACTAAGCAGCCATGGCTCAACATAGGTCTGACATAGGTCCGCATATGGCTCTAGACCCCAGTCCCTTCCGAAAGCCTTCCGACAGATCCAGAAAGCGGATACTGCTTTCCGTGCTTTGTCTTTGACATGCTCGATCCAGTTGAGCTTTTGGTCGAGGAGAATAACCCCTAAATACTTTACTTTTGGACTGGGTACAACATCCTTCCCGAAGAGCTTGAGGTTCCCTACCAAACCGTGTCCTGTGCGCCTTCCACTAAAAAGCACAATGTCCGTTTTATCGGGGTTAACCTTCAGGCCTTTCTCCAGGCACCATTTCTTTACTATTTTTAGCGAACTCCTCAAGCGATCTCCCAGGGTACTTTCGAACTTGCCCCTGACTAAAATAGTCAAGTCGTCCGAATAGCCCTGCGCATGAATGCCTCCCTCATTTAACTTCTTGATCAAGGAGTCCACGACCATGCACCATAGCAACGGTGAGAGTATCCCCCCTTTCCCCACCCTTTCGATACCCAGAAACTAGACTTGTGGCCGCATACATTGGCCTCCACGGTCCTACTTCTGAGCATGCTACCGATCCACCTCGTTACTACCGGTGCTACGTCTCATCGAATTCGAATGACCTTTCTATCTTGGCTGCAAGGGCATGCAGAGCCGAGTCTGTCGATTTGCCTGCTTGATATGCATGTTGCTTCTCATGGAGCGGGTATCTCGACAGGATTTCGTCTCTGATATCGAAGTCTATCAGCTTCTCGAGAGTCTTCAATATGAAGGAGGTGAGACTTATGGGGCGGAAGTCTTTGGCTTTGCAATGCGAGGGCTTTCCCGGCTTTGGTATAAACGTCACATTGACCAAGCCTTTGGGATATGACCAAGCACTAGCGAACTCTTAAGAACTCCACACAGCGGCTCCAGTAAGATCTCTCCACTCTCTTTCAGCATCGCAGGGAATATCCCATCCCATCTGCCGATTTGAACAGCTTGAATCTAAGAACTCTCTGCCTTAACTCTCTATAGTAACTATTCGGCTAGCCAAGGACCAGTCCTCCTCAGACGGATGTGAAGGATCAGGTACATTGCCTCCGATTTTAGTGTCACTACAGCCAGGAAAGTGCGTCTCTAGTAAACTCGTGAAGCTGTGAACCTCCTCCAGATCGTTTTTGCTTTCCATCGAACCGCCTTCCTAAACATGCCTTGAGAGATTCTGTACAAATCCAAGTCCGTCTGCTGGACCGACCTTCTGGCCTTATTACAGGCCTTCCGGGAATCTCTCCTCAGCTTCTCTAACTCGTGGCTCCATAGTTCGCCGTCCTTCCTACGGACTGCCTTAACTTCAGGACACGAGAATTAATAGGCTTCTGTCAATAACGATATCATGCCGCCTACTGCTTTCTCTAATTTTTCCCTCGAATTAGGGATTGCCATAGATACTTATTCTCGATATGCAGCTTCAGGAAGCCTCTATATTGTTCCCTTACTTGGGAGATCTTACTGATGACCTAAGAAAAGGTCATCACAACCTAAGGGAAAGTATAATTTGGAAGATTATTGGGAAGTGTGTATTGGGAATTGGGAAATGGCTTCTTACGGAAATCGCAAGCTGGTTCCTGGTTCGCGGAAATAAAACATTATTTCCATGCACGTAGGCCGTCGCGAAACATCGAATGGAAAACAAAAACTATAATTTGACGTAAGCCGTTGACGCACCGAATTCAATCCACGCCTTTAGTGCGTTAACGGCTTATGTCAAAGTATACTCTTTTTCATGACGCGATGCATCAGCTGTGAAACTAATGGTGGGCAATTCTACGCATTGTATTTTGTATCTAACCTGGGAACGCTGTCTGACGGCTAAGGCATGCAAAGACGAGCGCTTTGATGTATGAAGGAAGTTTCAATAAAAGTTTTATCTACAAATTCCTTTATACAAGCGAAGTCTGTTAATTGAAAGGTTTAGCCAGAAAAGGCCGTTCCCAGGCTTTACTTGCCTAACAGCTTAAGTATCGCGTCGTAAAAATTACTATAATTTGACATCAGCCGTCAATGCACTAGGTCTGAATATCTTTTCATTCGTCGTCAAATGCTCTTACAACAAAGAGAAATTAAAAGACCAATGTGTCCCCGAATCAATAGCGATAACTTCCAATAGGATCCGTTAGATGGAGAACTGCGTTCACGCTACTAGGTATGTGCAGAGGCACCAGCTCATGACATGTAGCGGTCATCGCCGCAGATAATTTAAGATTTTCTAACGATTGCAGCTCCGCTACAGTGGGAAATTTGGTAATAGTAGCGGTTCAAATCAGCTAAGACAAAAATTTTTACTCTTCAACAAAGTTGTTCAGCACAAAATGAGGAGCAACTTTGCTTATGAAACTTGTTGGACACGTACGAAGGACAAACGTCCGTCCTATACTTTTACTACAACATTGTATGTAACATGCTGTAACATGGGGTAGATCGAGGCTAGAGTGATGTAGATGCATTGAATATCGTCTAGAGATGACGAATCAGCGAAAGAAAGTCCATCCCGTCGTTTTTTCTAATCATGCTAAACCTTGAAGTTCAAAGATGAGCAAAATCGGTCAAGTGGTTCCGGAGATATGGCCGAAAAAGTGACCAAAAACATGGTTTTTCGAAAGTCGGTGAAACTTTTTTGCAATTATAGCACGGAAATTGTTCATTTTGGTAACAAAGCATTTGATGGGACAACTGGGACAATTTTTTTGTGGAAATTGGGTCAGTGGTCTCGGCACTGGGACAAATGGAAAAGACGAAATTGAGTTTCTTAGCCATATATACAAGCAGATGGTTTGACCACTTCTAGAATAGTCAGTAATGACTCATATCGTTAGAACTATGAGAGAAAGAATGGCGTTTCTTAAGGCTAAATTGTAGAGAATATAATTCTAGAGAACACATGTTTCAGAGTTTTAGGGAAAAATGACCTTAATTCCTTAATCCACTTCTACAATTGCCATACTTCGGGAGAGTTTTCGACATTACCTTGAGTAATTTCTGTGGGTCGTTCAAATTCTGATGGCTTTAACACTCTGCAACAATTTGTAATTCTGATACATACGGGTCTTTGATTTTGTTTTTCTATTTACTTAATTTCAGAAGTTACGAGGTGTCGAAGTCAACACTCCGTGAAAAAATCAGTGTTCTGGTCTAAATTGTATAACTCATCCGGTGTTTGACTTAGAATGCTTTAATCTTCAGCAAAGTTGTTCAGCACAAAATCGGGAACAACTAACAATTTTTCTATATAACTTTATTCTTAAGTTATAACCTGTTAATTCTGTCAATTGTTTTTCGGCGGAAAGTTCCAAAAAATTTTCACGCATAACAGGTCATAACTTAAGAATAAAATTTTAAACAAAAATTGTTCCTTCAGCAAAGTTGTTTCCCATTTTGTGCTGAACAACTTTGCTGAAGGATAAAATTGCTATTACATTACGAGCCGATGCCGAGCGATGACGCCGCTATGAAATTTTTAGACTTCAACATAAGCGAGCCGCCTCTAGACTTTCTCCAATCGGTTTCAGCCGCAATTGATTAATGAACAAAGTTGCCCTCCCCCTCCCCCCGCCGTGCTCCCAAGCATTTTGAATACAGAGAAATAGTGACAAGTCAAATCTTCAGTTCTACATACGAGGGACTTCTAAAGCCTTTTCTAACTTTGTTGAATCTATTTTCGACGCGCTTTATGAATGACTATCGATAATTACTTCGTAACAGACGGTTTACACTAGAGATTTCTTACTTCTTTCGGTTGTCCGATTCGAGTAGCTGCATTTTGTAGTAGGAATTTTTATCTTTTTGAATGTCAGTGTTGTTGAGTACTGCAAACCACTTAGTTTTTCCTTGTTTGAAAACATGCGCGACATCCTGCAATCCGGACTCTGGATCTACTGCCGAGCCATCTGGGAAAATTTAAATGTAAGTGATTTTGATGTCAACGAATTAATTATTGACGCATTACTTTTCAATTTATATGTGACGGATTTCGGAATCGATTTCGTGTACATGCTTTTGGACTTGACTCTTGTTTCCTCTTGTGGAATCCGCAACGCCGGCTGGAATAATAGAAATTCATGGTATACTACAAAAAAGGCTCATGACATTAATAAATATTTACGTCGGTTCCCCAATCGCAGATGCTTAAAGTTTTGATGAATTTGATCGCGTTGCCAGCAATTACTTCATCCAAAAATTTCACCGGAACCACTTGAATGCCGAAGCTCTTTGCGTTTTGCATTTTTTCCGACATTTTCTCCACCTCCGCCTCTTTGGAAATTACAGCTGCCATTTTTTCATTAATAGAAGAAACCAACTTGCCTCCCAATTTCTCAACCTGTTTTTTGATCTCATCTTTAGAACGATCCAATTTACCAATAAGACCGAATTCCAGTTTGTAGAGAGGAGGTTTCTCGCGTTGAACTTTTGGTCTAGCAGAAGAGGATCAGAATAACTTTTTCGCCACAAAATGTCATCGCCTTACCCCAAATCCTCTTCCTTCTTGACTTTTAAATTCGAAACGGTCGGTGGAACATATTTGGTAGCTCGGTTTTTTACAGTGAACTTCTTGTCCAGGAATGAATATTCCGTTTTCAAGGCAGATGGCACTCTTGCAGGTTCACGCGGCGGTTCTTTTAAAATGTTTTCGCATTTTACCCAAGCTGACACATTTCCCGTGCAAATGTAGTTGGCGTTGCGAAAAACGTATTGTCCTTTGCATACTTGGCATGGTTTCAATGCACCGAATGTTAGAATGTCTGCAACTGCTAGTAAAATCTAAATGGAGGAACATTGAAAAAGGTTTCTTTGAAACTCGATCTATTTGAAGGAAAACTTAGACACATTTAGCCCGATACCCGTACGATAAAATAAAAAGTCTCAACGTCGCAAACATTTCATGAAAATTAATGAACCCAGTAGAACCACGTGATGGTTTTTAGCAAATGTCGAGTAAACAAAGACTCAAAACATGCAACCACCATGCAGGCTGAAATATGCGCGATATATGCAGCGTGTTTAACTCTTATTGATATGAGCACGAGTAATAGGTCGGTAAAGATATACTCGGATAGTCAAGCGTCTCGGTAATCACTGCTTCACCTCAAAACTAGCATATGAATGTGCAAGGCTTTTGAAAAAAGTATCAATGAACAACACTACTACATTATACTGGGTTCCAGGACATAGTGGTGTTCACGGCAATGAAATGGCCGATGAATTGGCTCGCAAAGGCAGTGCAACACCTTTTGAGGGCGCGAAACCAGCCGTAGGACTCGCATACAGCACTCAAAGGAGCGTTATACGTAATTTTTATGAAACAAAGCACGTGAGAATCTGGCAAAATCTCACTAATTGTAAACACAGTAGAACCATCGTAAATGGCCCAAATGTTATAGGAACACTAAATTTCTCCTTAATAAATCAAGAGGCGACCTGAGGCTAATCATCAGAGCAATTACTGGTCACTGCAGTCTAAACAAGCATCTGAATGAAAATGTCTAATACGGCAATATGCAGATGGTGCAGTGAGGACGAGGAAACCCCGGTGAATTTGTTAACCGCATGCCCAGCTCTTACTTGGCAGAGGCATAGAATTTTTGGCAACTACATCCTAATGGAGAAGCAACACCAAATTAAGGAGTATTCTAAACTTTTTTAAACTCCTGGATATATGATACTTGAATCGTAATATAAGAATTGGATACAAAGGAGGCCAGGCTGTAACATTGATTGTATTATTAACGACCAATAAACGTAATTAACTAACTAAAACATGGCCAAAGACCCGTACATATTAAAATAGATGTGGCGAACAGAATAGATGTTGCAAAAGTACTCGAAAGTATCTGAATATAGAAGTGAGCAAACAATCCAATGTGTTGTGCTCTTTTATACTATAAGATTTTCAAGGATCCATAGAAATTACCCAAGGTAATGTCAAAGACCCAACCGAAGTACCTCTGAGACCATTGATTTTGATGACACCCCCTGCACAGAGAGGACCAAGAAATCCTGAAGCTATTTTCTCTAAAATGTAATTCTCACCAACTTTGCCTTAAGAGTCAAACTTCAAACTACCGTAATTTTACAGATATGTGTCCCTCCCATCCCTCCCAATTCTAGAAGTTATATGATCATTTTTCCCTAAAACCCTGAAACATGTGTTCTCTTAAATTGTGTTCTCTACAATTTTGCCTTGGGAAGCAGCTTTCTAGCCGCAATAGTTTTGGAGATCTGAATCATCCCCACCAATTCTAGAAGTGACTAAATCACGTTTTCTCTAAAATTTTGTTCTCTACAGCTTTGCGTTTGGAAGCAACTTTCTAACTCTCATAGTTCCAGAGATATGGGTCATCCCTCCCAATTTTAGAAGTGGTCATATCCCAGGATTAAGCCAATTTTCCCAAATATCCTGAAACACTTGTAATCTACAATTTTATTCTCTACAACTTTGCCTTTGAAAGTAAATCTCCATATTGCATTGTTGAACAAATATATACGAAAACCCATTTGCTTTCTAATATGACCAAGATACTCAATTTGACCCAGTACCCAGTACCAGTACCCAGACCACTGACCCGATTCCCTCAGTTTTGTGACATCAAATGCTTTCATTTGACACCAAAATGAACAATTTCCGTGCTATACTTCCTGAGATATTTTCGAAAAAGTATCACCGACCCTCGAAAAGACATGTTTTTGGTCACTTTTTCGACCATATCTCCGGTACCGATTTAGCTCATCGTTGAACTTAAATCATAGGAGAAGTGTACCTTTTATGGAAAAAAATTTATGGAGATCGGTACACCCGTTTAGAAAAAATGACGGGACGGACAGACGGACTTTTTTTCCTGATTCGTCAGATGATATTAAATGCATCCCCTTCACTCCCGCCTCGATCTACCCCATGTTACAATAAAATTATTTGTAGTTAACGTATAGGACCTTTGTACTTCGTACGGGTCCGAAAATGAAAAAGAATTGTTGGGAATCCATCGTCTCATCTCACCCGAGGGGTGACGCACTTCTGCGGTATATGGAATAAATGGAATAAATGGGAATAAATGGAATAAATATTGGAATAAATGGGAATAAATGGAATAAATATTGGAATAAATGATAATTTTTTCAAATTCGTCAAAGCCTCAAATAGACTTGATTTTGATGGCAGCGCACACAACAAACCATACTAATGTGTCAAAAAGTGAAAAAACCCTCTTTTGAAAACTTAAAAGAATTTTTGTTGAAAAATGGAATAAATGGAATAAATCCCAAAAAAAATAAAATTTAATCTCAAGATGGTTTAAATGCTTTATAATTTGTGCAAACATTTATTTGAACTTATTTGTCTAACTTGTGATGTGTTTGGTTCAGATATTTCGCAAAAACAACAAACAAATTTTTGGGAATAAATGGAATAAATGGAATAAAAGAATAAATGGAATAAATGAAGTGCGCCACCCCTCGATCTCACCGCTCCCAGCATCGCAACTCATCTCACTCTACATGCCAAATCTCCCTTCTCCTTCTCCCAACCTCACCCCATCTGTTGCCCTATCAAAATTTTTTAAACCCTTAAAAATTCAAGTCTTTGATTTCAATGTTGACTGTTGACCTGTTGAAGTATGGCACGTACCAGACAAAGATGAGGAAGCTGATGGAGAGTCACGGTATGAAACAACATGTTAAACAAGCTACTAGAATCACCGAGCATTCAATGAGTAAAATCAACCTAGTCATGTCTAATTTGAACGTAGATGCCAATGTGTTAACTAAGGACAAAATATCGGATCATTCAACAGTGGAAATTATAATAGAAGGGCTGGTGCACGAAAAACAGACACAGAGGACAGCGAAAAAGTTGGTGGACACTGAGCGAGTTTGACTGGGACTGTATTTTGCGTGATGACATGAATTTGAATGAAAAGACGACCATTCTATTTTCGAAGATCGATGAGGCAGTACAAATGTTCGTAAAAGAGGTGAAGGTGAATAGACGAAGCTGTAACAAATGGTTCGATAAGGAACTAAATGACATGCGATTGAAAAAGGAAAAACTCTACGCTACGGCTGTACTGTAACAGACACATAAAAATTGGACAAAATACCGAACATGGCGAAACAAATACCAAGCAACAATTCGAGAGAAAAAGCGACGATACATCTAACACAATTTACACAAAGCCAATGGAGACGCTAAAGAAACGTGGAAAATCTTGAAAGCATTATTAAAAGGAAAAGGGAATGGAGAAATTAATGGAATGAACATTAGCGACAGTTTGGAGATTGCAGAGAAAATGAACGAGTATTATGTTAGCAGCATAGTCAACATTAACCGAAGCATTGGAATTAGTGATAATACAGAAACCATTGCAACGACTACAGCGACTTTCGACTTCACACCGGTAAACACTCAGTACTTGAAACGATGTTAAATGGAAATGAAAAACGAGAAGGACACTAAATTCATCAGTCCAGGTATTCTGATAGATGCGTGACCGATCATAGCAGTCCCAATATGCCGAATTGTAAACCAATCGTTGGAAGAGTCAATGCCGGACGAACTGAAAACTGCGACAGTGGCACCAGTGTTGAAAGTGAGCCGACCAAAGAAACCTGAAGATTATCGACCAATCAACAGGCTACACTTGAAAAACTAATTGAGACAGTAGTGAAAAATCAAATAATTACAATCATCGAAGAATTTGCTGTCAAAATTTCAATCTGCGTACAGGGCACAACACTCATGTGAAACGGCACTTAATCTTGTCCTGGCTAAGTGGAACGACATAAAAGATAGTGGAGACGACATAGTGGCTGTATTCCTCGATGTGAAACGCGCATTCGAAACAATTGATAGGAAACGATTGATAACAAAATTGAGTGCATTCGGGTTTACGCCAAGAGTAATTAAATGGTTCGAAGGATACATTATGGATCGAAAACAGCAGACTAAAGTGAATGGAGTCACATCGCAAAGATTACAAAATGATCTCGGGGTGCCACAGGGATCGGTTTTGGGTGCCATTTTGTTTATTTTGTATGTAAACGACAACGTCGCAACTACCGTTATAAATTTGTTCGCAGATGACACACGATAATCTAGATCAAATGCATAGCGAACTACGTAAAATAAGCCAATCGTTGAGACTTAACGAACTGAAGCTGAATATAAGTAAAACAAAAACGATGATGATGATCAGAGGAACTTCGACGGACACAGCAACTCAATCATGATGGATGGAGAAGTGAGCGAAATGGAATATGAGTTCAAATAGCTAGGAGTGATTATTGATACATCACCAGTGGCGCTCGTATGAGCATTTACAAATCAGTAATCGTCTCACATTTCGATTATGGTGCATCCTTACTGTATCTGGGTGATGAAAAATCTTTCGACAGATTGCAGAAGCTACAAAATCGGGCGATGAGAGCTATCCTGATGTGTAAGAAACGAATCCTCATACGAGTTATGTTGGAAAACTCGGTTCACAGAAAAACGAACGGGTGGACAGTAGGGGTGTCCAAAATAGAAAAGTGTCGAAAGGTTTGGGGGACCAACCGAAAAACAAAAATTTTTTGATTCCTGATCAAGATTGTATATGGGCGTAACTTGATCCGAGACGATTTAGGGGTAGCTCAAAAGCGTTAAAGTCAAAAATTCAACGACTTCCAAGTAATGAGTGAATCTATCGGTTGTTGTGGTGTATTTGGAATGTCTCAGGACACCTTTCGACTGCATCACAATAAACGATGGATTCTCTCATTACTTGAGTGAATATGTGCCTTCGAAAGTCGTTGAATTTTTGATTTTATTGCTTTTGAGCTACCCCTAAATCGTCTCGGATCAAGTTACGCCCATATACAATCTTGATCAGGGATCAAAAAACTTTTGTTTTTCGGTTGGTGCCCCAAACTTCTCGATACTTTTATTTCTCCATACATTTTTGGACCTCCCTAGTGGACAGACAGACAGGTTGCAAATTCGGATTGTTACGAACTAGAGAGTCGCCTTCAAAAATGTCAAAAATTTCCCTTGCAATGATGTTTTTACCTCACTTGTTCCCGATGGAACTTCTTGTTTATTTTTTTCCAATATTTGGATTAGTTCTGTCTTCTTGAGTTTATCCTTTAGTTTGTCGTGGATTTTGTAAAATTCTTTGTTCTGTTCTGAAATCAATTTTTCGAGCTTTGCATCAGCAGCAGCAGCGTCCTTTTCTTCTTTAACTTCGACTTTTGGTTTTTTGATGGCCGGCATCACTTCATCCATTTTCATTGGCCTGTAGACAAGTCGTTCAATTAATTGACTCATAAAATTCTGTTCTTTGTATCACTTACGGTATAGCCTTTTTCACAGCAGCTTGGTCGTCTTTGTTCAATGAAGAAAATCCAGGTAACTGATCACCGCTTCCAAACCATCCAAGTTCACTGCGAAGCTAAAAGAGACTTCGTTTGTGTTCATGGATAAACCAAAAAGTTATGTACTGTACCTTAGCGAAGCATTCATAATGATGCCACAACGCCTGGCCACCATATTTCATGCCGATTTCAGTGTCAAAGACGGTCTTCTTGATACGAATTTCACCTTTGGAAATTTTAATTTCGCATCCTTTACATTCCGCACGAGACGATACTGCGTATTCAATACCAAAGTCTTTGGACGCGTCTTTCGTCATTTTAACATTCGCATCCGCCGGTCGCTTTCTTCCTTTCGATGTGCTTGGTTCAGCGATTACAGACGCATTATTCGCAATTTGCTCGGTTATTCTTTTTTGATCGTCCATGCGAAGCAAATCGAATCCCCCGATGTCACCGGTCGTTGAGGGACGTTGTTTAATGAAAAAACATTTTTCGTGAAACCAATTCGGTTGCTTGCCATCATGAAACGCAGACTGATTTTATGAAGAAAATAGAATCATCAATTTGACATTTTGTGTATTTAAAAAAAAAAATCAATTCGAAGATAAAAAACGGTAGAAAAACATCGCGAAGTAGAAAGTTTCGATGGAAAACAATTTTTTCAAACCGGTGTGTCTCACCCTAACCTAAGAATAGTGAACTTACTTGAACCATTCTTGCTAAACGCAAAGTGTCTTTTCCTATGTTTTGTTTGCATCCCTTACACCCTGCCCTTGCAGTTTTAGCATATTCCGCTTTAAAAGGTAAATCTTCCATTATGACACAACGACACAACTTTTTTATTTCAATTTATTTATCAGTCACGCAAACGCTTTTCGCGCACATTTATTACAATGATGAAATTAATTGTTTTGGTTGTTTGAAGTTGTCGGAGAGTGTGTTGTTGATAGAAATTTTAAAAATAAAACAGTTTTCAGATGTTGGCCAACCTGGCTATGCGCCTACTGAACGCACTCTGAAAATGTCCTTTTTCCAAGTGTTTTTCGATTCGAAACGGAATTAAGTTACAATGGTGTAAACCGCGTGATAATTAATTCGTACGATTTTGAGTCTGAGCCGTGTGAGAAACACTAAAGGCTTTCGAGGCTATATCGGCAATGACGAAGTCAAACATTATTTTCAGAGAGCCTGACCTGAATGGCACAAGATTGAGATTTTCAAACCAGACAAGAGAACCGAATGAAAAAACCATTGTTGCCCATGCTACCCTTTCGCTCTTGCAATAATTATAACAAAAAATCATGACTCAAAGTTTCTGCTTACGCTTCTCACTATACTCAAATTGTTACGATTGTTACGGAAAAGTTACACATTCTGATACAGTCACGCTTTTTCACTTGTATCTATGCTCGAAAATCCCTTACAAATTTCATGAAATTTCAGTTCGATATTTCGTTATTCAAGGTATACATGTGAAGTCAAAATCGAAAATTGTTCTAGGAAAAACGATCGGAGGTGTGCTACCGCAATGTAAACGATGGGGGAGGAGAAATATCATCCCCACGGGGTCTAAGGGGCAGCGCCCTACGCACAGATAGGTAAAAATTTTTTGTTGACTACATTAGCGACAATTTTTCGTAACAATTTTTATCATTCACAATAAAACCTTAACGTTCACCTTCTTATTGCCTTTATTATTTCTCTTTCACTCATACACTTGTTGCATACTTTCGTACCACTCACTCACATACATTTTACCTGTTGACTGTATTGAAGCGTCGGCAACAATAGTACATTAAATCACAAGGAGCTAAAACGGTGCATTTAGACCCAGGTGGTGAAAAGATCAAATCCGAGGGTGGAGCGCAGCGGAGCGAAATAAAATTCTCTGTTGCTGTGTTTTGAGCCATATGTGGCGGCTAAAACGTTGACTTGAAACGGCGACTAGAAAAACACATCTTGGAGTTGAGGGGATTGGGTAGTTAGATAGGGTAGCGCTTGATAGCATATGAGCGGAGTGTGGTAGTCCGGGTCATAACTATCAAGTGCTCTTTTTACGTCCACGTCGTAGTCCCTGGGACCTCAATTCTCTTCGGAATTTTGTGCTAAACTTAAGAGTGCTACCTAACGACTTGCCTACGGGTTGTCGGGGAAACGGATCAGTGGGTTGAGCGAAGTGTTAACGCCTCTTCCTCGTAAAAAAAATCACAGTTCAAGAAACTCTACAAGAGCCTCGGATAAACGGACGGATTCAACAACGACGACCACGGAAACGAAACAAGGATAACGATTTAATCTTGGCGACATGGAATCTTAGAAGCCTTTTTATTAGAGGAGCAATTCAAAGTACGCTAGCAGATCTCAAACAGTACAAAATACAGATTGCAGCAGTACAAGAAACCAGGTGGTTAGACAGAGGTATACACACCATGCGAACCCACAGCTTCTACTTCAGCGGAAACGCGAAGAACAAACACGAATTTGGAACTGGGTTCATTGTTGACAAATCGATAGATCACGTGATTATAGGTTTTGTACCAATAAACAAGTATATGTGTACACTACGACTGAAGACGAGCAAATTTAAGGTAACGCTGCTCAACGTACACGCACCAACGGAAACGAAAGAGGACGCGAAAAGACGAGTTCTATGCCGAGATAGAACGGATCCTCAATCAAATGCCATCAACTGACGTAAAAATACTTCTCGGCGATTTTAATGCACAGATTGGCAAGGAAAACTGCTTCAGAAGTGTAGCAGGCATTCATAGCCTCCACGACCTGAGCAACGACAATGGGTGTAGAGTGGGTACCTTTGCAATGTCGAACGGTTTGGTGATCAAGAGCACACAGTTTGAGAGAAAGGACATCCATAAGGTAACCTGGACCTCTAACGACGGACGAACCCGAACCCAAATAGACCACGTGCTCATCGACGGAAAATGCAGCTCAAACATCATTGACGTAAGAAGCTATAGAGGAACCCTACATGAATCTGACCACGCGCTGGTGAAGATTAGGATGAGAGCGAGGTGGCCCAGGAGAAATGTAGGAGACGAAAACGTGCGGCCCAAGTTTAATGTCGGAAAGCTGAAGAATGATGAAACGGCGACCAAGTATCGAAGGAAGATCGAAAGTCTCATTGAGCAACATACTGACTATGACCTGAGCTCAAGCGAGATGGTAAGACAGAATAACGTAATCATCAAGCAAGCGTCGGATGAGGTTCTCGGGAGAATGACGCGGAACCGAAGCAATCACTGGTTTGATGATGAATGCCAACGAGCTGTGGAGGAAAGGAAGGTAGAGCGCCTTAAAGGGAACACGCGTAGTAAGGTGGCAGCTTACAAGCGTAAGAGGATCCAGGTATACAGACTACTGAGAAGGAAAAAGCGAGAACACCTAAATCAGGAAATCAGTAACCTGGAAGCGAACAACAGAAATGGTAACGTAAGAGACTTCTATAAGATGACAAAGCAACAGCGCAAACAATTTCAACCAAGATCCATCAAGATAAATGACGAACATGGTCAATTACTGAGTGATACGAAAGAGATAGCAAACAGATGGGGAGAGTACTTTCATGAACTGCTGAACAAAGCGACAACACAACGACCACAGCGTACTTTTCAGAACGCTGAGCCGATGACAGAAACACCGACTTATGAAGAAGTTACAGAAGCCATCCACAAACTCAAGCCGAATAAGTCCCCGGGAGACGACAACATACCAGCTGAACTGATTAAAGCGGCAGGACCAGACCTATGGCACCGACTGCACCAAATAATTGACAGAGTATGGGATGAAGAGAGAATACCGCAAGACTGGCAGATGGGGCTGATGATACCGATTTTTAAAAAAGGTGCAAGAGTGGAGTGTAAAACTATCGAGGTATATGTTTGCTCGACGTAGCGTACAAAGTACTGGCGGAGATACTTTATAACCGCTTGGAGATCTATGCTGAAGAAATCACTGGAGACTACCAGTGCGGATTCAGGAGAGGCAGATCGACGACCGACCAGATTTTTACAATTCGGCAGATAATGGAGAAAGCATGGGAGTACAACGTGACCATACACCAGCTATTCTTAGACTTCAAACAAGCATATGACTCGATTGATAGGCCAGCGTTATTCGGTATTATGGAGGAGTTTGGAATACCGAAGAAGCTAATAAACCTGACGAAAGCAACCTTGACCAATACCAAATGTAAAGTGCTGATTCTAAACGTCCAATCTGACCCATTCGACATAAACACCGGACTACGTCAAGGATATAAGCTATCGACAATCCTATTCAATCTAGCGTTGGAGAAGGTCATCAGAGCTATGACAGTGAACTGGAACGGGACGATATTTACGTCTTCAAAACAAGTTGCTGCGTTCGCCGACGATGCCGATTTGATGGGACGAGGGACGATCGCGATCAAGGAAATGTTTGCCGAAATGGACAGGGAAGCAGAGACGATTGGACTGGTAATCAGTGAGGATAAGACGAAATATCTTACGCTAAACAGAAAACAAGGATCGCGTATTGGACAAAACATCACAATTGACGATTACAACTTTGAAGTTGTCCAGTCATTCAAATACCTCGGCTCAATCATAAACACTGACAACGACGTAGACGAAGAGATCAAGACGAGACTGATGCAGGGGAATACATGCTTCTACGCACTGAAACATCTGTTTAGAAACTCTCTGGTCAGTCGAAACATGAAACTTCGCCTATACAAGACACTGATCCGACCCATCGTAATGTACGGCTGTGAAACATGGTCTTTGACACTCAAACAAGAATCGCTACTTAACTGCTTCGAGAGGAGAGTGCTAAGATCAATATGTGGACCATTATACGAACAAGGACGATGGAGGATAAGAACAAACAGAGAGCTGACAGACATCTACGGGGACGAAACACTAGTCGGAGCTATTAAATCTGCCAGACTGCGATGGGCAGGTCATGTAGCGAGAATGGACGAGGATCGAATGCCAAAGAAAGTAATGGATCGAAACTTTGACAACAACAGAAGCAGAGGAAGACCCCGGAAGAGATGGCTAGATGGTGTTGAAGAAGACGCGCGAAAGTTGGACGTTGCGCAGTGGAGAAGTCTGGCCCAGGATCGCTCCAGATGGAGAAACGTTGTAGAGTCAGCCAAAACCCGCTTGGGTTAGAAAGGCTGATAAGTAAGTAAGTAAGTAAGGAGTTGAAATTCGAAAAAAAAATTGTTAAAATTAAAAAAATATTGATTTTTCTCAGTCAAAAATAGCAAAAATTCCAGCCGGCCTACGCCCTCTTTTGAGAGGCCTTACGACTTGCGGCTCGGCTGATCGAAAAAGTGTTGGCGGCGGTTGCGATTTGGTGACGCTCATGTCTGTTTTAAACCAACTTGCAATGCCATGACCTCTACGACCTATGGTTCTCGCCGTGGTTGCATTAGCAAAAATGTACTCTTCAACGCTCATTGCAGCAGATCTGAAATAATTACTTATGTACCCGATCGACATGTGGATCAACTTGATCAACTTCCGCAACCGCTCAGACACTTCTTAGCCCCAGGACTGAAGTATTCGTAGCAAATTGTGTGAAGAGCTATGACCGAAGAAGTA
Organism: Pseudolycoriella hygida; assembly: GCA_029228625.1. Classification (NCBI taxonomy): domain Eukaryota; kingdom Metazoa; phylum Arthropoda; class Insecta; order Diptera; family Sciaridae; genus Pseudolycoriella; species Pseudolycoriella hygida. The sequence continues at coordinate 30,385,791 of CM055405.1, read as the reverse complement.
TCCGAAAATGAGTTTTAATAGCCATGGGGAGGTCAAATGAAAGAAGAGCTTCTCTGGAAACTTTTGACAGAGGCTATAGAGTCCATGATAGGAAATTGTATTTCTTGAATATTTCGTTATTCAGGATATGTATTCCTCATTGAAATTACATTATTTCTTCACGTGACAGCCTTTTCCTACTTCACAAAATGAGTGCTTTTTGATCACTTATTACAGATAATGTATATAACGAAATAGATGGCAGCGCATTCTATCACTTATTTGAGAATTTTGACATTTGTAGTTCACGAGAATAAAAAATGTCGCTCTTTTCGTTGACAATGCAACAAGAAGTTAAACTTTAACGTTTTATTGTGAATGATAAAAATTGTTAAGAAAAATTGTCGCTAATGTAGACAAAAACTCGGCTAGGTCAACAACAAAATTTTACCCATCTGTGCGAGGGGTTCTGCCCCTTAGACCCCGTGGGGATTATATGTTCCCTCCCCCATCGTTTACGTTGCGGTGGCACACCTCCAATCGTTTTTCCTAGAACAATTTTCGATTTTGACTTCACATTATGACTTTAACCTACGAAATGACATTGTATACCTTGAATAACAAAATATCGAACTGAAATTGCATGAAATTTGTAATTTCGAGCATAGGCGCAAGTGATTAAGCGTGACCGTATCAGAATGTGTAACTTTTTTCCGCGATGTATTTTTATCGCAACAATTTGAGTAATGAGAAGCGTAAGCAGAAAATTTGATTCATGATTTTTTGTTGCTTATAAGAAAGTAAATCGTTGAATTGTTTTTCCTGTACCTGGTCTTTATGGCCTCTGTACGGAGTCGTTGGGCGAAACCTTTGAATACATTCGCTTCAAAATTAACTTGTTGATGCAGCGGCGCCCCTCAAAGTTGCCATAATGTAGTTTCTGATAGTTTTTATTTTAAATTTACAATTGAATCAGCAACACCAACATCATTAAAAAAAAAGATTTTCGAACTATTTGCGTTTTTAATTATTTTAATTTTCACTTTAAATAACCATCCTCTTGCCACTGATCAGAGACTAATGCGATTACAATTTTACAAAATTCAAATTCAGTTTCTATTTAGCCACATTAACGCTTTCATCAGGAAATACGCCAATCCTATACAATAAACTATTTTGTCTCTCTGTTGCCTTTGCATGTTATCCACCTCTACAGAAAGCACCCGTCTGCTTAATTTGGCCACTTGTCGACGAAGTTGCAAGACTTCTTCGGATGGTGACAGCTGTTCTCCATTTAAACCCATTGGTGGAGTGGCTTCACGACTAAAATGAAATGAAAATCATCTGATTAGGAAGGTCAAATTCGAATTCTTTTATGTTAGACTTAAACAGTGGACAGACAATAGTTGAAACACTGCCGGAGACTAGTTGACTCACCCTTCATAGATGCGATGAAAATAAATAACTTCATTATTAAGTAGCGATAGCTACTTTATGTTTTCACCCTTTCTGTCCGTCGGTCCGTTTGTGCACGTTCACTTATGATTACTGGAGATTCACTTATGATTGTCTGGGGATTCACTGGGAATTCACCGATGATTCACAGTGGAATCACCGATGATTCACAGTGGAATCACCGATGATTCACAGTGGAATCACCGATGATTCACAGTGGAATCACCGATGATTCACAGTGGAATCACCAATTATTCACAGTGTAATCACCGATGATTCACAGTGGAATCACCGATTATTCACCAGTGAATCTCTGATGATTTATCAATGAATCACCGATGAATCGGTCATAGGTGATTTGTCATCGGTGATTGGAATTTGACTACACTTTATCGCTGCTTTCCTATACTCATTTCAATCTTCGTTAAAATGTTAATATCACCAGATAACTATCAGCTATCGCTGAAGAACAAAAAGAAGAGTTTTTCAACACAGTCTTTTGGACACTTTCCAAAGCAACTTAAAGAACGTAATCAAAATTTGCATTGCATTCCCGATGTTTCGGGATTCGTCCGGAGCTGCTTCGCAAATGTCCTTTTCCTTTTATTCACATTTCTTCGTTTCTATACCCATACGAAGAATTCACTGCTTCGGAAAGAAGTCTTACAGGCTTACCGTTACGTTTGTAACTAATCGAATTTCGATCCGGAAGTTGGTTAGTTCTTCATTTTGGGGTCTAAATAAGACAATTCTACAAAAACCATTTTGTTCGTCCGTTCGTCGGTCTGACAACACGAAAACTCAGTTCAGAAATTTTTTTTCCTGAAAGATGTAGTCGATTGTAGAGGGATTGAATTCGGGCAGTATCGGTCAAAACTTCAATTTAATAAAGAGGTTATTTCGTGTCTTGGGCGCGCGATAGCAATGTACCCGTAACGCACCACATACGAACCAAAAATTATGAACATTTTTTTTCGTAGACTGCGTAAACAGCTAAGTTTTGACTTCGCCGCTTGCGGCGTACCCCCCAGAAAATATTTTTCCCGGATTCTACAGAAAATTCTAAGGCGAATTGTCTTTTCACTCATCAAAATCGATTCAGTGGATTCGGAGATATGACCATTAAAAATGTCATTTTTAATATAAAAGTGCATTTTCCATTTTCATACACTGAAAACATCATACGTTAGTTACTGTTTTCCATTTGCGCTTGTATGAAAAACGACATTTTTGGCTCCCACTCGAAAACGGCTCGATAACTTTTCTTGAAATTTTGCAGCGACATTTTGTATGAGACAAGGTTCGGTGTTCGAATTAGAAGTTTGGTGCCAAAGGGAAAGTTGTTGGGTTATGTGCAGAGCCTATTAATTGGGAACAAATTGCCAAAGTTCACTAAAATTTCCCAAAATTTCCCAAAAATTCCTGAAATTTCCCGAAAATTCCCGAAATTTCCCAAAAATTCCCGAAATTTCCCAAAAAATCCCAAAATTCCCCAAAAATTCCCAAAAAATATAAAAAATTTCCAAATAATAATTTAATAGTAAAATTTATGATGAAGGGCATCTCTTTCCAGACAAGTTGAAAATTCGTGCTCAGCAAAATTTTTATTTTTAAATTTCAATCTTCATTAGGCTCCAATACCTTCATTTTGGCACTAATTTGTATTTTCTGCGAAGTTTGATGGCTGAGATATGCAATAGGGCTACCCTCGTAAAGGCCCTCCTATCGCTCAACAAGAAAGGGGTAGAAAAAATGTTTCTCGTATCTGATAATGTAACACAATGTCATTGTTTTCAACCGTTGTGAGGGACTGAAATAAAAATTTCCCAAAAAAGTATAAAAAAATTCCCAAATAATAGGCTCTGGTTGGGTGTGTAGTGTATCGGGGTGACCGCCAAAATGGCGGAAAATAGGCGGGGGCTCATTTTCGCCTATGGGTGTAGTAGCCGCCGTACTCAGCTCAAAAAAAAACTTTTTATATGTTGTGGATGAAGTTGTAAGAATTATTTTCGCCCAACGTAATAATTTTTCTGCGCTTTCAGATTTAACACCCCAAAATTTTGGCTCCAGTACTCAGTGCAAAGCCAAATTTTTGGGGTGAAAATTTATTACGTTGAGAGGGTCCGGCATTTGTGACGCATTTTTTAATCAAATGTGAAAATATTTTAAAAGAATTTTTTGCGTTCCGAAGCTGCAAGCGTCACCCAAATTGATATAAGTTGTTTTGGAAGAAGTGACGACGACTTGCGTCACATCTCCCTTTTAAAAAGGGTTTTTCTTGTGATAATTAGTTACGGTGACCTTTATTTACAACATCCATTCTCTTTGCCATGTCTATTTCGTTCGCCACATCTATTCTGTTTGCCGCATCTATTCTAAATAATCAAATTTTCTTCTAAGCGAGTGTTAGTGTCTTGTATTTCCGAACACATATTTTCGCTAAATTCCAAACTGATTACATACATTGACTCTGTCATAATAATCCCAACACAAAGATATCCAAAACTGTCGTTACAACCAAAAAAATACCTTTGATTGAAGAAGTCACTGCCAAATGTCTTTCGTGGTTTTGCAATAGTCAGTCTATGGTCATCAGAAGATGGAGATAGTTGATTGAGTTCATATTTCTGTTCATCTTGCTCATACTGTGGGTCGTCTGACGCCGATGGAAAATGATGTTCTGATAAGGTTAAGACTCGCGGTGGCGTGGAAACGCGCACATGCGATGGATCGGGATGTAAAATGGAATTATCTAGCACAATTTCGCGCGGCGCAGACCGAGTACCTGGAAAAATAACAACATCAATCGAATGAAAAAATGATTCACTTTGGCGCCAATGTCATACCTAAATGTTGATCTTGTCCCATAACAACTATTCGATCCGGGACAGTCATGTCAATTTTGTCTTGATAATTCCAATGGTTCGACCCACCATTATTAAAGGGAAACTGTTCCAAATCATCGTAGTGCTCTCCTGTAGCATGGATTCGTTTTGGTACGCGCATTTGTTCACTAATATCTTGAGTATAATGGCTTTTTTGGAAAATTGGATCTTCTTCATAACCATTTCCAAAGCCCGTGCTACCTTGTCGTGCCATTTTTAGCTTATGTGGAAAATAGGTGAAGTAATTTCCTTCTATTTTTTCCCCTTTTGCCTTTGACAGATGGTTAGTCGTAAAAATGCCCAATGGAGGACAATGAAATTTTGCTGATAATTGAAATTCACAAAAATATTTTTATCGCTAACACGAACAATTCTTTATTTAAAACAAGGCCAATTGCTTTTGCAGGAAAATTAATTGAAATGCACTAAGACTAACATTCAAATTAAACTTTTTGTGAGTTTGTGATGATGAAACGACGTTAGTGTGTCAAATAATATCGTTATGATGTCGTTATTATTCGCGTTTTCTAGCAGCTATAAATTAATCGACCTGAAGTGAACGAAGACATCATTCCAGCATTTTCGAAGCGGAAACTTTCAAGCATTGCTTGCTATAACTACAATAAATTTTTAGACTCTTAAGAAGATACGACGTTCATCAAGAAGATGTCTATCATGGCCCCACGGTAGTAAAGGGCCGTGACGCAAGTCTTACACGCCCAAAAATTCAAAAGAAATTTTTTCGTAGACTAAGGAACACATATACAGTAACTTTTTGACTTCCTCCCTTGCGACGTTCCCCCGGGAAATGGTTTTACCAGATTCAAAGCAAAATTTCAGGCTGAAGTACCTTTTTACTCATTAAAATCGGTTCAACCGATCTGGAGATACGAATTTTTTAAGGTTTCCATTTTTCAATAGAAAATATTTTACGTTGGGATCTCGGGAACGACTCTGTCGATTTTGCTGAAATTTTAAGGTTCGCTTAAGATCATTATTTTAGTCGACACTTTTTTTTCCTTAAAACAACTGACCAGTTCTGGGACTTCTAGGGTTTAGTCGCTTTCAGACTCAGTCAGGATGACTTAATAACTCTAAAACTATGGAGTTAGAAGGTTGCTTCAAAAGGCTAAGTTGTAGAAAAATAAATTTTAGCGTACAAGCGTCTCAGGGTTTTGGGGAAATATGGCCCAATCCAAAGTTATGGCCACTTCTAAAATAGGGAAGGATGACCTGTATCTCCAGGACTATGAGAGTTAGAAAGATGCTTCCCAAGGCGAAATTGTAGAGAATTAACTTTTGGCTACAAGCGTCTCAGGGTTTTGGGGAAATATGACACAATCCTTGGGATATGGCTACTTCTAGAATTCGGAAGGATTCTCTAGAACTATGAGAGTTAGAAAGTTGCTTCTAAGGGCAATGTTGTAGAGAATCAAGCGAACACGTGTTTTAGGGTTTTTTGGAAAAATGACCGAGTGCAAATATGAATTGGGAGGGTTTCAATAGCACTTTTCAACTTCCATCTGGTTCTTTGATATTTTTGGTCATTCTCGACATGAATGAGGTCATCCAATGGGGCTTCCGGGTTTATGGGATTATTGTAGATTATTTTCAATTTCGATAAGATTTGTTGATATTTTTCGGTTATTTTCGACCTGAGTGAGGTCATAATATGGGGCTTCCTAGTTGATGATGAAGGTGGCCTTCTCTAGCACTTTTCAACTTCAAAACTTTTTTTTGCACATTTTGTATATTTGTGGAGTCATGACGTCGACACCAACAGCAGCATTGGAAGTGTTACTGTCGCTGAGTCCGATAAGCTTGTTTATAAAAGAACAAGCTGCCTTGACAGTAGTGAGGCTATACAGAAACGGACACTGGGAAGCAGCTGATAGAAGTATGGGACACGCAGGAATTTTAGTCGACTTGATTAAAGAATTCAAGGAAACTGAGATGCCTAGTGACCATATGGAAACAGTTTTCCGGTTCGAAAGGAAATATGAGACGGCTGTTCCAACCAGGGCAGAGTGGGTGAATGGAAGGTGTCCAAAGGTTCTTAGACGGATCTTAAACTGAAGAAGGAACTAGATCAGGGATGTACTGCGAAGACATTCAAGTCTCTGTTCCTCTGGTAATCGCTGCTACAGTTTTCCAATCTGAGGTAGTAGGTATCAGTGAATGTTGTCGCGTTTCGTCGGAAAAAGGGCTGACAAATGAGAAAATAGTTATATGCACACATAGTGAATCAGCAATTGAAGCCTTATCCTCGTGTAAATTGTCTGCTAAAAAAGTGCTCAGATGTAGCGATGACCTGGAGACTCTTTCAGAAGACAACGAAGTTTTTCTGGTCTGCGTACCAGGTCATTCAAACATCGAGGGCAACAAAAAGGCTGACGAATTAGCAAGGAAAGGAAGCCAGGCGGGAATGATAGGGCCAGAACCGACGATCGGTGTACAGGCCAAATATATAGCGAATTTTCTTGGGAATTTTTGGTATGATGCAGGTGGAGCACTATACTAAATTTCTCCTTGGATTAGACAAAAAGAGGCTCAGGATAATGATAGGAATGCTTACGGGTCATAATAGTCTAAGATACCACTTAAATAAGGTGGGACTTAGCGAAGACCCCAACTGTAGAATGTGCAGAGACGTATACAGGAAACGGCGAAGCATTTCCTATGTCACTGTCCAGCGCTTTATAGAATTAAGGCGAAGCTTCTAGGAGATTTTTACATCACTCTTGAGTACTTTGGAAAATTACAACTACACGACGTGTTATCTTTCATAATAGATAGCAAGTGGCTGAATGCGCCACCACAACTGGAGCGACATCAGCATCATTCAGATCACAACCCACAAAACACCACCAACTGATAGAAGTCACCATCATTTTTAAATATCATCACCACCTCACCAGCAACGACGACAATATCCCAAATAAATCGAAGAGCACGACACAATGGGCCCAAAAAGGAAGGCCTCAGTGTCATTTTTCACTTTACCTTCCTATTTTTCTTCTTTTAAGTAAATAATTGTGAAAAATACTTTTCAAATAAATCAATCAATTTTGTAGAGAGATAAACTTACAAAAGCACTGACATCCGCATAAAAATACTCACAGTGGGGGTGTGACGCAAGTCTTTGCTTGCCGACTTACAAAAGTACTGACATCAAGGTGGGGTGACGCATTAAGTTTCGATGCGCATTTTTTTAACATAATTACGTTGAGTTCAAAAAATTGCGTCACAAATGCCAGACCCAACGACGAAAAATTTTTTCTATTTTTACGCTGCAAAAATTCGAATTTTCTTTCTTTTTGTGAAGATGGCTTTTATGTTCGTCTCTAAAGTTTCGACCTCCTTGTGTTTACGTCTACGGTGAATGAGGTTATGCATTGCGTGAGTCTTCACATTTTTTAAATTGTTGTTCCTCATCGAGAAATCAATTTTCTCTTTTATAAAAATTTACGTTATTTTATTGCTTCAACTGTTGCTGAAACTGTCCTTTTAGCTAGTAGCCGTCGCGTGTGAAAACCGAAAGTACAGAAAAATTATTTCGTCGTTCGGTCTGGTATTTGCGACACAATTTTTTGAACTCAAAGTAATTGTGTTTTAAAAACAAATTTTGCGTATCGAAGCATCACCACCCTTGATATCAATACTTTTGTTAGTCGACATACAAAGACTTGCGTCACACCCCCACTGTAAGCGTTTTTTGTGCTTTGCTATTAAAAGAGCTTTATGATGTACCTTTTTGGACCCGTACGAAGTACAGAACCTTTGTACGTTTACTACAAACAATTTTATTCTAACATAGGGTAGATCGAGGTGGGAGTTGGGAGGATGTATCGATTGTCATCTAGAGATGACGAATCAGCATTAAAAAAAATGTCCGTCTGTCCGACCGTCTCCACTTTTTTTTTCAAACGGCTCAACAGATCAGCCTAAACTTTTTTCCCCTGAAAGGTACATGCCTCCCATGATTAAAGTCTGATGATGAGCAAAATCGGCCAAGTAGTTCCGGAGATATGGTAGAATAAGTGGAGGTCGGACATGAAATTTTCGAGGGTCGATGAAACTTTTTCGCAAATATCTCAGCAAGTATAGCACAGACATTCCTCATTTTAGTGTCATATGAATCATTTGATGTCACAAAACTGGCAAAATTTTTTTGTGGGAATCGAGTCAGGTGTCTGGGCACTGGGATCAAAGGAATGGACGAAATTGAGTTTCTTGGCCATATACGAAAACAGTTGTTCGTCTATACTTCCTTAACTATGCAATATGGATATTTACTGTCGAAGGCAAAGTTATAGATAATTAAATTCAAGCGAACACGTGTTTCTGGGTTTTGGGGAAATATGGCCCAATTGTGGGATATGACCCCTTCTAGAATTAGGAGGGATGACCCATATATCTAGAACTATAATAGGTAGAAAGTTGCTTCTAAAGGCAAAGTTGTAGAAAATACAATTTTAGAGAACACGTGTTTCAGGGTTTTAGAGGAAAATGGCCCAGTCCTTGGATATAAGCTTTTCTAGATTTGAATGGTCTGAGACGTAAATACTTCGGTAGGGCCTTTGACATTACCTTGAGTAATTTCTATAGATCTTATAAAAGAACAGAAAATGTTGGATTGTTTATTTAGATACGTTCGAGTCTCTTTGCCACATCTATTCTGTTTGCCACATCTATTGTGATACGTACGGGTCTTTGGTTAGGGGCCAATCACAAAGTACGCACGCACACAGGAGAGGAGGGGGGGCTAGGCGAAAGCGTACGGAAGCGTGCAAGTTGGGAGGGGGGGTTTGTTAAAAGCGTGCGTACTCATGTGCTGAAAAGTTAAGATTATTTTAGATCAGGTGATTTGATATAAATTAAAAAGTATGTTCGCTGCCATTTAGAAAATGATTTTCAGACCCGTGCTATGGTGCTATTCATAAATTACGTAACTCAAAAATGATGACTTTCAGACCCCCCTCCCCCTGTCACGCAAAAAAGGAAACATTTGATCCAATTTTGTCCAGACTGTCACGCTTGCCTCATACACATTTATGAACGACCCTATGTACGAGGGTTCATGCTTTGACGCGCACGTTTGTAACACATCAGCTAAGAATCCCTGAGTAAGGGGAACCTTTGGTGGCATGTAGAAAGTTTTGGTGAAGTGTCTTTGTACTTCGGAAGGGACTATCAACGTTGCTTTTAGCAATTTTTGTAGTCTTTTATAGTACGTGGAATATCAGATCAAATTGCAGTCCAACATAAATTTATACTTTCTATAAAGTTATTGATGCGTTTATCGACTTGAATATTCAAAATCATTGAACTAAGCCGACAAGAACAAAAATATAGGGTTCCAAACAATGTTTTTGTTTCTGTTCAAAGTATACCCGTCAGAAGTGCACACAACACAAACAGCGGTACCACGAAATTTAGCAACATTTCTTCGATACTATGAAATGAGAATTGCGTGCGTACTTTTAGGGAAGGGAGGGGGGGGGAAGGTCTCGAAAAGCGTGCAGGGGGAGGAAGGGTAAGAAATCCGATTTTTGTGCGTGCGTACTTTGTGAATGCCCCCTTATGTTTTAATATTTGTATCTACTGGTGAACTGTATGAAGAAAACCATATACGTTGTAATAGCCGTAATGACCTAAAAAAATTGAATTTAACGAAATGAAGACATTTTTTTGGTAGTAACGCACGTCCCCTAAAATACTTAAGTTCAGTACGAAACATCCTTGAGCGTGAAAAATGATTCGTTGATGTAACAGTTGAAGAGAAAAGGATTCGACCTAAAGTTTTCAGCTGAGTTGTAGCTAAGACTGAAATCTTTAATCGAAAAATTTAGTTACCAAATCCTGTAATTTTGAACCTAAATTAATATCATTGATGTTATGAACGAGAGAACCGGTTTTCATTGCCTGAAAAATAGTTTCTGGTGACAATTTTGCATTTTGCTAAACGCGTCAATTGTAATTAAGTTTTGCATGCATGAGATGAACTCACCTTCTCGTGTAACTGTGTTGTATATCCGAACACTAAATATACAATAACAATTGATGAAATAGTTCCCAATGAGCCATCTGCAAGCAGTAGGTCGTCCAAAGTTTAGATTTTACAAATTTCATTCTTCTATATTTACCACCAGAGTGTATGAAAGTATTGTTGTCAGTATTCCAATACATCCAATAAAAATCTGTTAAGATTTGCACGAAAGCATGAGTCAAGTTGACCAAATGTGACCATCCAAATACTTCGTTAATTTCGGTCGATATATCGAAAATGACAGAATAATTTTCTCTTGCCTCATACAAACGACGATAAAGAAATTTTGCGTAAGAACCTCTGAATGCGTGATTTAGTTTCTTTCGTTGGTGATTCGAGAACTCCTGAATTTGTTTTAGTTCTTGAAACAGGAATTCCACCTGTTGCTTGACAATATTCAGATAAAAAATGTACTGCGTGTGGCGAATTCTCACTACAATAAGCAAAATTATGTACGGGCACCAGAAGTTGAAAACTTGAGCTCTGCTCATGATAAAAGGTAGCCGATAACATTCGATGGAAATCAACATAGTGAAATATCCTACAAGATTTTTCATCAAATGAATATCTTAACAAAGGAAGTAAAGATAAGGGACTGCTCACAGATGACTTGTTTCCGAGACGTCCCTTTAGGGGCTATTCAAATAGTGCGCGCAAGCTAAAAAGGACGGATTTTAGACCCAACCTCCCCCCTTGTACGGAAAAATACACGAAAAAAAATCGAAATGTTTACAGCGCACGCTTTTCTCAAACTCCCCTCCCATAAAAACAGCGTGCGCACTATTTGAATGTCTGTTTAGTGGGCTGACCAGATTTTTATTAGACTTAACGTTTCAACGAAAAGGTCTACCGATTCAATAATTAATTCATATGAAAAGAATTAAACGGGCGGAATGAGAATCAGAAATGGATATCCTTGGCCCGCCCACCTTTAGATTGGAATACAAACCAATGAAGTAGATGTTAAATTCTTTGGAGTTCCATATATCTCTATGCGCTCTATGCGGATGCATTTCTTGAAATTTCACTATCGACCTCCAAATTTTCGATTGTGTTTTGAGTTTCACAAGTGATTCTAAAATTATGGCATAATAAGCGACAATTACGACTGCGTACAAAATGCTGTCGTTAAAATAGCCGAAACCATCGCCAATCCAAAATATTGACCGATTAAACACGCACACAAAGATAACAACTGATGTCAATAGTATGATGTGAAAAATGGAAATCAAAATTAAAATATTTGATGTCAATCTCTCGGAATGACTCATCTCCACAGGGCAGAATCCGAGTACTTGAAACAAATTTGAATAAAAGCGAAATGAGTTGCTTGGCGATTGTCGGGTAACCATTATGCCTCATTTAATGGAACGTCGACGACTGATGTTGAGTTCAAACTCCAAACTATTATCTGATTGGTTTGCTTGAAAAATTACGCGTCAAATGTTATAAACGAGGTGTAATCATCAAAACAAATTAGCTAATTGTATAATAAACGTTGTAGTTGGTGCATTTCATTTGAAGTAATTGAAGAAATGTTGAAATATTACGGAGGCTAACTTCTCGTAGTCCCTGCATTAGTCTGAGAGTTGCCTTCTTCAAAGATTCTATTCCATATTCCTGCGTCCTTTGGAACATTTTATCCTTCGCCGGCTTTTTCTATCAATTTTTAGAATTCCTTAGTAAGGGAAAACCTTTTATGGTTGCCGACAAATGCCAAATCAGCAAAAAAAAAGCATAAGATATGACCCGTCGTGTGGTCGTAAATTATAGATTCGACCTATCCCAATGTGTTGCCGACTTAGGGCGCTGTACCATGACCCTTGAGACTTACAGAGTATGAGTTTATGACTCGTAGATATTTTGGAACACTTTTTTCATTCAAATTGTTTGATGGAATCAAATCGTATTCAACATCTCAGGCCTTTTTATACATTTGGAAATAAATGAATGAATCATGAAAGTTACTATTGCTGTAGTAAATTTTTGTATAAGTCCCTAGAACTCTAATGCTTTTTAACTTTTGAAACTGCGTTTAATAAGTACGTAAGATTATAGTACAAAGCTAAGGAAGGGGGTGTTTTATTAGCTTATGCTAAGAAGGACTATTCGCACACATTCGTAAACATCCGAGCGAGGGGTAAACGAACCCCAAAAATCGTATGCCACGATCTTTTTGAGGTCTTTTTTCTATAGAAAAAATACCCTATTGTGGACACTTCATCCGTCCGTCCGTTCGTCTGTCCGTCCGTTTGTCCGTCCGTCTGTCTGTATGTCTGTCCGTCTGTCCGATGTCTGTTCCACTTATGGCGAAAATATTTCAAAGCCAGCTATGAGTTGATAGTTCAAAAATTCACTCACCACTACCACTACACGCACAAGTTCATGAGGCGGACATAGTGCATAATAGTAGCAGCGATGGCAAATAATTGTTAGTTGGCAGCTGGCAATATGTAGTATGTGGTTGATAGCTTGACGGAAGTTCATAGTTCAAAAATTCACTCACCACTGCCACTACATGCACAAGTTCATGAGGCGGGCAATCACACAGTGCATAATAGTAGCAGCGATGGCAAATAATTGTTAGTTGGCAGCTGGCAATATGTAGTATGTGGTTGACAGCTTGACTCAAGTTCATAGTTCAAAAATTCACACACCACTGCCACTACACGCACAAGTTCATGAGGCGGGCAATCACATAGTGCATAATAGTAGCAGCGATGGAAAATAATTGTTAGTTGGCAGCTGGCCTGTAGTTGATAGCTTCACTACATGAGCCATGAAAAAAGTTCTCAGTCCAATAGCCGACGTGCTTGCCAGTCACATTTGTGACCAATACAATATCATATGTGGCTCAAAGCTACAGTCATATTTAATTCATCGTTGGATGACCGACATGTATCGCTTCAAGTTAGTCCACTGAAATGTATACGAGATGCAAGCGACGTACTCTTACAGCAAGACTGAAAACAATTTCGTAACTGCATGAGCCATGAAAATATGTGATAGCTGAAAATCAATTTTATTATTACAGAGATGTTTACTCACCAACAACTGACAATCGGCTAACGAAATTATAGCAAGGTCGCAAACGGCAGGCAAACCTGGAATTTAAGCATCGACGAAAATTCTCACGTCCAACTGAAGGCGCTCGATTATCGTCCCTACATTGGGTTAGATAGAGTTAAGTTTTCCATGCAATATGACAACAGGAAGTAATCTGAAGTTTATTATAACTCTCCACTTACCAGAATCAATGAATCTTGCAAATAAAAGGCAGCAAATGAATACTGAGTTTCTATTTAATTTCATCATAATAAAGCTTTCAACATCCCCACCGAAATTCCTTCACCCCTCTTGGAATATAAAAGTACCAAGAGCTGGCATAGGTAAGTTCACCACATTCTATTTAATGCTTTCAAAGAACATTAGAAACATAACTCTCAGATGTCAAATTAGTCACCGTAACTTACACTCAAGCCCCCACTTTTGTACCAAACTATGACAGACAACCATATAGCATTTGCACAAATAAACATTGGCCATCGTATAGCAGCTACTGCTGAACTCAATAAAATTTCACTTAACTCAAGCACTTTTGTCATCCTTGTACAAGAACCTTATCTCAAAAAGAAAGCGATAGCAAATCTAGACCCGCGCAAGTTTAATATTATTAGCCATATCGGTAACGAAAAAATACGTACGTGCATTCTAGCATCAAAAAATTGCAATATCCTCCCTTTAAGGCAGTTCTGTAGCGGGGATATCACGGCAGCATCCTTAAAATTCACTATAGGCGGAAGCGAACACAAAATAATAATCGCATCGGTGTACTTACCGTATGATAAAAACATTCTTCCACCGTCCCAAGAGCTCATAGACTTAGTTGGTCACTGTAAGTCCCAAAACTGGTCGCCCCTTTTAGGCTGTGACGCTAACGCGCATCACTTAGTCTGGGGTAGTTCAAATTGCAACCCACAAGGAGACTCACTGATAGATTTTATCCTAGCTTCTAATCTCATCACTCTGAACAGAGGCAATGATCCAACCTTCGTCACAGCTACGAGACAGGAAGTTATTGACATCTCCCTATGTTCTATTCACATCTCTCACCTTATTAGTAGTTGGAGAGTAACCAACAGAATTTTAGCATCTGATCACAAATGTATAACCTTTCAGATAAAGACGGATCGCATGGAGCGAGCCAAATTTCGAAACCCAAAATGCACTGACTGGAATCAGTTCAATGCACAGCTTTCTTGCAATCTGCCAAAAACTTATCCATAAATTCAACAACCGAACTTGACTCCATCGCACACTCCCTCAACGTCGCTATTATTGATAGTTTCAATGCAGCCTGCCCAGAAAAGTCTGTAAAACCTGGCAGAGCGGCAGACTTCTTTTTCTCTGAGATTAAAAGACTTAGGAAACAATTGCGCACAGCATTTAATAAAGCAAAGCATAATCGAAGCTCAGCCGATATTGCCAGTAGGCGCGCAGCACAAAAAGCCTACAACAAGGCTATCAGGAAAAACCAAAGATCTCTTGTCAAACAGGCATATTCATCAATCACCTCGTCTTTAGCTGCTTCTTTTTTAGTTAAATCTCTAGCTAAAGACACACACTGCTCCATCGGCACTCTGAAACTACCTACAGGAGAGTACACAGCTGATGCTGAGTCCACCCTCAAGCATCTACTAGAAGTCCACTTCCCCGGATCTTCTTCAATTGACCAGTTCAACTCACCAGCCGTTCATAACATCCCATCCAAAGGCGACCTTGAAGTCGCACGCAAAATTGTATCTAAAGATAAAATCAAATGGGCCATAGAGTCATTAGTGCCCATAAAATCTGCCGGAGAGGATAATATAGTCCCGATCATGCTTCAAAAAAGCATCCACTTGATTATGGACTTAATCTACGATCTGTTCATTGCTAGTATTCACCTGACACACATACCACTTGCCTGGAGAGGTGTCAGAGTGGCTTTCATTCCTAAATTAGGACAAGCTGTCTACACATTAGCGAAATCCTTTCGGCCAATTAGCCTTACATCCTTTATGTTAAAGACCTTAGAAAAGCTGGTCGACAGGTATTTAAGAGATGGAACTCTTAAGGAACTTCCTATTTTCCAAATGCAGCACGCATACCAGCCGCGTAAATCTGCAGATAGTGCATTACACCACCTCGTCAGTAGAGTTGAAAAAGCCTTCGAGTGTGATAACTTTGCCCTGGGCGGATTTATCGACCTGTCTAATGCATTTAGCAATATGACATTCACATCAATAATCAACGCACAACGCATGCGCAGAACATCACGTGGATGGCACCACTTCCAGCTGGATACACGCTATGTTAAGTAGCAGAATAGTCTCTGCCAAGCTGAACTCTATAAAAGTGACAGTCTTAACCCGCAAGGGCTGTCCTCAAGGTGGGGTGCTCCCACCTCTTCTGTATATTCTGGTCAAAGATAGTCTGTTAAGGAAGCTTAACGCTAACGGATACTTCTCATTAAGCTTCGCAGACGATCTAACAATATTGCTAGTTGGCTTATTTGTAAGCACTCTCTGTGATTTAATGCAAGCAGCATTCAATCTAATAGAAAGTTGGTGCCTTTCACACGAACAAGAAGTAAACACAGGGAAAACTAAGCTCGTCTTATTTACTGTGAAAAGCAAAATCGTAGGCTTTAAAGCCCCAAAAATTTTTGGTAAAGAAATCCCATTATCTGACTCTGCCAAAGTACTAGGAGTAGACTTAGACAAAAAATTAAATTTTAACACACATCTTCAAAATCGATGCCGTAAAGCTACATCCACGTTATGGATGTGCCGCAGCTCGTTCGGCAAAAATTGGGGTCTAAGCCCAAAAATTCTCACGTGGATATATACAGCAATAGTCAGACCACAAATCTCCTATGCAGCATTCATCTGGTGGCCACGATGTCACATTACCTCTGTCCAAAAGCGGCTTGCAAAAATTCAAAGATTAGCTCTAATAAGCATTACTGGGGCATGAAGTAATATTGGGAATTAAACTTTACACTTTTCAGTGGAAATTGAAACGAACTGTTTCAGCGTGTAACAAAGAGTAATTTATTTAATGCTTTGCAGTGCCTCTATATAATTCAAGATGGACTGGTATGAACGTTATGAAGTTGTCAGCATTAGATCAATTCACAATAATCCTTAATTCAACACTCCGGCTTAATGTCAACAAATTCATAAAAAGTAAAAAACTTCAATTTAACTTAAAAAGAAAAGTAAACAAAAAAAATTAAAATTTCATACCCAATCCTTCGCAACAATACAAATGCTTTTCCTTGGTTAATGGCTTTGTAAAGATGTCGGCTAACATCGCGTTAGTCGATACGTGATTCACATGAACTAATCGATCCTGAATCGATTGACGTATGAAGTGATGTCGGATGTCAATATGTTTCGTACGAGCTTTGTACCCATTTGAGACCGACAAGTCAATTGCACTTTTGTTGTCACAGCATCGAATTGTTCGATATCCAAGTCGAATTGAACGGCCAACGACAACAAGTAACGAAGCGAATTATAACGCACGACAGGAGAAAACGTCTCCTCGTAATCAATGCCTTCACGTTGCGCAAACCCTTTTATGAATAGTCTCGCCTTGCGCTTTTCGATTGATCCATCTCCATCTCTCTTCGTCTTGAAGACCCACTTACACGGAATGGCCTTACGATCTATGGGCAAATCCACCAAATCCCATGTATTGTTTATCAAAAGCGATTTGTATTCATCAAGAATCGCATCCTTCCACAGATGACCGTCCTCACGCGACAATGCTTCTTCGACAGTTTGCGGTTCATCCCAAACAAACGCTTGAACAGAATATGTGATATAGTCAGGCCAAGTTTTCGGTTGTGGTGGACGTTCTGATCGCCGCAGCGGTGCGTTCACCAATGGAGCATTGACTTGGACTGATGCGCCAGCGCCATTCACATTTTCATCATCATTCAGCTCAATCACATCGACATCTAGTGAATGATCCCAACCAGAAGCTGACTGATCTGCTACGAAATTCTCTTTCAATGCATCGTCAAACGGTAAACATACTTGTTGCGTTTCATCTGTAACATAAACTTGTGAATTCATTTTGTTACCATTCACCTGACTTTCCAAGAACACAACGTCGCGACTCTTAATAAATTTCTTAGTTGTCGGATGAACCAAGCGAAAACCTTTTGTTTCTTCACAGTAACCCACGCAAATGAATTCTTCGGACTTCGCATCCAATTTCTTACGAAGTTTCTTCGGTACGTGCACCATTGCCTTGCATCCAAACACCTTCAAATTGCTCAGATTCGGTATCTTTCCTGTCCAAATCTCTTCAGGTGTTTTAGATCGCAAACTTCGATTCGGTGACCTATTCGTCACATAAGCCGCTGTCGAAACTGCTTCTGCCCAAAAACTCTTATCCAGATTGGCACCAAACAGCATACAGCGCGCCTTCTCCACAAGCGTTCGATTCATGCGCTCGGATAATCCGTTTTGTTGTGGTGTGTAGGGACAACTTGTTTGAAAACGAATACCAAACTTCTTCAAATAACTTTCGAATTCTTGATTAACATATTCACCGCCGTTATCTGTTCTCAAAATCTTGATCGTATTGCCACTCTTGTCTTCCACTATTTTCGATGAACGAGGTTGCAGTTCTCCAATTTTGCATCCAGATTGATTTTCCACCATAGACTTAAACACTTTAAAAACTTCAAGAATGCCTTTCTTCGATGGTAGAAAGTAGACAAAAACTTTTCTGGAGAAATCATCAACGAATGTGATAAAGTAGCGAGCTCCGCCCAACGAAGAATGTTCCATTGGACCACACAAATCGGAGTGAACCAATTCTAAAAATTTGGTTGCTCTACTGCCATGTTTCGGAAAAGGAAAACGCGATTGTTTACCTTTCAAACAATCAATGCATGGTTCAGATGATTTTGTTGAACTAAAATCGATTCCATCGGCTATACACTTCAGCTTACACAAATCATTGCGATTTAAATGGCCTAAACGACGATGCCATAACAACATTTCACTTACATCGGCAGTAAAAAGGCAACAATTGTTAGACACATTGAGCAAAAACATGTTGTTTACGTGACGACCAGTAGCGGTTAAATTCATTTCAGCATCAAAAATTTGACAGCCTTCGTTTCGGAATATAACTGTGTGACCCTTTTGGCATAACTGGGAAATTGACAACAAATTCGACGAGAGATCCGGTACGTGCAAAACATTTCTAATTGAAATTTCATTTTCGACTCCATCTATTGAAACATTGACTTCAACAACACCAGCAGCTTTCACTTCCAATTTCTCATTATTTGCAGCAACAATATGATCGATAGGTTTATTTAATGGATTTTTCATCCAATCAGCCCGTGGTGACATGTGAAAAGACGTTGCGGAATCCAAAAACCATTCGTTGTCATTTAAAACTGCTGAAGAAACAACAAATGCACCTCTCTTGATTTTATTTACATTTTGCGTTGACATTTGATTCTTCTTCTTTTCAGGACAGTTAAAGGACTTGTGTCCATATTGATGACACACATAACATTGAATCCGTTGTTGACTTAGAGATGGCTCTGTAGTCACAGACTTCATTCCTCTTCTTTTAGCTTGCCTTTGTTTACCCTTCGATAGGTAAAATGCCTTTGAATCAACATTCGCATGCTCACCTGATTTTACGTCTTGCAATAATTTCGTCTTAATTGCATCTCCGGTGATGGACATTCCGGAATTTTCGATCGCCATGATCATTGGCTGATAATATTCTGGCAAACCAGCCAACATGAACGTCCCAATCCATTCGTCTGCAACATCACAATTGATTGCCTGCAATTTATGTGCGGCATTCATAATAACTTGCACATATTCTTCCACATTGGCACAATCAATCAACTTCGTCGTTGTCAATGTTCTAATTAGACAAACACGTCGCGTTAAACCGGAATCACTAAAAAACGCTTGAAGAGTGTCCCAAATCTCCTTAGCGGATGTACACTTTTTGATATGCACATAGTTCGTGGGATGTATTAACAAAATTAATTTCGATTTAGCTTTCACTAGATTTTTGGCATCAGTAGCACTTCCTGTAACGCAATCCCATAAACCTTCATGTTCGAGATAGGCTTTTACTGCAAATTGCCACGTCACATAATTATCACGACCGGTGAGCTTATCAATGGCGGGTAGAAATTGTTGATTGGTCGTCATTCCGAAAAAATAATTGTCTTTTTGTCACTTTTATACAGCGAAAATATACATATTCGAACGCGAACACTTGTTCACTCAAACTCTTTCTTCCAATAAAACTATTAGCCCATAACCTGAAGTAATATTGGGAATTAAACTTTACACTTTTCAGAGGAAATTGAAACGAACTGTTTCAGCGTGTAACAAAGAGTAATTTATTTAATGCTTTGCAGTGCCTCTATATAATTCAAGATGGACTGGTATGAACGTTATGAAGTTGTCAGCATTAGATCAATTCACAATAATCCTTAATTCAACAGGGCAATGAGCACAACGCCTACATCAGCCCTGGAGGCACTCCTTAATATCGAACCGTTGCAATGCAAAGAAAACGAAAGCTATATGCTTCAATAACTCTACTCTTACCATTGCGCTTCCCGATATCATAGTAGATGGAGAGGCGATTGCCTTCGAAGAAAAAGTGACCAATTTGGGGCTTATACTTGCTAGTGACATGTCATGGGGAGCTCAATGCAATAGTGTCGAAGGTTTACGCCGGCCTACGCTCATTGTGGTTGCATTATAACGTCTTATCACGTAGTGTCCGACTAAACTTGTTTAAATCTTTGCTCTTACCACATTTTACTTATTGTTGTGAGATTTTTGCTTTCGCACTGGATGAGAAGTGTAAGGGTATTTTGTCCAAAGCCTTCAATGCCTGCATCAGATTTGTCTTCGGTTTGCGGCGTAGGGATGGGGTGAATGAACATAAAAACGATTTATTAGGATGCGGAATCATAGGTTACTTGAAGTATCGTGCCTTATTATTCTTGCATAAGGTCATTAAGACCGGTTCGCCTGATTACATTCTTGAAAGACTCCGTTTTGCAAACTCTTTGCGTACTCGCCACATAATCCCAGCAAGGACAACGGTTGCCCGTCCGCAAAACTCGCTTCT